>BSBM01001138.1:5477500-6077500 GCA_027924585.1 Larix kaempferi
AGGTTAGCATTTTCACCATATTCACTCTAGGATGCATCTCTCAGGCTTACAACCCTGATTTAAACATTATTTTTGTTCACATAAATGCATCAGAGTTATACTCATTCATACAGCATAAACCATGAATACTTCAGGTATTTCACTCATATTAAGAAACTATATCAAATGACAGAGATATAGGAATTTCATGGAAGATCTATACTTAGAAAAACAGTATATAGTATACATATAAACAGATCTGAAATAGTAGATCATTTAACAGTATTTCCAAGAATTAATTAAAACACATTCCATTACTGTCCATGAAAATAAACATATAGGTTGAGTAGGTAAACGTATCTGAGTTCAGATGACCAGAGGAACCAAGCACAAACCTCCCATCCTTTGACCAGTAAGTACTCCTTGCTTTCAGGTCACCCCTGAGCTGAGTTCAGATTCCCCCAGGTCAGGGTGTAGATTTTAAGTTACCCTTAACTTGTTTACCCAAATTATTTAGGATATTTCAGTGGCAACAGGAAACCCAACATCCAACTCAGTACACTTGAGCTCCAGGATGCTCTAGGGCCTTTTAAGCCTTATCCATTAAGAGAATCAATTTAAACACATCCTATCTAGAGTAAAATGTAGTGCTCCTGCAAGCTTGGGGTAGTTATCCTACATGTACACAATTAAGTGGCCAATCCAATACTCAGTTGTAATATTCCTTTTAATCTGGACCAGTTTGGTTCTCCCAAATCTATTCTCATTCACTTGGCTTCAGGACCATTTTGGTGCTCCCAAATCTGTCCTCCTTCACCTGGCTTCAGGACGAGTTTTGTTCTCCCAAATATGTCATCCTTCACCTGTCTTCAAGACTAGTTTGGTTCTCCCAAATTTGTCCTCATTTTGTCTCAGGTTATTGTTTTTCCCAGCACCCATTTCTCTTGTGTGTTCATGATCATGAGAGTGTGTAGAATGAATAATGGTGAATGAGTGTTTTCAAAGAGTTTCACTTTTTATTCTCTTAGGTGAGGATTTTCTCATTTTATGAATTATTTTAATTCATTAGTCTCTCAAATCTTTTCTTTAGGGTTTTCCATTTATCTCCAATAATAATTTCTTATTATTATTATAATTTGGCATTTTCCCTCCAACCCTTAGGGGACTGTGACTCCCATCTCATTAATTTGTTGGTCCATATGCTCATTAGAAATCAATTCATCAAATTTCTAAAATCACCTAAGTAATCTGAAATAATAATTAGCAGAAATATAATAGGGGTTCAAAGTCCAAAATTGGGGTATTACATTTCCCCTCCCCTTAAGTTTTTCACAGTCCTCGGTGTTAAACAGATTTGCAAAATAGCAAATAGCATAATAAGCAAATTCAGTTTGTGTCATGTACTTCTTCGAACAGGAAGGGGTATGCTGCTCGCATTTCCCTTTCCATTTCCCAGGTGGCCTCTTCAGGCTTATAGTGCTCCCATTGCACTTTTACCTAGACGATGGTAAGATTCCGAAGTACCACCTCTTTCCGATCCAGTATGCATATAGGGTATGTCTGGAAGTCTCTTTTGACTCCACTTGAATCACATGCTAGTTCACAATATGCTTAGGATCATATGCATATTTCTTCAACAATGAAACATGAAACACATCATGCACTTTAAAATTTGCTGGTAAAGCTAACTGATAAGCAACAGGTCCTACTCTATCAAGTATTTGGAAAGGACCACAAAATCTTGGTGCAAGTTTGGAAACCTTTCCCAAGCTCAAAGAAATATTCTTTGTTTTCACTCTTAGCAATACATGATCCCCAACTTCAAATTCTTTATGTTCTCTATGTTGATCAGCATAGATTTTCTGCCTGTCTTGGGCAGTTTTTAAGTTTGTTTTAACTTTCTGCACAATGTTTTCTAGTTCAGCTAGCATTTTGGGACCCATCACAATACGATTTACAGAATCATCCCAAGTCATAGGGGTTTTACACTTTCTGCCATACAACACTTCGAATCGACTCATTCCTGCAGAAGTTTGGTAACCATTGTTGTAGGCAAACTCAACTAAGTGTAGGTATTTTTCCCATTGCCTTGGGTTATCCATGACATACAAGTGAAGCATGTCCTCAAGGATTTGGTTCACCCTTTCAGTCTGTCCATCGGTTTGTGGATGCTAGGTTGTACTAAAACTCAGTTTGCTCCCCAAACCAGTAAATAGATCCTTCCAAAAGTGTGAGGTGAATTTGGTATCCCTGTCGGATATAATCACCTTGGGAATCCCATGGAGTCGAAAGACTTTTTTCATGAAAACCTCTGCAATGTTTATTGCCTTGAAAGTGGATTTGACTGGTATGAAGTGAGCTTCCTTAGTCAACTTATCCACTACCACCATGATGGCATCATGTTGCTTTCTATTTTTAGGCAACCCGGTGATAAAATCCATAGAAATGGTCTCCCATTTCCATTCTGGTACAGATATAGGCTGCAACAAACCAAATGGATGTTGATTCTCTACTTTCACCCACTGATAGTCCATACATTTTGCAATGTATTCTGCAATTTCTGATTTCAATCTAGGCCAGTAATGCTTTTTTTTAACATTTGTTATCATTTTCTGATAACCTGGATGACCAAACTATGGTCTTTTGTGGAATTCATCCAAAATCAGTTGCTTTAATTCTGGTTTATCTAGTATGTACATCATGTTTTTAAATAGCAGCAACCCATCTTTGGATATGATGTAATCAGTTGCTTGCTGATCTGGAATTTCTGCAAGACATGTTTGTCTTAAATTCAAATATTTTTTGTCTTTTTCAACTGCTGTCTAGATCTACGACATTAAATCAGTTTGAAAACTATTAACTGAATCCATAGTTAGTATGTGTATGCGTCTACTGAGCGCATCAACCATTTTATTTTCTTTTCCTTTAACATGCTGAATCTCAAAGTCAAACTCGCTTAAGAAATCCAGCCACCTTGATTTCCTTCCATTCAGGTTTGGTTGTTCAAAAAGATATTTCAGCCCAATGTGATCAGTTTTCAAAACAAACATTTTTCCAAGAAGGTAATGTCGCCACATTCTTAAAGCATGAATTATGGTAGTGAGTTCTAAATCATGCGTCGCATAGTTTACTTCATGTGTTTTCATCTTTCTAGATTCATACCTAATTACTGAACCATCTTACGTTAGCACGCCTCCCAAACGATCCTTGCACGCATCCGTGCACACTACAAAGTCACCAAATGGATCAACCACTTTTGGAATAGGAGCGGAAGTGAGCAACTGTTTTAGTTTTGCGAAACTTGCTTCACACTTGGTTATCCAAATAAACTTGACTTCCTTTCTCTGCAGAGAGGTAATGGGATGGGCCACCTTAGAAAATTCTTCAATGAATTTTCAATAGAACTCGGCCAACCCATGAAAGAGCAGACATCTCTTACACTTTGGGGGGTAGTCCATCTCATTATGGCCTTGATCTTGTTGGAATCCACCACAATTCCTTGTGCTGAGATAATGTAACCGAAGTATTATATTTGGTCCTTGTAAAAATCACAATTGGATAACTTTGCATAAAGCTGATTTTCTCTTAGAACTTGTTGCACCAACCTTAGGTGTTCCTCATGCTCACTTTCGTTCTTCAAATAGATGAGTATGTCATCAATAAACACTACAACAAATTTATCCAGGTACTTGCTGAAACATTATTCATCAAGCACATAAACGTGGCCGGTGCATTCATCAAACCGAATGGAATCACCACAAATTCATAATGTCCATAGCAAGTACAGAAAGTTGTTTTATGCACATCTTCTTCTTTAATTCCGATTTGATGATAAGCCGACCTTAGATAAATTTTTGAAAAGATAGTAGCACCCCCAACCTGATCTAACAGATCATCTATCCTTGGCAAGGGATATCGATTCTTGATGGTTACTTTGTTCAGCTGTCTATAGTCTATTCATAGCCGGAAAGTGCCATCTTTCTTCCACACAAAGATCACCGATGCTCCCCACGGGGATACACTTGGATGGATATAACCTTTTTCCAACAACTCCTACAATTGTGCTTTCAACTCTATTAATTCAGGAGTACTCATCCGATAAGGTGCCTTATAATTTGGTACTGTTCCCGGGGACATATCTATGGTAAAATCCAATTCTCCTCTAGGAGGTAACTACGGAATCTCCTGGGGAAAAACATCCTCAAATTCATTCAAAACATGATGTTTTGTAAAATCTAAAATTTCATTTTGTTGATTTTCGGTCATGTGGATAGCATAAAGTTTACACCCTTTTTGTGCATTTCTTTTCGGTTGAAGAGCAGAAATTTCCCTTAATTTCACTGCTCTTACTATCCCTTGAATCTTTTCAGGTTGTCCAACATCATTCATGAAATTGATAGATGTTTGATAGCAGTCAATAACATCCCTATGTTTTTTCCAGCAAATCCATACCGATGAGAAAATCGTATGATCCTAATGGCAAAACATTTAAATCTGCGCTAGTGTAGGATTCATTCAACTTCAAGGGACACTTATTCACTACTTCAGAAAATTTCCTTTTTGTCCCTATTGCCATTTGAACCAGACAAGGTTGCATGTATTTGTTTTTACTAAGTTTGCATGACTCACACAGTTTTGGGTCTACATAACTTTTACATGCACCAGAATCAATCAAGATAGACATGGGTATCCCAAAATACATACCTTCAACCTCGATTATAGAAGCTTGGTGTTTTGCTTGACGGTTGTTCAATGTTTTGCACTTTGGAATCCTCTTAAAGGTTTTGCACTAATCTGTTTTTATCTTTCTTATGAGGACAGTCATCCCATCTATGATTTCCTTCGCAGCCCCAACATTGAAGTAGTGACTTAGATGGTGCATGTTCTGATTTTCTGGTGCCTTCCGTGTTAAACTTCTTAATGGGTGGAAGAAATTTGGATTGTGGCTTATTTCCATCAAAACTGTTGCTGAAAGGTGCCCTTGAAACTTGGTTGGGATTGTGACCTTGTGACGTCTACTTTCATTATGAATCATTGCACAAGTATATTGCAACACTACAATCAAAAGAGAACTAAAATTGAAATACAAACAACTCCAACGATGTAGGAGGTGACCAAGGCAAAAGAGAATGAAAACACAATCATGTATGAAGTGCAAGGGGCACAGAACTCTAGATGTGGACACCACCATAATGTCTTCAAGGATTAATCCTTATACTTCGGTGTCAAGGGAGAAGGCCCTTTCCGATATTTAGGAGAAGGATTGAGCAAGGAAGTTGTTGGAAAGGATTGGGCCAACAATGAAACCTGGTCTCATATTGTTGGATATCATGCCACAAAGGGTCGTTTTAATCATTTTGGTTCTATTTATGCAAATACATTTTTTTTCCACTCTGCCAAAGAGTAGACTAATCTTGGCATCCGATGCAATTACAGATTCATAAATAAATAAATAACTTCTTGTATAGAAATTCATACTACAGATTACATTATTTTCTCTTTATTTAACTAATTGCTTGCCTTTTTTTCATGCACATGTTTTTACTTAAATTGATTTATTATCCACTTTTTTTTCATTATTCATGTTTCTACATATGTTTTTAACCAATCACTTTAACTCGTTTATCTTTTTTATAGAAATGCATATAATTATATGAGTTCTAACTTTTTAATGTAATAGAATTTAACAAGGTGCTATCAAGGGTGCTAAGATCGTACACATACTCTTCAAAGAGACATTTTTTTTCTGAAGTGGGGACATAGCACGACAATTGAGACCATGTTAACTCAATTTGTCTCTACCATGTTGAGAGACTAACGGTCATTGAGGAATAAGGATAATGCCTTATTGTGTGCCCCTCAGACAAGCTTCGTGAGTGACCAATTACATAACCTACCCTTATGGAAACATGCATTTCATGGGTAAAAGTCTCGCTCACTTTTCAACCTATTGCATGGAAACATGTGCTAATTTTATAGTGTGCATTCCCCCATACAACCCCATTACCCATGTGTTGATCGATTGGAAATCGACGTCCCCTATGCCTGCACACAATGAAACCCACATGCATCAACTAGTTTTTTTGCCTTATTCAGAATATACATAAATGTATGACATAAAATAATACCACGTCCTTACTCAATCCGAAGTCCCTATGTTACTAATGTAACCTTGCATCACTGCGCACCTACGCTTTCTCAACACACATAAGCAAGACATCAAATATCCAAGTAGCACATCTAAATACATTTACTTTTTATTAGTTTTCATGCATTATATCATCAATGATTAGTCATCATACATAAATCCATTTATGACCATTTATTTCTAACATAAGCAAAAATAATATGGTGATCATCACGTAACATAAGTTGTTTTAAGTTTTAGCGTCAAGGCACATAGTATCAATTTGGGTCATTTGTAACAAAAAGCCTCAAATAATAATATGGAAGACAAAGGACAAGATGACAAAGATGGATGGCATGGATTGAGGATATGGCAAGCATGGACATGCATGACAAGGCATATATTAATGGCATGACATGGCAGGAGTCAAGCAAGCATGTTGACATGGACTATGATTTGACAAAATGACAAGCAAACATGACATGGCAAGAGACTTGACATGGAAAAGGACAAAGACAAGTTGATATGGAAAACAATCAAGATAAATGACATGGCAAAGGTGACATGGAGGACAATGAAGGACATGGCATTTCATGACAAAGGCCAAAGCATTGATGGCATGACAAGGTATAGCAAGGCTGATGTATGACAAATGGAAAGTGTTGATGAAAAGGTTGTGAAAGAGAAGGAGCCATGTTGGCATACCCTAGAGCAGCCTGCAGGCATTTCCTTGTGTCCCTGCCGGCATTTTAGCAGCCATTGGGGGCATCCAAAAAGGCATGCCTACGGGCATTTGGAGGACACAGCCTACGAGAATTTCTAAGACTGCTGCGAGCATTTCAAAGGAGCTTGCAGGCATTTGATAAAGGCATGTGCGGGCATTTTGGTGAACGCACTGCAAGCATTTATTTAAGGCCCTGCACGCATTTCATAAGGGCAGTTGTGGGAATTCTTGAATCCCTCTTGCGAGCATTTCTAGTGGGCCTATGCAGGCATATCTAGGAGCCATTGCGGGCATCCTATAAGACACTTGTGGGCATATTGAAAAGGCCCACTGTGGGCATTTTACCGAGTTATGCAAGCATCACATTTTGACACTTGGAGAAGCCTTTGTGGGCATGTAAAAGGGCTTGCGGGCATTCCAAAGCACACCTACGGGGATTCTAAAGGGGTGACAAACCCACGTGATGATGTGGCAAGTAGGTGAATTATATATATATATATATATATATTGAAGGAGATAAAAATGGAAATAATGTGATGGGGTTGGTCATCCTTAAGAAATCTTATTTGATGATAAAATAAAAATAAAAGATAATTTGACATGTCAGCCTAGCAAAACTAATGAAAAAGTATAGTATAAAGAAAGGCCATCGGCCTCATTTTAAAGAGGAAAAGGAGGTGAACATTTTGGGTGAGTGAAGTAGCTCTGTTTTTTTAGGGTATTGTGACAGTAGTAGAGCAGCAGGAGCAACAATGAATATCTATACCTATCTGATTTTTGGGTTAGCTGAGGCAGCTGCAAGATGAAGATAAATAATGTTATTCTCTTATTTGTTGAAGAAGAGGTAGCCACAGATGGAAGTGAGACAGCCACTGAGATATGCATTTTGATGTATGTCTGAAGCTGATTTGAGGAAGGGAGAAGTGCAGCATTGAGGGGACAGTGAAAAAGAGAAACCAACAAAAGGAAGGCACGGATCTGAGAGTTTTTGAGCTTCAGTGATCTGGGAAGCAAACAAGGGATCCTTGTTTGGTCATTTGATTATGGTATTTTGATAATGTATGGGGTTGCTATCACAGATTTAAGGAAAGTCTGATCCATCTATTGTAAATTTGTATTGTTGGGATGTTGGTGTATCCCAGTCAGTTGCAGCTGACAGAATTATCTTGTGGCTGGTGCCACCTTGGGTTGTAGCCCATCTTGGAGATTGAAGTCTCCAATCAAAATATAAAAATATTACAAAGCTTATCATGTGTCTCTTGTGAGGTGTCTGTGATGATTGTTGAGATTATTTGTTTATAGTTATTTATGAATGATGAACTCTAATTAAAGTTGAATTGAAATTGTCAATGATCTTTGAATAGCGTTAGAAGAAGTTGAAAAAATAAACATAAGTGTTGACTCATTGATTCACCCCCCCTCTCGGTGAGCCATTGTGTTCATCAATTGGTATCAGAGCCTGGCCTTCATCACAAGCCTAGAAAGCTTGAAGGAGATCCATGGACACAAGTGGAAGGCATATCATGGATATTCAGGATGCTTATTCAGAAGATGGAGTTCCATTGTTTAATGAATCAAACTATGAGTCTTGGAGCATCAAAATGAGGGTTTATTTATAGTCACAAGGATATGATATCTGGAAATCAGTTGTAGATGGTTACACGCCTCCAAAAGGTAGACCAAAGGGAGCAGCAGCTAAGAACCTACATGAAAGAAATGCAAAGGCACTAAGCTTGGTTATAAGGGACTTACCTCAATTTGAGAAGGAAGGACTCAATGCTGGAAAGTACATTTCAACAAAGAAGCTTTGGAACAAGCTGCAACATACTTACTCAAAGATGAATGTCGATCAAGAGGAGGAAAGATCAAACAAGACAAAAGAAGATCAGCAAACTCCCTACTCAGAAGACGAAGAAGGTATTGTGGATTGGGAGGTTGAACTTGTAGTTGCACTAAAAGAGATTGATGACTTAAGAGAGATGATCAAAAGGAAAGTTGAAGAAAACTATTAAGAAAGAAAAACAACATAGCTACTTGAAGAATCCATGTCAAGACAATTAAATGAAAAAGAAAAGGTATGTAATACTCAAAAAGCTGAAATTGATTCCTTGAAAGAAGAAGTAGCAAGGTTAAGCATGTGTCAAAGTCTGGTAGCTGGATATAAAGGAATTCTAAATGGAAAGGAAGAACATATAAACAAGTTAAAATCTGAATTTATCTCCCTTACAAAAGATATGGAAGAATATACCACTCAAGCAAAAAGGAAGTCTGAGACTCTAGATCAAACAAAGGAGATTTTGGTAAGCTTAAAAACTCAGGTTGAAGAAACTAAAATAGTTGAGAAAATGTTAAGGGACCAGTTGATGAAAAAAGAAGATACATGTTGCAGGTTGGAATCAAAAGTAGTAGATCTTGAGAGAAAGATTGAACAGTCAGAGACAAGTCTCAAGTTTTTGTACAGCTCTGCAATTCTTGATGATATCTTGAATAGTCAAAAGTCTCCAAATGATAAATCTGGTCTTGGCTACAACAATGAAGTTGACAAGTCTTATGAATTCAAAATTGACAAATGTGGTCCTAGCAGCAACGAGGTAGGCTCTGTCTTCTTAAACAAAGATAGTCAAATAAGAATTCCAAGTCATGTTCAAAATTTGGCCAAAGGAAGAAACTTCATAGGAGCAGGTCAAGAACATTTTCAAAGGATGGTACCTCCCTCCAAAACACATTCAGAAAGGATGAAGCACCAAAGTGGAATCATGAACTCAGGTATGAAAATAATTCTAATGGTTATTGCTATGCATGTAGTGGTTTTGGTCACAAGATTGTGGACTGTACGTTCCATGGAAGAAGAAGTGCTGGAAAAATGAGATGTTGGACATGTGACCGAATTGGACATGTTGTTGCAAATTGTCATACGTTGAGATGCTTCACCTGTGGTGGTGTTGGTCATAAATCCCAAGCTTGTGCAAGTCCAAGAAGACAATCAATGAGAAGTTTCTCATACCCATCAGCAAGAAAATTCAATGAATCTAGGAAGAAGAATGACACTGACAGATTTGAAGGCCAAAGGACAAATGTTCACAGCCAAGTACATTCTAAGGTATGGGTGAAAAGGAATGGTTTGCTAAATCTAAATGAAGTTGATGATCAATGCACAAATGAAGGTGGTTTCCTTATGGAAAGCCAAACTTGAATTATTTTATAAACTTCAAGTATACCTTGAGTTCATTATTGGAGGATGAACTCAATTGGTAAATGATGGCTGCTCCAAGCAAATAGACAAGTCCTAGGATCGGATTGCTAACAAAAGGAATTCAGGCAGGAATAAAGTTTGTAAAGAATAACGAGCATGCTTGAAGGAGTACAAATGAAGAGAATATTATTCAACCTGTTTTGAAAAAAAATTTGTTAATGAAAATCTAGTGATGATATGATTAATAGGGGGATTATGGTTAGCAAATGAAGTGAATCAACACATTGATGTGTGGAAAATTGATACATGCTTACCTCTTATGAATTTACTAAATGATCGTTGAGCATGACTCTCTCTAACTTTGGATATGATTACTAACATCTGATTGTATGTGTTATATTGGGATTTCCATACAACAATTGGCTAGTGCCCAAAGGAGATCCGAGAAATTGAAGAGGCTAAACACGAGGGTATTCATAATTGTTATAGGTCAAATCTGCACTTCTCCGTCTGTGATCACATTAAGCTATCGATCACACAAAAGGACAACATGGATTGAAGAGCAAGATTGCCCTGGATGATTTATGGGCTGAACTTACCGTCTTCAGCTGGGAATTTCCCTGATTTACCTGATATTTTGACATGTGCGCTACTATGTGGGAAGAATACTAGCGCACATCTGCTAGTGTGCCCTGCTTTGCTCAAGTGAAACTAGCGCACACCTTGGAAAAGTTGTTGGCGCTTGTTGCAAAACACTAAAGGTGCATCATGTGCGCTACTATTCCTTGAGGAAACTCATGCACATATTAAGATGAAATCAAAAATATATTAAATCGACGAGTTGTGATTAGTTGAAGTTAGTTCTGTAACTTCCCCAACCTCCCAATCCAACCACCTCTCGATTACAACTCCCTACCTTGTCCCATAAATACAACGAGGATCCATGAGAGAGGGACCTAGAAAGTATGCATTAAGGGTTGTTATGCTGGAGGAAAGTCCCAAGTCAGAGTGAAGAGGAGGAGCTCAGGATCCGGTTGCAGAAACATCTCGACACGTCAGGTATATTGTACTGATTCATGTTTCTTTGACAATAAAAAGGTCAAAATACCCTTCCTGTCCCAAATCAGATATCTATTGGATTGTATGTCTATTTGGCTTAATAATTGATTATATTTTATGTTAAATTGCTTTATAATTTCATCATATGTTATATGGTCAAGATACGCTGAGGAAGGTATCCTTTGTATTGCAGGTTCATCAAGCAGGAGATCAAGCGGGAGATCAAGTGAAAGCTAGGACCAGCCATCAGTTAAAGGTATGTCTTTCGATATCCCGATCTCTGTCATTTGTAAGAACTAGTTGTAATGCAAATAATGTATTTACCTATCAACCCCACCCAATTGGTAGTGTCCATCTCCTCGCTATAGGGTTAGAAATCTTGAACAACAAGCTGGCGACTCCGCTGGGGAGTAATCGTTGGTTTTCCTTTCTTCTCTAGGAGACTTAGTTTTGGTTTTCTTCCAGCCCTTTTTTCAGTTGTTGATTCTTTCAGAGGTATTTTAGGTCTGTGTTTATTGTTCCTTGCTCCTTGACTCATTTCAATTGGTTGTTGAAAATCATGTTTCTGTATTTTTGACTTGTGTGTGCTGGTCTTCCCTAGTAACAGTAGCGCATATCCCCTGATGTTCGCTGCTCTTTACACTACACAGTAGTGCACATATCCCATTGTGCGCTGGTTTCTGCACTGCATAGTAGTGCATTTTCCTGTAGTGTCCAATTTTTTGGTTAGGGTTTGAGTTTTAGTGGTTTGCTTCCATTTCCAGCCTGTTGCTTTGCCTCCTTGACTGATCCTTGAGACTTTCATGTCTCTCTTGAGTCTTGTTGACCTCTTTTGAGTCTTTTTAGTTTGTTTTCCTTGCTTGTGTACTCTTTTAAGTGTCTTTTCTGCTTACTATCCCTTTTTGAAGTTCGTGCACTATTTTCTTTTGGACATAGTTGCATACTGTCATCCTAGTTGTTGTTGCAGTCATACAGACCTGCATTGTTGAATGTTTGTTGTCTGTCGCAACGTCTATAACACTTTCACTTTGCCTCATCCTTTCCATTAGGGTTTGGCTTCAAGTTTGAGTCCTTAGGATTGATTTTGAAGGTTGCTTGGTTTAGATACTTGCTGATTGCCTTATCAGTTCATTCCAAGTAAGTCAAGTCTTTCTAGTCTTCTTTCTGTTGAGTCTATGTGTTGTTAAAGTCATTCTTGGTTCGCTTGCTTACTTTTTGCTTGGATTAGTGTTTTATTAGGGTTTTGATGCTTAGGAGCAACCTGTTTGGGTCTTCCTTTCCATCACAAGTGTCTCTTTTACCTGTTTCTTTTTCACTTTGTTTCCAAGCCTCAAGTTTTTCCTTTGAAAAAACTTGGTAAGTCAAGTCTTCATCAAGTCTCTTGATTCATTTTCTTTGAGCCATTTAGATGTTTGTCTTACACATGCTTTATATTTAGATCTTGCTTGCTTTTCTACAAAGTTCTCTTTCTTTTACAGTTATCAGAAAAAGACAAAAAATTGTTCAAATAGCCTAGTAGTCAGGTCTTGCATTATTTCGAGGTAGCATAGTTTGCTTTGAAATATTAAAAAAGAAAATACAAAAATATTTTGTTTTAGGATTGCTTAGGTTTCAAGTTTTTGAAAGAATTATAAGCGAAAAGAGAATTTTTTTGTGAATTTGAAAGCATTTGCACTTTAATTTCATAACAAACCATTCCACACACCGCACTACAACCCTTGAGTAACAAGTAGCCCTTAAAAGGAATTATTAATAAAATTTATTAGCAACAATTTTCTTTTTAGGAATACACGACATCAACTAGCTTAGGCTAGAGTTTCGAGCTTAAATCACCTTAAACTGTTCAGGACTGGCTTCATTACTCAACAATTGTAGTACGACTTTCATTTAGGTAAATCCATCTATATCAAATAGTCCTGGGAAACTCTACTTAAACCGGAGCTAAGCAGGAGGTCGTGGGAGATTGGAATTGTTGAGGATATCCCCTCACTTTCCTTTTGACCATAAAACAGAGTTGACTCACATACGGGGGTCCTTACAGACTTTGGACTTTGCTAGCCTGCCCATCGCGTTTCGACTAAGCTGACGACTGTCCCCCTAGGTTATTTCGTATTGATGGTAGCCTTAGTATCAGACCTTTAGGATTCTACACATGTAGAGTAGGAGGTTATTCCCACTTCACCTCGGACAAACATGGAAGGTAACCATCTGAGAGTAATCCCGGGAAAGCGGTTTGGTGATTCAAGCGCTTGCACCCAGTGGACCTCTAGTGGATGCAACGAAACTGGCCATTGATACTATGTTAGTCTATTATGGGCCCTGATCATCCCAGACTTGCTTCCGAGAGTATTTTCCATCTATTTGATTTGTTTGATTACTTAGGAACTTTTTAGTGGTATGTTGTTTGCTCCTTAGTTGTAGTGGCCACGAGGTTTTTACTTAGTTTTATTTTGTTATAGTTGTGGAGGACCAAGATCTTCGTCGGTCTCGTAGGTTGAAAAAGTTTGCCCCACTCATAGTGGAGCCTCCACTGCCACCACGACGTAGGAGAACTGATTCCCGTGGTTCTTTTGAACTTACAGGCGACACAGAGGTTCTTGGAGAACCACAACCTAGAACACCAGATTGACAAGTCCTTGACACTATCAAGGTTGAGGATGTAACTGCTACATATTTTAGTACTCCTTTTAACCCTCCTCTTACAGGACCCCATGATCCACTTCTGGTACCTGTTGGTTTCCAACAGCCTGAGTTTAGTGCTTACCTTTTTACACCGGGTTATACCATGGTTAACCCAGGAGATGAGCAAGGATTTCTACAAACTCCCACAACTTCTATGGATGCAAGGATTCTTAATCCTTCTTTCTCAAACACTGCCCAATCGAGTTCATCGCAGAATGCTTCGGCCTCGACCCGTCCTTTAGTTTCAATGTTGGCACTTTAGGCATGTCGAGCTCATTATCCTCGACATCTGCCTCAGCCTCCACACCCACTTTTGGACCCAACAATGTACCTCTATCGGGGGTGCCCGCAATTAGTTTCACTCAGTCTTCTTCCACTCAACCGTTACAAGGTGTAACTCAGAATATTGCTTCTTCATCCTTGGTCGGATCCATCCCTTCTACATCCATGCCCGACATGGGTACGATGACAGCACCATCCACTACTACCACACTGGGTTTCAACCCCTATCCAGGTTATAACGTTAATCTTTCGAACATACCTGTAGGGAGTGCCCCCTTCTCTCTGTTTGCTGGAGGAGGGGGTAATATCATTAACCCGTAGTTCGGTGGGGTTAACCCCCAGTCACAATGGATTGCTACCCAAGGATTTAATCCGCTTACCTTTGGATGGAACAATTTCAATCCTTTCATTTCACAACCGGTGGCTAGGGGAAACCCCAACCAACAGTACACGAACTAGGCCATGGGTGGTCCCCAATACCAGGTTCATGTTTACCAGATGCCATCGGCTCAACCACGTTTACTATTTCTGGCAACTTTAAACTTTCCAGATATTTCAAAGCTTACGAACGACCCCGTGCGCCATGATGCTGCATTGCCATCCGTTCCCACCAAATTGCCCTTAGACATACCAAAGTTTGAAGGTAAGACTGGTGAAGACCCAGGTGACCATATCACAACCTTTCATCTCTGGTGTTCCTCCAACTCACTGAACGACAATTCCATAAGGTTGAGGCTCTTCCAAAGAACCTTGACGAGTGTTGCATCCAAGTGGTATATTGAACTACCAGCGGCTGCCTATAGCACCTTTCGGGATCTTTCCATTGTGTTCTTGAACCACTTTCAACTTCCTGTCCAGTACGATGCTGGTACAAACCTTTTGTCGACCTTTCAGAAAAATAAGGCCACTCATCTGTCTGATCATATTCAGGAGTGGCGAAGGAAAAAGAGGCTCATCAAGGCCGACATCCCCCCAACATTCTTGTTAGAATGGTACCTTACATCTCTTCTTCCTTATGCTTCTAAGGAAGTTTCCACTTCAGGGTGTCTTCCGAGGAGGAGGCCATTTTGAGAACTCAGCAGCTCAACTTAGTCTATGCTCAGTCTGGGCTACTGTACGAGATTATTCCTGATGTACCGAGGTCTAATAAAGACTTAGGTAAGCCTAAACCTGGACCACATGTTGATGGCATTGTGGGTTCAGTCAATTCTGTAGCGTTTGATGCCTTGTTAGTTAAAAAATTTGTTGCATCCTCCCCTTCTACTACAGAATCAGTACAGTAGGTGCAGACAAATCAAAAGGGCTCTCGGCATCCCAAAAGAAAGGGCAAGAAAGGGGAGGGAAACCAGCAAAATCCCAAAGATAGACAAAATGCCGAGGAGGGAAAAAAAGAGAAAAGGAAGGCTAAGTTCCCTTGCAAACTGTGTCAAGAGGACCACCTTACCCATCAATTCCCTTTAATAGAAGAAGCCTAGAAGCTGATTCGTGAGAAGAAACCAGCTGTCTTGAAAGATCCTTTTCCTCATGGATAGAGTTCAGCTTCTGGCAGCTCTAGTGTTGGGGGCACTGTTCGTTCCGCCTTGGCTGATCAATCATTCGTTAACAATGTTAATTCAGATGCTCTATTGCAAAATAGAGCAAGAAATTATACCCCGGACCCATAGCAGAAGGATGTCCCTGAATCATCTACCCCTCTCCACATCGAGAGGCCGGTGGATCCACTGCCGAAGATTCTAAAAGGTGTCTTCAAACAGGTTGTGCACAACCCTAACGCGAGGGTTGCTTCCAACTACAATGCAGTGGAAGATTTAGCCCAAACCCCTTGTGCCATGTCCACCCTGGAGGTGTTGCAAAGTTTCCCATTGCAACGTAATGCTCTTCTAGCAGTGATCAGGAATGTGGATTCATCCAATATGCTTGCACGCTTTGATATGAAAGATATCAAGTTCCAGTTGCCGTATCATGTCGCTCTCCAAATAGAGGTCGTTCATGGTTCCACGACCATTCGACGAGATGTTGTAGATGAGGGTGCGTCCACGTGCGTAATGTCTATTTCTTGATGGAAAGCTTTAGGTGAGCCTGAGTTAGCTCTCTCGAACACGATACGCACTGCCTTCGACGGAAGATCCTTCCGTCCACATGGATTCTTACCATCCTTCGATGTCAAACTTGCTAGCCGCCACACCCGTTAGTTAGCCTCGGTTGCTTGGGTTATTTACTCACCAACTGGCCAACTGATATCTTTGGGAGGGGCTTGCCTAGGTCCCACAACGAATAATGTGGTTGAATACAGTGTAGTCATAGAGCTACTCTGAGATGCTCTATTTCATGGCATTTCACATTTGGAGGTACGGCTCGACTCACAGTAAGTTGTTTTTCAGTTGCTGGGTGTTTATCAAGTTAGAGATCCTACTTTGCTACGTCAGTTTATGCGAGTTGGGTTACTTGAGAGACGGTTTGATTATATCACATATCAACATATTCCAAGAAACTTGAATGCATTACTTGATTCATTTGCAAACTACGTCTTATATTGGCATTTGTATCATTCACACACATAATAATTCATGCATAAAACACAATAACACATATGTAGATAACCGATACTGTATATATATCCGATACTGTATCAAAAAGTAATATGAGTTTGGATCACAAGTCTGTCACAGAGTCATGTCATAAGATACAAAATTGGGCTCGATGGCCTCAAAAATATACATAGAATATACTTCTCCTATGGAGAAGGTGGGGCCTCATCTGCCTCTACTACCTCTCGGTAGAAAATGACCAGCCTAGCTACTTTCCGCAACAACCTAATCCAGGCTGGGGGCACACCAACTACATCCTCCTGCATATCAATCAGCATCCGCTCAATCCGATATGTAGGAATGTCATGAGTCAATCGACTCATCTTCCTCTCTATGGTCCCTAGCTTGGCATCATTTGCATCCACTTCCACTGGTCTCACGAAAGTATATGGGTGTCCCTCAGGGCGCACTGGTCCAGCATCTGCATTTGACACTTTGTTTCAGTACTTCAAACTCATCATAAAAATCATATATGCAAAAAATTGAAAAAAATAAATAATTTTTCATAAAGGATAAACATACCTATCTCTCCCTAGGCTTCACCTGGATGAAGGATCAACTCAGGATCGTCGCAGAAGTTTATACCAGCATAGGGAAACTGCTCAAATGTTGGCACCTGTTTCTCCCACCAGCCCCAGAAATCATCCTCGTGATAGAAAAAGTTGCTCTCACCTCCACCTTGACGGAGAAATATTTCACCCCAACGAGCCAGCCTTGGCTCACGAGGGTTGACTGGGGGAAAAGGCATGCCCAAACTGATAGTAGGCACTCTCTCAAAGAAGAAAGTGCAAAGTATGCTCCCGTATCCAAAATTATTCATCCTCCTCGTCTTACATCCCGAGAGTTGAAGTTTCATATTTGCCAAAAGACTAGTACACCAGTCATGTACATGCCCCTGCAAGCATTCAATACCAATATGCATATAGTGTCTCGAGGCTAAATGTTGTGTAGCACTCCCTCCCATCTGATTCAGTATACTCACAATAACTTTGAGAGGGAGGCTGATAATGGTCGAAATGAGCACTTGACTATCGGATTTTTCTGTTCCCGGTACACAGTAAGTATTCACATATTCTGGTATGGATAAGGCACCCACATTGCATGAGGACCCCTTCATATTCACTTCGTCTCCCCTCCGAGAGAGACCCGTGATAAATTAAATGTCATCCATGGTGAGTTCTAAGGTTTCTCCCCGGATATTAAATACCATGGCATCCGCATATCAATACTAAACAAGCCTCTGAAGCAAGCGGTTTTGTGCCCTCATGTTAACGGTTCTATAGTATTTCAACAACCCACACCTTCGGAGAGTATGAAGAGTCCCTAGATCTTGCAAAGCTATCCGATCCATATCCTCATGCTCTCTTTCTCTCCAAACAAGTACCATCCTGCCAAGAAAAAGTCCAATTTTTAGCCCTCCTCATTTTTTACCTCATCTTAAGGGGTGTGCGCTACTGTTGAAGCTAGACAGGCACGTTTGAGCGTTATTTTCCTTGAAGGAAACTAACGCACACTACCAGTATGCCCTACTTTCCTTCATATACAGTAGCGCACACGCAAAATACGATTTGTACATTGCTAGAAAATGATTTTTAACCATAAAATTTGACAAATAATGCATTAAATTACAAGTAATGGCAGAAATAACTTACTTGGTGGAGGCGGAAGGTCGATTGATGCTCCGGTTTGATCGCAATGAGTGGAAGAAGATCAAGGGTTTGCTCCAAATTTTCCCTACAAATTTCCAAAATGATATTTGAGTTTTCAATTTGAAACTAATTATATAATTGACTTTAAATTTTTACCCTCTTTTTTCAAAAGTGTATAGTTTCAAGTTGTGCAGAAAATGTTCTATTTAATCACTCATGTTTCGACACTTTGGAGAGGTAAATTTAACCTAAATTTTCACTAGTATTAAACCATAAATGACTTATTTTCTTATTGATAGATCATATAGGTATTATATCGTTAGTATTATGTCAATGAGAATATTTGTCGATCATTACTCATGCGGTTGTTGAGATCCCTTTTTGGCAGGTGATGAACATACAATCCTAGAAGCTGTCTTTTTAAGTCATTTTAAGCTCTTGTTTTGACTATGAAAAATTAAACAAGATTTTTGAGAAAACTTGGCCTCTTCAAGCTCGCTAAAGGAATTGAAGGTCCATCCGCTTAGGTATAAGTTTAACCCTTTTCCGGACCTTTGCAGATTAATTACGAAAAAGGAATACTCTAGTCATCCGTGGCTAGAAGAGTTCTCCTCTCATTGTTTTATACGTTTTCGGGGGAGGGGACTAACTGTACGAAAAAGGACCTTTTGGAGCCTTCTTTAGGGTTTTCAGGCTCTCAAAACATGAAAACACCAAGCGAGCACTCACCTACTCGGGCTCGATGTGAAATCCACGAGAGGGTAAATAGAGGATTGTTTAAGTTTTTCAGACTCTATAAATAGGAAAACACCGGCAAGCATTAACCTACTTGGGCTCGATATTAAAATCCACAAGTAGGTGTATGGAGTTATTGTTTAAGTTTTTCAGACTCCTTAAAATTGAAAACACCGGCGAGCAAGAACAGATATCGGCTCGATATTAAAATCCAAAGATCAGTACTATAGAGTATTCTTCTATTTCTTCTTCGAACTCTGTAAACAATGAAGAAGGTCCTAAGTCTTCCTCCCATGGGCTCGTTAAACTCTTTACATGGTTGGACCTATTGAGTTTTCTTTTTCTTGGACTCATTAAAGAAACAAGACGGATATTCTTTTATCAAAAGGAATAAGGGATAAGAAGGGTATATCACATCTTTTTCAGTTTCAAAGGCAGTTATGTCAGTCATGTCCTTGAACACAGCACCTACTTGAGTCTTTCATGTCAGTTGGGTTTTAATTATTGGCCTTAGGGTGAACCTGATCTCTGAGTTTTTACTCCCCGATTGGTTATTCTTCCAACCATATGGAGGGTCTGTCAATGTATCCTACATTACAGGATTATATCATTTCCTCTTCATGTTGAAAACTTCCTATGTCACTTTTTGTCGTGCTCACTGTTCAAGGATATAGCCTGTGTCGGCCATTCTGCAGTTTACCTTGACTTCATCTGTTGGCCATCCTGGTGTCAGTTTGTTTCATCTTGTTACTTTTCCTACTCCACATCATCTCATACCTGTGAGTGTTCCTCATGTCGGATGATGGACGATGCATTAAGGCCTCCCTTCCAGCGGACTTCTTCCCATCGACATCAGCTCATTATGCTCTGGGAACGAAGTTTAGAGTTTCGGTTAGTACCTTGGGGATTGCAGTCATCAATGGCAGTTTCCCTCGCTGTTGAATAAATGGGAATACATTAATGTCTCTTATTCGACAGGTTCCTCAAGTGTTCGACTTCAAGTCCTCTTATTCACACTTGTTGGATTGTACTAGGTACCTTGGACCCCATTATCATTATCGATGGAAGTCCTCACGTTTGTTAACGGTATACATCAATGACCGGTAATCAAACGATACCCCCCATGTTCGACTTCAACTCATTTATTCGCATGGTTAGGGTTTGTACCTTGGGTTGTTTGAATGAAGACCTTGGGATTATGATAGCATCACCATATTCATGTTATCCCCCAAGCTGCGCAAGACTGAGCCTCACTCATTTTGGCTCTTCATGAGACATAGATCCAGCTTGTTGTTATGGCTATGATCTCCCATTTTGACATGGATCCACGCTTTTATTTCAGTGGCCATGCTTTATATATACATCTCCTAGTTATGTATCATAGATCTTACTACACATCTATATGATGTCAAGATTGTAATTGCTCGCTAATCTTGATCGTTGTTTCAGGTGTTTTTTGTGACTTGGTTCCACAGTTTCTTGCTCCTCCTTTGACTTGGACTTATAATGTATTTTGGCCATTGTTTCCCTCTGACCTCACACATTAGGGGGCATCTGTTATAGGTCAAATTTTCACTTCTCCGTCCGTGATCACATTAAGCTGTCGATCACACAAAAGGACAACATGGATTGAAGAGCAAGATTGCCCTGGATGATTTATGGACTGAACTTACCCTCTTTAGCTGGAAATTTCCCTGATTTACCTAATATTTTGACATGTGCGCTACTATGTGGGCAGAACACTAGCGCACATCTGCTAGTGTGCCCTGCTTTGCTCAAGTGAAACTAGCGCACACCTTGGAAAAGTTGTTGGCGCTTGTTGCAAAACACTAAAGTTGCGTCCTGTGCGCTACTATGCCTTGAGGAAACTCGCGCACATCTTAAGATGAAATCAAAAATATATTAAATTGACGAATTGTGATTAGTTGAAGTTGGTTTTGCAACTTCCCCAACCTCCCAAGCCAACCACCTCTCGATTACAACTGCCTACCTTGTCCCATAAATACAAGGAGAATCCATGAGAGAGGGACCTAGAAAGTATGCATTAAGGGTTGTTATGCTGGAGGAAAGTGCCAAGTCAGAGTGAAGAGCAGGAGCCCAGGATCCGGTTGCAGAAACATCTCGACACGTTAGGTATATTGTATTGATTCATGTTTCTTTGACAATAAAAAGGTCGAAATACCCTTCATGTCCCAAATCAGATATCTATTAGATTGTATGTCTATTTGGCTTAATACTTGATTATATTTGATGTTAAATTGCTTTATAATTTCATCATATGTTATATGGTCAAGATACGCTGAGGAAGGTATCCTTTGTATTGCAGGTTCGTCAAGCGGGAGATCAAGTGAAAGCTAGGACCAACCGTCGGTTAAAGGTATGTCTTTCGATATCCCGATCTCTATCATTTGTAAGAATTAGTTGTAATGCAAATAATGTATTTACCTTTCAACCCCACCCAGTTGGTAGTGTCCATCTCCTTGCTATAGGGTTAGAAATCCCGGACAACAATAATAAAGATACTATTTGCACTAACATGTCTATAGATGTTGGTACTTTGCTGGAGAATGATTTTGTAGAGGACAATATTGTGAAACAGTTGTTTGAGTAAGAGAAGATTTGGATGGAAATAGATCCGAGACCTGTATGATAGTAACTTGGCAAGTAATACAGCATTTGAAGAAGCATTGATGTCTTGGGAGTGTTGTGAAGAACACGTTGGAAAATTAATGAAGAGAAATGATTGATCAAAAGAAATTTATTTTTGCAACATTTTGACAAGTTGAATTGACTTGAAAGTAACAGGAGTGAACAAGTTTGGTAAATCATAATTGATGACAAGAACATGGCATGACCACAACTTGTCAAGGAATGACATGAAAATTGGAGAAGCAAACACTTGTGGATCATGGCTACAATGAGTATAGTGAGCCAAAAAGCAACATTATGGTCAAATCTTGTGAAGATTTTTGAAGTCACATCCAATTACTGAAAAGATGAAGAAAACTAATATCAGATATGAACAAGAATACTTTGAACAATCCCATATTTCTGTCAAACAAAGAAATTTTGATGCATTATTTGAAGCTGTAAATCTTGTGAAGTTGATGAGTTAGTGAAAGATTGAATATTGGCGAAGGCGAATTTGAAGTATGGTAAGGAAGCCTCAGTGAAGCAATGTACTGGATATTTTGAAGTATAATCTCAACATTCTATATGAAAGGGGGAATAAATGTTTCAGTAAATCACATCAGTCTACATGAAAAAGGGAACAAACTTTTCAGTAAAAGTTGCAGCAGTTTGATAGGGGGAGATTCTTTGAAGCAATCACAGCAACATACCTAATAGGGGGAGCATGAAAACCCTGGAAGATCAAACTCAGCAAATGATTTCATGAAGTTTTTAAAGATATATATTTTTGGGGCATTGTGAAGATTTTGATGGCTAAGTAATAATCCCTTTGTCATTAATGTCAAAGGGGGAGAAAAATTTTGATAGGTTTCCATCAATGATAAAGGGGGAGATTGACAAGCAAAGTTGTCATTGATGACAAACACATTAATGACAAAGGTTGAAGTGAACATGGCAAATGAATGAAGACATGATAAGGTTGAAGCCAAGCAACCAACTATGACTTGACAAGCATGAAGTGGATGACTTGGCAATGGGAAAATGACAATGACAAAGAATTGATATGGAAGACAAAGGACAAGATGACAAAGATGTATGACATGGCTTGAGGATATGGAAAGCATGGACATGCATGACAAGGAATATATTAAGGGCATGACATGGCAGGATTCAAGTAAGCATTTTGACATGGACTATGATTTGACAAAATGACAAGCAAGCATGACATGGCAAAGGACAAAGACAAGTTGGTATGGCAAACAAATCAAGATAAATGACATGGAAAAGGTGACATGGAGGAAAATGAAGGACATGGAATTTGATGACAAAGGCCAAAGCACTGATGACATGACAAGGTATAGCAAGGTTGATGTATGACAAATGGAAAGTGCTGATGACAAGGCTGTGAAAGAGAAGGAGCCATGTTGGCATACCCTAGAGAATCCTACGGGCATTTTATGTAGCCCTGCAAGCATTTCCTTGTGTCCCTGCAGGCATTTTAGCAGCCATTGCGGGCATCCAAAAAGGCATTCCTGCGAGAATTTGGAGGACACATCCTACGGGCATTTCTAAGACTACTATGGGCATTTCAAAGGAGATTGCGGGCATTTGATAAAGGCATGTGCGGGCATTTTGGTGAAGGAACTGCAGCATTTATTTAAGGCCCTACAGGCATTTCATAAGGGAAGTTGTGGGCATAAGTTTGAAGGCACTTGCAGGCATTTTGTGAGCCCTTGCGGGCATTCTTGAAGCCCTCTTGCGAGCATTTCTAGTGGGCCTATGCGGGCATATTTAGGATCCCTTGCGGGCATTTTACTGAGCTATGCGAGCATCACATTTTGACACTTGGAGAAGCCCTTGTGGGCATTCCAAAGCACACCTGCGGGCATTTTGAAGGGGTGACAAACCCACGTGATGATGTGGCAAGAAGGTGAAGTTTATATATATATATATATATATATATTGAAGGAGATAAAAATGGAAATAATGTGATGGGGTCGACCATCCTTAAGTAAATATTATTTGATGATAAAATTAAAATAAAAGATAATTTGACATGTCGGACTAGCAAAATTAATGAAGAATTATAGTATAAATAAAGGCCATAGACCTCATTTTAAAGAGGAAAAGGAGGTGAACCTTTCGGGTGAGTGAAGTAGCTCTGATTTTCGGGGGTATTGTGATAGTAGCAGAGCAGCAGGAGCGGCAATGAATTAATCTATACCTCTCTGATTTTTGGGTTAGATGAGGCAGCTGCAAGATGAAGATAAACAATGTTAATCTTTGATTTGTTGAAGAAGAGGCAACCACAGATGGAAGTGAGACAGCCACTGAGATATGCATTTTGATGTATGTCTGAAGTTGAGTTGAGGAAGGGAGAAGTGCAGCATTGAGGGGACAGGGAAGAAGAGAAACTAGCTAAAGGAAGGCATCGATCTGAGAGAGTTTGAGCTTCAGTGATCTGGGCAGGAAACAAGGGATCCTTGTTTGGTCATTTGATTATGGTATTTTGATCATGTATGGGGTTTCTATCACAGATTTAAGGAAAGTATGATACATCTATTGTAAATTTGTATTGTTGGGATGTTGGTGCATCCCAGTCAATTGCAGTTGACAGAATTATCTTGTGGTTGGTGCCACCTTGGGTTGTATCCCATCTTGGAGATTGAAGTCTCCAATCAAAATATAAGAATATTACAAAGCTTATCTTGTGTCTCTTGTGATGTGTTTGTGATGATTGTTGAGATGATTTGTTTATAGTTCTTTCTGAATGATGAACTCTAATTAAATATGAAGTGAAATTGCCATTGATCTTTGAATAGGGTTAGAAGAAGTTGAAAAATTAAACATAAGTCTTGACTCACTGATTCACCCCCCCCTCAGTGAGCCATTGTGTTCATCAACTACCTCCCAAGCCATTATAATTCTAGACCAGTTCATCTACCTCCCTAATACTTGTGTCCCTTTCTCAGTTCCAGGATCATAGTCTCCCACAGTTGTGCACATTCCCCAACCAACCCTATCTTCAAAGCTCTTAGCCATCCTTGGTTCAAAAAATCTAAATTTATAGGATTGGAAACACAGTTTAAGGTGCAATAGTTTCTTTCCATGAGATGTCTAACGAGATCCTCAAGAAGACATACCCCTTGACGACATCCCAAAATAGCATCAACCCCCACTTTGGTTGATGTTCTTGAGCACACACTCCAAGAAAGAAAGTGTCTTATTACAAGAAACACCTTCGAAAGATATTTCCACTGATTCGAGATAGCCTATATTGACTTTATAGGTCGCCTAATCCAATCCACCACCAAAATCAAAGAACTATACTTCTCTATCAAAATTATACCCCACAAGTTGTCAAAAATTATGAAGTTCCATAAATATTTTGTAGCCAACATGTTATTGAAGGAGAATATGTTTTTAAATCCCCACCCCCCAAGAGCCTTTGGGGAGGCTGTCCTTCCAACTTCCCAAGTATGATCCCTAATATTTTGAAGATGGCTTCCACAAGAAACTGAAACAAATACATCATATTGTATAGAGAATGTCGATATGGATGTAAGCCATCAAGTGCCAATATACCAATATAGCCTACATCACCAACTTAACCATAACCAACTTATCGCCTCATTGGAGCCACCAATTGTACCATTTATTCACCCTTTGTTCAATTTTTGTAATTAGCCACATCCAATCAATTTACCATACCCGTTTGGTTTTAGTGTGTAACCCAAATACTTGAGTCCATCCTCCATGTTGAGAACTATAAAAGGGGAGATCCCTTCCCACATATTCCTCCTACGGAGTTCCTCATTGGAACAATAGATAGCGTACTTATCCATGTTTATTTCCATACCAAAAGCTTCGCAGAAGGATTCAATAATCGCTTCGAAATTGTTGTGTACCCCACTTTCAGAGACAAAACAACATAATATTATCTATAGATAGTAGGTGAGTTAATTTCTCCCTACCTCCAAATAAAATCCCCTTGATAAGTCTCCTTCTCCTTGCATCATGAAAGCCACAGCTTGATCCTTCCACAACTAGCAAAAATAGATATGGGGACAGGGGCAAACCTTATCTCAAGCCTCGAGACAGCTTGAAGTACCCCAACCCTAAACCATTTATTGGAATATAAAAACAAAAAGATGCAATACATCGCATAATCTATCAAACCATGTTTAAACTGAAAACAAACCTACAATAAAATCCTCAAGTAAAACCAGGAAATCCTGTCATATGCTTTAGACAAATCAAATTTATGAGTAGAATGGGGACCTTCATTGTGCTTATAGTATGAATTCCTTCTTGCGTAGAACCAATCGCCTCATGGATCAACCAACCCTATAAGAACTCGAAATGTTCTATCGAGATCACTCGTGAGAGAATCAGTTTAATCTGAGTCAAGAGCACTTTAAAAATGATTATATATAGAGCATTAAACCTTCAAATCGACATGAAGTCATCAAATGAAGTGCCTATCCACTTTTTGGATTAAATCTAGGAAATTTGGGTTTAAGTCTCAAGGAATTTTCCCCGAGGACCTCGCCTCCTCCACCACCTTCAATCAATCATTCCAGATATGAACAAAAAATTTAAGAAAAAACTTATATGGACCATCCATCCAATCCCACACTCATCTTGTTTTAAAGATGAGATGACATACCTTAGCTCTTCCAACGAAATTTCTTTATGATATATCGGCATTCTCCTCTTCCTCAATCAGTCGAGGAAAGTGTGACACAATAAACAAAACATGTTTCGATATTTTCCCGACTGGGCTCAATAAAAATGTTCTTGAAGTGATAAATCCCCAGCCTTTCCAAATCATTAAATCCTCTCACTAGGTTCCCCTCCCGCACCTATTTCAAGCATAATTCCAAATTCTCTTATCACTAGAGACATGCCATAGTGCTCCACTTTTCAAATGCCACCCTCTTTCTTTTTATTGTAGGAGCTTGTCTCTTATTTGTTCCAACCCAATGACTAATTTTGGCTCCCCCCTCATTAGAAAACCCGTCCTGATTAGCCCCATAGAGATTATCAATCTCTTCTTCCATTGTCACAAGGTGTCCATCCCTCTTCTTATGACGATCCCCACTCCAGGCCACAACTTTCTCCTTAACATCCCGCAAATTCTGTGAGAATTGTGAACCAACACTAATTCCATTGTCTAGGTCAATGTGCTTCCAATATTGTATAACAATTCACTACACTTCATCTTTGGTCGAGCAACTTGAATTGTATTTGAATGGAGTGCCTTGTTTCTACTCTCTGACGTCAATCTCTAAAAAAAACATAAAATGGTCTGAAAACTTCCTAATGCCCACCCACGATCTACATCTCTCAACTTCCTCCATTAAGTTGGAATGAACAAAAAATTGGCCAAGTCTTTTGGCCACCCCATTTAAGTCCACGTGATTATTAGACCAAGTTAGATGAAGAGTACAAGGATCCAAATGCACCCATTCAACTTCCACAAATTTTTCAACAAAGTATTATGCAAGCCTATCTTCACGGGTTGAATGGACACAAATCTCCTCCCTATTAATTGTAAGATTCAAGTCCCCACCAACTATCAGATTGTTCACCTTAAGGCATTGTAATGAACATAAATGCTCTCAAAAGTCTTTCCTACCTTCATAAGGCTTATAAAGGTTGAGTACCAAGAAAACCCAATCTAATTCTTTACTATACATTTCAGCACATATTTTTTATCTCATTGCAAAAAAATTGTGCAAGGTCAAATGATAGTTGAACCTAGTTACCATGCCCCCTGAAATACCCTCCAAATCTAGGGCCAAAATATCCCAACCCCAACCGACATTGTAACTCAAACACCACTTGTAACCCCCTTCCCATACTAGTGATAAGTTCCTATTCTGAATGTTTCACCAAACCCCCATACCATGCGAAGATGCAATATGTCCATCCACATGTCACCAACAATCTTTAGCACTATACTAGACACCCTTATACCACAAGTGTCACTTCTAAAGAAGAAATTTTTTTTCCTTCTCAAACAAATATGTGTTATGACACTTGTAGAAACCTCAAGTATTAAAATGAATAAGTCTATTCATCATTTGGGGTTCAATATGTTGAGTTTCGCTAGTGTTTGTAATTGCATGTCTAATTCATATTGATGAGTGAAACCCCAAATAAGTAAAGATTCCACGATTTGATGTTTGAGGGATCTTGCAAATGCAATATGTCTATCCACATGTGCAACAATGTTTAGCACTATACTAGACACCCTTATACCACAAGTGTCACTTCCAAAAAATAAAGTTTTTTTCCTTCTCAAACAAATGTGTTCTGACACTTGTAGAAACCTCGAGTATTTAAATGAATAAGTCTATTCATCATTTGGGGTTTCAAAATCTTGAATTTCACTAGAGTTTTTAATTGCATCTCTAATTCATATTGATGAGTGAAACCCCAAATACGTGGTAGCACAACCATGTCCTAGAGGATTCATTATGGTTGTAAATACTTCTAGTAATATGGCGGGAACACAAGAAGGATCCATGTTAAGATTACATGAGTTTTCAAGGGTGGAGAGGATGTAAAGCAACACTGGTTTTTCTATAAAGTTATATAAAATGTAAAGGGCACTACCCCAACAGTAAAAATGGTAGAGTATATTTCGAGCCTTAATCCTTTGGTGTTTCTAGTGAAACACCATATTGTACTTTTATTGCATTTTTATATGGTTGAATAAGTAAAGTTTCCATGATTTGATGTTCGAGAAATCTTGCAGTAGGGCCCTTGACACTTTTCTTATGAAAAACTTAGAAACACCAAAATACCAAATGGTGAAGACGTAAAGACCTTTAAGGATTAGACAAGTTTCAAGGAATTTCACATACAACGTATCAAAGTTACTCATTTCACGTTTAGAGCATAAAAGTGTAAACAGGAAATTGCCTCTCACGTTGTTGTAGAGGAATAAAATATAGATCCTCAGGTAGTAATTATGGAAGTTGATAAAAGAAAATTGTTAAACATTTCCCTTTTGAATTAATGTAATTTCTATGTCAGGCGGTTGCATAAAGTGATAGAAACAACAAGGATGGTGTTGTTTTAAGGGGAATGGGATGTAATATAATGATATTTACCCTTGGTTGATTTAAACTTATCAACAAGATATTTGGTTTTTATTCTATGGTAGCAAGAGGTAATACCATGAATATCAAGTATGAAATATGATGTAAGCATTATTAAACATATGTCTACTAAAAATATGAACAAACTTGACACTTTCCCAACTTTACTTATACTAGGATTCTAACCTTTATAAAAGAGAACCAAAAAAACTTAAAGATGTCTTCAAAAGGAGATCCACTCCCCTAGGCCAACCAGTGCTAGAAAACAAAACAAAAAAATTGAATTGTGATGTCATCATAGAAGCCCATTTCATCACCATCTATGGTGTAGATCTTGCATATTTTGCATAATATTCCCCTAACGCAGTCCTCCCCTCTACTCTTCTAGTCCAACTACGCTCACTCACATTACCCCTCTATTTCCTTTTTTGAAAAATACTTTGTATATTCACATAAAAAGGTTTATAAACAAATAAACAAAAGTGGAAGGGTATATACAATGAATCTCATAACGTCTTCCTCCGCATAACTAACATAGAAATAAAATCATAATCAACATTGTCCATTGCCTCTCTTGTTAAACCTTGGAACCAAATTTCTTGTAAGGTTGGGAACTGCCCATTGTCCCTCTTGTTAAACCTTGGCACCAAATTTCTTTTAGGTTGGGAACTTATTCCTTTTCCCTACTTTCCTTTTCTCAACCCCTTTGTGGTCTCGGAGACCCCTTGGAGGATTCTCCCACCAATCCTTCCATTTAGTATTGCCTACCTCTAGATATATGCGTTTCACTCTAGACAATGAGATAATAGGATCTATCTTCTAAGACTAATTGAACTTGAATGACCAGATCGAGAACAACTTTGAGTTTTATATATATATATATATATATATATATATATATCACTTGCTTGACATATATATCACTCGCTTGACTGCAAATTACTAATGGTAAAAAGGAATATCAAGTCATGCTGGCTTACTGTTGCAAGCACTACCTTTGATGAAACTCACCCCCATAACTCTGTTAATCCACCCTCATGGTTGCCTAAAATATCTTATTATACCTCCACTTGAAAGATTTCTTTCACCAATGAATCCGCCCTCTTGTTTGCCTAAAATGGTTTATTATGCATCCCCTTGAAAGGTTTCATTCACCAATGGGTAGTGGCCTCTCCAACCAATAAATGGGTACCTTTATTATAACCATCCTTCCTAAAGACCATATATATATATATATATCACTCGCTTGAATGCAAATTACTAATGGTAAAAAGGAATATCAAGTCATGATGGCTTACTGTTGCAAACACTACCTTTGATGAAACTCACCCCCATAACTCTGTTAATCCACCCTCATGGTTGCCTAAAATATCTTATTATACCTCCACTTGAAAGATTTCTTTCACCAATGAATCCGCCCTCTTGTTTGCCTAAAATGGTTTATTATGCATCCCCTTGAAAGGTTTCATTCACCAATGGGTAGTGGCCTCTCCAACCAATAAATGGGTACCTTTATTATAACCATCCTTCCTAAAGACCATATATATATATATATATATATATATATATATATATATATATATATCGCTTGACATATATATCACTCGCTTGACTGCAAATTACTAATGGTAAAAAGGAATATCAAGTCATGATGGCTTACTGTTGCAAGCACTACCTTTGATGAAACTCACCCCCATAACTATGTTAATCCACCCTCATGGTTGCCTAAAATATCTTATTATACCTCCACTTGAAATATTTCTTTCACCAATGAATCTGCCCTCTTGTTTGCCTAAAATAGTTTATTATGCATCCCCCCTTGAAATGTTTCATTCACCAATGGGTAGTGGCCTCTCCAACCAATAGATGGGTACCTTTATTATAACCATCCTTCCTAAAGACCATATATATATATCACTCGCTTGACTGCAAATTACTAATGGTAAAAAGGAATATCAAGTCATGATGGCTTACTGTTGCAAGCACTACCTTTGATGAAACTCACTCCCATAACTCTGTTAATCCACCCTCATGGTTTCCTAAAATATCTTATTATACCTCCACTTGAAATATTTCTTTCACCAATGAATCTGCCCTCTTGTTTGCCTAAAATGGTTTATTATGCATCCCCTTGAAAGGTTTCATTCACCAATGGGTAGTGGCCTCTCCAACCAATAAATGGGTACCTTTATTATAACCATCCTTCCTAAAGACCATATATATAAAGATATCACTCACTTGACTGCAAATTAGTAATGGTAAAAAGGAATATCAAGTCATGATGGCTTACTGTTGCAAACACTACCTTTGATGAAACTCACCCCCATAACTCTGTTAATCCACCCTCATGGTTGCCTAAAATATCTTATTATACCTCCACTTGAAAGATTTCTTTCACCAATGAATCCACCCTCTTGTTTGCCTAAAATGGTTTATTATGTATCCCCTTGAAAGGTTTCATTCACCAATGGGTAGTGGCCTCTCCAACCAATAAATGGGTACCTTTATTATAACCATCTCGCTTGACATATATATCACTCACTTGATTGCAAATTACTAATGGTAAAAAGGAATATCAAGTCATGATGGCTTACTGTTGCAAGCACTACCTTTGATGAAACTCACCCCCCATAACTCTGTTAATCCACCCTCGTGGTTTCCTAAAATATCTTATTATACCTCCACTTGAAAGATTTCTTTCACCAATGAATCCGCCCTCTTGTTTGCCTAAAATGGTTTATTATGCATCCCCTTGAAAGGTTTCATTCACCAATGGGTGGTGGCCTATCCAACCAATAAATGGGTACCTTTAGTATAACCATCCTTCCTAAATACCAAAAGGAAATTGAATTAATAACTCAATCGCTTTACAAAACGGCGCTTTAAAAAATAAATTTGGAATCTAGATAATCATGCAAGTCTAGAACTTTGTTTATTCTATTGATATTGCTCGAGGGGTTTTTCTCCATTAATCTGCTAAGGTTGTCTTGCTAATTTCCTCCTCCTTTAGCATTTCTAATGCCAAATTCTCTATGTATCTGATCCTCCTAACATATGCAAATTTGCTAGGAGGGTGGGGGTGGAGGAATAAAGAGGGTGAGGGAAACTACACATTGTCTCCCCCCACCCCCACGCATCGTTCCCCCCACCACCATCATATATGATTATGCACATTGTCTCTCCCTACCCTCCACCTCATAGAAGGCCAACCATTTTGTTGGTTGTGCTAATATGGACAAATCTACTCTATCTAATTTTATGATAGCTTCCTTGACCCAAGTGTCTTCGCTAGCCAACCCCTATGATGGATTGCCTACATCATAAAGAAGGTTTGTGATCAACTTCTACTTCCTTCAAATATTAGCTTGCTAAGCCTCATCATGGAGAGTTTTTTTCTAACTCGATCCATCCTCATTCCCTGATTATTTGTTTAAAATGCAAGGTATTGAGTAGAGGCTAGATTGTTAAGATTTAATATGCTAAGACATAAAATATTAGCATTACATTCTATTTCACAACAATAGCATATACAAGATCACTGAAAGAACAACAAGCACAGCATAAACACAAGAGACACATATTTATCCTGGGAAACCCTCATGGGGTAGAAAACCCAGCAAAGCTTCCTCAATATAGATGACCAGCAAATACAAAAGATGTAATCCCAAACATGAGCTCGTTCTCCTCCATAGCAGATCCCTCTCTCACCTATGCGCTATTCACAAGTGAGTGCAATGTGTGTTAAATGAGGAACACACCTCCTCTATTTATACACAACTTTGACTTGTCTTTTACACAAGCTAGGTCGGCCCCAACTTAACCACTTTACATAATGTGACAGGTCCGACCCAACTAGGGTGGTCTAATAACCCTTTGACCCACATAACACATACAGGGCTGACCCCACTAGGGAAGTCTAATAACCCAAGTTACCATGGAGGAATAAACATCTCCGGATACATGACAAAGTCTCATCGTAGGAATGAAACATCTCCGAAATAATAAAGTACAAATATAATATTCTTAGAAGTTACAATATTTCAACACTCCCCCTTAACAAGAAGGATATTATAACATTTGCAGGAGCAATGAGTCATCAACATCATACATGATACATGATACATCTATAAATCATTGGAAGCTTTCTTCAGTAACTCAACCAGTTACTAGAACATCTTCAAGATCTTCAATACGAAGTCTTCATCTTCTGCAGCACTTGAACTGCTACAGTAGCATCATCATCTGGATCCTCTCGATCAACAACATCGTCATCTAGATCATCATGATCATCAGCATCGTCATCAAGATCATCATGATCAACAGCATCGTCATCTAGATCATCACGATCATCAGCATCGTCATCTAGATCATCACGATCAACAGCATCATCATCTAGATCATCACGATCAATAGCATCGTCATCTAGATCATCATGATTGACATTATCGTCATCTAGATCAGCATCATTGTCATCTAGACCATCACGATCAACATCATCGTCATCTAGATCATCACGATCAACATCATCGTAGCAACATACCCTGCAATACACATGATCCATTTAAGACACCATAACATGTCTAGGGATGATGCAGTCCACTCGTCAACTTAGACAAAGTCTAAGGACCATTTTTCGAAGACATGTGTCTACGGATCAATTCAGGGACCGAAGTCCAGGGATGATACAATCCCGTCTCGTCCACTAGGGACCACTTCTTGGAGACATTTGTCTACGGATCAATTCAGGGACCGAAGTCCGGGGATGATACAATCCCCATCACGTACATTTTGAACTAGTGGTTCCGGGATGATGCAATCCCCATCACGTACATTTTGAACTAGTGGTTCCGGGATGATGCAATCCCCATCACGTACATTTTGAACTAGTGGTTCCGGGATGATGCAATCCCCATCACGTACATTTTGAACTAGGCGTTCAGGGACGATGCAGTCCTATCATATCAACTAGGTACCATATACTGACCTCACCGTCAGAACAAGTAGCCTCATCATCGATACAAGTATCCATATCAATACAGGTATCCACATCATCGATACAACATCCTCATCAATACAGTATCCAAAGATATCTTTATCATTGACCTTACCGTCAATATAGGCAATCTCATCATCGATATAGGTATCCCCATCGATACCAGTATCCAAAGATATCTTTATCGACCATATCACTCCCCCTTTCAAGGAGGGTCCTTTTGAACTACACCAAGCTTGTCTCGAAAATACTCAAACTTTTCACGAGACAGAGGTTTGGTCAACACATCAGCGACTTGTTCATCAGTGCCTACATACTCGAGCTTGATAGCTCCTTTCTGCACCATATCCCGTATATAGAAATATCGGATCTCTATGTTCTTTGACTTATCATGGAATACTGGATTCTCTGTCATTTTGATACAACTCTGGTTGTCACACAGGATCACAGTGGGGTCCATCTCTAAGTCAAACAATCTTGATAACAACTTCCGAAGCCATAGCGCTTCACAACTAGCAGAGCAAGAAGCTATATATTCCGCTTCAACTATATTGAGAGCCACACTATACTGCTTTCTGTTAATCCACGAGATCATCGCAGATCTCAGACAATAACATCCGCCCGATGTGCTCTTCATGTATGATACACTTCATACCCAATCAACATATGTGTAGCCATACAATCTAAAGTCATGATCTCCAAAATAATATAGACCAAAGTCTATCGTACCCTTCAGGTACCTCATCACATGCTTTGCAGCTATCAGGTGAACTCGCCTAGGTTCCACTAGATACTGACTCAAGGTGTTCACCGCAAAGCATATATCTAGCCCGGTATTCGTCAGATACATCAATGACCCAATAATTTGTCTGTACAGAGTTACATCCACTAACTCTGATGAGTCATCAGCTAACAGCTTCAAGTCGGAACCCATGAGAGTGGCCATGGTTGTACATTCCAACATATCAAATCTTCTCAAGATTTCCACAGCATACTTTCGCTAGTTAAGAAATATTTTTTTCTAAGCCTTGCCATACTTCCAGTCCTAGGAAGTAATGCATCAATCTGAGATCTTTCATCTCAAATTCTATAGCTAGCTTCTTCTTGATTTCCATGATCTGTTTCTCATTCCCTGTCAGAAAGAGATCATCCACATACAATAATAGTATCATCCATAACCTTAAGGTAAAGGTTAGGATTAGCTTTACTTCTGGTAAATCCCAAGCTTGTCAAGAAGCTATCAATTCTCTCTCTATGACTGAACATCATTCACACTCTGCATTGAGTGATCTTCGGCATATCTATCTGTTCCACCTCCCATCAGATGGATCTACTGATATGAGCCTCAAGATCATTTTCAACTCTGTGGTGAGTTCCTTCTTGCATCCATGTCATCTATATATAGACACCATCTTCAACTTTATAGAAAAGGTTGAAATCCGCATCACCCATGGTGATCATTAAGCTCATCAAATGACTATCGATCCTGGGTACTCGTATAGAGCCTAATGCACACTTCTTCTTCAATTACGCCATTAAGAGAATAGTCTTATCTAGCCACTTGGAGTAAACATCTCGTCATGATCCTCTTTATCTTTCTAAGAGAATCTTCTAGCCACGAGCCTTTTATAGTATGTTTGATTTGTAAGTCTTCTTGTTGAACATCCATCACTTATTCGGTGTTCATCATCGTTCTTTTGCAGATCATAGCACATGATCTTTCCTACAAATCAAAGTTAATTACATGATTAGTAATACTTCATAATCATCAAATCATGTTGACACGATAACCTTTTATGCATACAAATATGATTCACATGGTTATGCAACTATTTTGACCAATACTTTGGCACAACACTTTTCCATATTCTGTATGCATATAGTGGTTATCTAGATTTCTTCCATCTCTACCAGAACATACTATCGAGAGCGTGCACAGCTCTCAGCATGTCAGCAAAGAGGTTTCATTCTAGACAAGCAACAATGGAATGTTTGTCCAACTTACCAATCATATGCATATTAGTAGTATACTGTTCAATGTTATATGAATGCTTACACTCAGCATGATATATTCTAGGAATACAAATATGCATACAACTATTACAGGCAATATCATTTACGATTTCAGAGATTTAAATAACAACTCAAATACTTATCTTTTATGTTTGTGTGGTTACCTCCTGCTTGATCTCTATATGTATTTGAACTTCTATTCATTATGTACCACTATGCATGCTTAAGTGTGCACTAGTGTCATCCTCATGATCTCATACACAAACATACATTCATTAGTATAATCTCAATATTGTCTAAACATTATGATTCTAAATAATATTAAATATGTATGGTCATGATCATTGCATACATAGGTATACTTACCTAAGATCCTAACAAAGTAGGATTCTAACTTGATGTAGGAAAACATACCTGGATTATCAAGCTTGGTTATATCTTAACATACCCAAACAATATCTTCTGTGTTCTCTTCAATTATTTTAGAGACCTTGTGCTAGAACCTGCATATCTCATAAGTTAAGCATAGTAGAACAAAGTCATACATACCTCATAAATAGAGCTTCTATGTGGTCAAAGACTATGGATGAGTCTTTGTATCCATGTCATCATGGTCATAGAACTTGATTTGTCTTTCTTGATGTACCTGTATCTTGTTTAGTAGACAACATCATCCTCATACAACACCACAAGTGCATTAGTACAATCATAAGTGTCATAACCCTAATTAATGAATGTCTTCTACCATTCACATGCATTCATTATCAATCAATCATAATTGTACTAACCTCAATAATATGAAGACAAACATATCATGAACATATTTCAACACATCCCTGTATCTCCTCAAGTCATGCCTGTCAGGATTGCTTTTAACCCAATCCACTTTGATTTGTTGAAACTGGATCTGGATCTGGATCTGGATTAGGGTTTGTCAGAGAAACCCTAAAAATTCAAACTTTGAATTTCAAACTTCTGAATGGATGGAAAGATGCGCCTTGCTGAGCTAATCAAGTTAGCATACTTCAATTTTGAAATCTCCAAAATTTGACCCCTCAAAATTGCCTTTGAAACTTCTGGATCTTCTAGACAGGATCCCAAACTAGGGTTTGGTAAAGCCCACCCTTCTGTCTAATCAAAAGGTTCGATCCAAAGCTCTAAACTTCAATTTTCCTGATTGTTTCTAGTGTAACTCCGAAATTACAAATCCAGAAGGTCTGAAACTTCTGCCTATGGTAACCCGACCTGTCCTCTTTCCAACCCCACAGGTCTGACCTCAATTGGATTCTCTGTGAGAGAGTTATTCCAAGTGTCGCAATGTGACCTATTTATAGGATAAAACAAAAGACCGAACTTGTACGGTGTGCCACGTGTCACTGGTTCAACTTCGGCCTCTGAAAAGGTTACCTGAGAAGCTACAATCCGTGCTCTACCTGTCACTTTTTACGAAATTTCATTTAGAGCTTCCTAGCCCAAATTGTGACCTTTTTTCCTAGGTCACATGTTTATGACTGAGATCTGGAAGAGGCAGAAACCCTAACTTGTACTAACTTGTACTGATCATAAATCACAACATACAACGAATCTGAGGTTGTCCTTTGGACACAAGATACATGGGGATGTTATCTATGACCTGTAAAGGTTTCAGATCCTGAAACTTTGCCAAAATGGATTTATAGTGAAAGTGCCAAGATGACTGGTTTTTGCTATATTAAACCCTAACCTTCAAATTGTCGCAAGTGAAGCAATTGTCGTAAGTGCCATACATTGTCTTCCTTTAGGTTAGCTCTGATACAATGTTAAGATTTAATATGCTAAGACAGAAAATATCAACATTACATTCCATTTCACAACAGTAGCATATACAGTATCACTGAAAGAACAACAATCACAACATAAACACAAGAGACACAGATTTATCCTGGGAAACCCTCATGGGGTAGAAAACCCAGCAAAGCTTCCTCAATATAGATGACCAGCAAATACAAAAGATGTAAATCCCAAACATGAGCTCCTTCTCCTCCATAGCAGATCTCTCTCTCACCTATGCACTATTCACAAGTGAGTGCAATGTGTGTTAAATGAGGAACACACCTCTTCTATTTATACACAACTCCGACTTGTCTTTTACACAAGCTAGGTCGGCCCCAACTTAACCACTTTACATAATGTGACAAGGACGACCCCACTAGGGTGGTCTAATAACCCTTTGACCCACATAACACATACAAAGTCGACCCCACTAGGGAAGTCTAATAATCCAAGTTACCACAGAGGAATAAACAACTCTGGATACATGACAAAGGCTCATCGGAGGAATGAAACATCTCCAGAATAATAAAGTACACATTAGAGGAAATTTGAAGTCTAAAATGGGCCTCCTAAGGAAAATAATTTAAAAAACCACATCACACTACAAACATGCCATGTCACACTAAATTAAAGATGTTATCTAGTGAAGATCAACCTATAATATCTCATTAATGGTAGTTGACAAGTATGTTGAGTTTGTGTAGAGTTAAGAGATAGTGGTTGAAAAATAATAATGAAAGATTTAGATTCTTGTGCATACACAATAAATAATATAGTGGTAAATTTTTTAAATGTACCGCTACTTTTTATATATTTAATAAAATTTAAAACTAAAAAAAAAACTAAAATTATAATGAAAAAATATAATTACAATAATACTAAAAATAAACAATCACTATTTTTATTTTATATGATCACTACTTTGAAGTCTTTTAAATGCTAGTGGGGTAATTTTGAAATAATAAAACATTTATATAACTAATCTTTTAAAAATAAAAATAAATAAATTTAAAAAAAGTGTCATAAATAAAAGAAAAATAGGAAAGTGATAAAATAATATTTCACTATTTTTGCGATAACTCTCTCGTCCGAACTCAGAATTTGATGTTTTTGGTACCGTTGGAAAGGTCTTGACGAGACCTTTCCAACGGTATCAAAAACGTCAAATTCTGAGTTCGGAGGAGAGAGTTATCGCAAAAATAACTTTCTCCTCCGAAATAGGAGAAAGATAAAATAATATTTCACTATTTTTGCAATAACTTTCTACTCCAAACTCGGAATTTGACATTTTTTGGTACCGTTGGAAAGGTCTCATCGATACCTTTCCAACGGTATCAAAAACGTCAAATTCCGAGTTTGGAGAATAAATTTATCGCAAAAATAGTGAAATATTATTTTACCTCTCTCCTATTTTTATTTTTATTATGACATTTTTTAAATTTATTTATTTTTATTTTTAAGAGATTAGTTATATAAATGTTTTTATTATTTCAATATTATTCCACTATCATATTAATTAATATGAGATTTATATTTTAAAGAATTTAGAAGTAGTGATAGTATAAAATACTCTATATTTATTATTTCAAGTATATTTATTAGTTCAAAATTGCTCCATTAATGTGAGATTTATATTTTAAAGAAATTAGAAGTAGTGATAATATAAAATACTTTATATTTATTATTTCAAGTATATTTATCATATTTCGAGATGAACTTTTCAAAATCTTAACCAAGGTGAGTTTTATATGTAGTTAGTTATTGTCCAACTCAACCATGACGGTTGACCAAAATACTAAAATTCTATTGGTTTAAAATATCTTACTCATCCCACGCTCATCCATGACACGTTTTTTTATAAGGCCCATTTTAGACCCCAAATTTCCTCTAATTAATATAATATTCTTAAAAGTTACAATATTTCAACATAGATCACTCCTTGGTTGTTTTTGGGCACCCCTATTGCTCTTGCCTTCCTTAGATTGGCCTTTAAAAGCCCCATCAAAATTTCTCTTTATCGATTCCCCATGATGCAAAGATCATATTTGATGTCAACTTATTTGGTTACCTAAGGCTTATCCATTTTTGGCAGCTTGAGTTCATTATGCCAATGAATTGGCCTTTAAAAGCCCCATCAAAATTTATCTTTATCGATTCCTCATGATGCAAAGATCATATTTGATGTCAACTTATTTGGTTACCTAAGGCTTATCCATTATTGGCAGCTTGAGTTCATTATGCCAATGCTATGTTCGACTTCTTTTTCTATTGTTATTGTTAGATGTTATCACCAACTCATTTGTAAAAGAAACTAATTAGGTAATTAATAACGATCAATCCTCAATTATTTTGATGCCCTGCATAGGAAGCTAGGTTACATGTGCCTAGGTAAATGGCTTCAATACCTTGGCAGCTCCGCAATTGCATTTTCCACACTGAAATATATGGATAAGCTCGTAAATTTCTTTTCACTGTCTTATTTAGGGTCGACAAAATTTTCTCTGGTGCATTCCTTACCCTTCTATTTCTTCCTCTAGAAAGCTTCTCATAATTAATAATGACCCGTTAAGGCTCTTGGAAGTGCAACAGTTTATCGTGACAAACATAGCATCCACTCTCGATTTATTCTTTATACACAGCTCCTTTAATAAATAGGTTTCGTCTTAGTAGCTATCTTAGCATCTCGAAATGTCCTTAAGCTATGTTCAAAACACATTTTTAAGTGATTCGAGGATTCTTTCACAACTTCCCCTACATATAAATCCAAGAAAGAAGACTAAAGCTTAAAACTGCAAGTACAGACTATAAAAGTAAAGATGCCAGAGACTTAAATTTTGGTTTTGTCCATCCAAGTGCCATGGTCTCTCACATGCATGAAATAAAAAGCTGGACAAAGTAAAAACTGCTTGCAGAGGATAACAGCCATTGGATGAAAATGAAGCTACGTTTTAAGTATTGGCATGCTATGATGATAACAGACTCCAATTGGAGAATTCAATCAAGTCTATTAAATTTAAGAAACAAGATATGCATTTCATTTTGCTCACCCTGGAGAATTAAAGAAGAAAATGAAGAAACTTCAATGAAATCAATCGCAATAGTTGCACAAAGAAACAATATGGAAAATGAAAGAACTATTGAAGTTTTCTCATGAAAAACTGTGGGTAAGTGTTTGAATTATTTCATTAAACCTTACAATGTTTCAATTATTTGGCTGATCCACCCTCCAATGATCGATGGATACAATGCCCTATTGATACAGGGCAGACAATAACGTGACATTCACTGCTTTTTCAAGAAATCTGGCACTGTGATGAGTGTGCAGCACTGCGCTGATGTTCAAAATTGACATAACATATCCTAATAACTCTTTCAAGGATAGTCTAGTGCACACATATTAAAGTTTTAAACCATTGCATTCTTTCGATAAAATAATACAAGTTTAATGCACAATATCCTGTATCAGGATTTTCTCTTGCACTGGAGAATTCTTTTCACTTCCTGTACATGCCTCCATTGCCTGTATAGGCATCCTTCATTATGCTGTCTATACCATCACTGATGGCCATTTCTTCATTCGAGGGCCAGTATTTCCAGCATCTCCCATGATTTTTTGACCCTCATCACGCTGTCTAAGTACAGTCTGTTGCCTTTTCTGAGCACACTCCATGTATTCTTGAATTGGTGGAAGGCCATGTATTGATGGTTCGCCTACTTGGCCTCTAATAAGCTGCAGAGTAAGTATAGTACCAAAATTTAGTCTAAGTGAACAGATGAAATTTAGTTTAGGACAATTAATAGCTCTTTTAGACTTGCATATTAAAATGTGAAAGCGCACAGATATTTGATTGTAGCAAGCTTCAGTTACCTTTGAGGCCCAACGACGCTCAGCATGTTGACAAATGTCCCTCAAGTCACGCCCTGACATACTGTTAAGAATTCATGGGACTAATTCATTTAGCAGCAGAAAAAAAGTAAACAGCAGGTTACCAAATAAATGATTAAATTCGGTTATACATGTATGATGTTTCCTATACTATGAAACATAAGTATTGTGAGACTAAAGACTTGAGAGTGCTTGGTGGGCTGTGAAGCACTATACTCTTGAACTATACAGTTAAATAAAAACACATTAGAGGCCAAAGGATAATCTGTTTATTGTTCAAAAGATTCATCTTGTAGTAAAATATATTAGAGCCAAGGTCTTGAGAAATCAAATTGTCAAAAAGTTCAAGTTTCAGGATATAGTCACTCATTCAAAAAAAAAATCTCATATTAAGTAAAATTTGATAACCATCCGGACAAAGTTATCAGCAATTGCACATAATACAGAAAACACTAAAACTCGTAGCTCTGATTTCATTTCAGATTTCAAATATATATAAAAAATTACCAAATATCATCCACATCCATATTGTTCAGTGAGGATCCAAACTCACTGAAGTTCAAATTTCAACAGCCAATCTTAGCAAATTTCCACTTACCTTGAAAAGTTTGGTAATGGAGTAATAGATTTGAGGATGGAATAGAAGACACACCAACATATGATACAGCCATTAGATGATGTGGCTTCAATGATTAGAGGACGTTTAATTACAAGCTGCAATTATCTACAAGCACAATTAACTTCGAGAGATGGTAATAATTTACAGAACACTCTGCATATCAACAATGGCAGACTGTTTCACAGAATATGTCAAATTCCCAACAAAAAATCGAGCTACAAAAACACTATGAAAACTTCAGAAGAAATTAGACCCACATTCTTGCTTGATAACCTTCACTATATACTCGACTGGTCAATTACATAATATAATAATCTTTTAGGGGTTTTTATGGGCCGACACATGTCCTAGGGTTTACATTGATTCTTTCAATGACCTTTATAGTATTAATTACATGACCATCATCTCCCGGAGGAGGAATACAATAATATAAATAGAATATCTTCCGTAGTTACATTATTTTAACACTCCCTCTTAACTAGAAGGGTATTTTTCGGGTAACAACATCTGCACAACTGACTTGTGAACTTCTATATGTCGTAGGAAGCTTTTGGATAATCATTTGTCTGGGGTATCATCTGCGGAGTAGCAACATCATCACCTGCTGAAATATGATCATCATCAGCAGCAGCAGCATTAGCAATCATCCTCTTGCTGGAACAGCAACATCATCAACTGGAACATCTTCTGCTGTCAACAACCTTGTCAGCTAGAACACCATCTGCTGGAACATCCTCATCAGCAACACCATCAACTGGAACAATCATCATTGTCAGCTGGAACACCATCTGCTAGAACATCCTTATCAGCTGGAACACATGCAACAAACATCAGTAACTAAATACTGATACTATCAGCCAGTGAGTACTGATCTTCCATCTCCCTTGGACAGGCATCAGCCCGTGAGAGCTTGAACTATCAGTCAGCCAATACTGATCTTCCATCTCCCTTGGATAGGCATCCATCCCTACGGATAGGCATCAGTTCGTGAGAATCGGAACCATCAATCAGCCAATACTGATCTTCAATCTCCCTTGGACATCCATCCCTACGGACAGGCATCAGTTCGTGAGAACTAGAACCATCAGTCAACCACTACTGATCTTCCATCTCCCTTGGACAAGCATCCATCCCTATGGACAAGCATCAGTTCGTGAGAACTGGAACCATCAGTCAGCCAGTACTGATCTTCCATCTCCCTTGGACAGGCATCCATCCCTACGAATAGGCATCAGTTCATGAGAACTGGAACCATCAGTCAACCCGTATTGATCTTCCATCTCCCTTGGATAGGCATCCATCCCTACGGACAGGCATCAGTTCGTGAGAACTGGAACCATCAGTCAGCCAGTACTCATCTTTCGTCCCTCCTAGACAGGCATCTATCCTTTTGGATAGGATCCATCAATCTCTCTTTCTAGAGAGGTCCCTCTGAACCATACCAAGCTTGTCTCGAAAGTACTCAAACTTCACACGAGCCAGACGCTTAGTCAGCACATCAGCAACTTGTTCCTCTGTAGGAACATACTCGAGCTTCACAGCTCCCTTCTACACAACATCCCAGATATAGTGGACCTTAATCTCGATGTGCTTCGATCTATCATGAAACATAGGATTCTCTGTCATCTTGATGCAACTCTGGTTGTCACAGAGTATCTCTGTAGCATCAATCTCTGCATCGAACAATCCTTTCAACATCTTGCGAAGTCACACTGCTTCACCACAAGCTAAACAAGCTGCTACATATTCAGCTTCCGCTGTACTGAGTGCAACACAGGGTTGCTTTCTACTGAGCCATGAGATCATGCCTGATCCCAAACTAAAGCAACATCCTGAAGTGCTCTTTCTATCTTCAGCACTTCCAGCCCAATCTGAGTCTGTGTACCCATACAGCCTGAACTCACTATCTGAGGCATATTTGAGTCCAAAATCCAATGTACCCTTCAGATATCTCATCACATGTTTTGTTGCAATCAAGTGAACATTCCTAGGTTCCACCATATACTGACTCAATGTGTTTACCGCAAAACATATATCTACACAAGTATTGGTCAAATACATCAATGACCCAATAATCTGTCTATACATGGTAACATCCACTTTCTCTGATGAAGCATCACTCAGAAGCTTCAGATTTGTCACCATCGGAGTAGTCATGGCCTTGCAATCCAGCATCCCAAATCTCTTTAGGATCTCTACTGTGTATTTTCCTTGACTCAGGAAAATCTCGTCTGGAAACTGCCATACTTCAAGACCTAGAAAGTAGTGCATCTTGCTAAGGTCTTTCATCTCAAATTCTGCTGCAAGCCTCTTCTTACATTCAACAATGGGCTTGTCTTCTCCAATCAGAAATAAGTCATCCACATATAGTAATAGTATCATGGGTTCATCATCCATAATCTTGTAATAAAGATTAGAGTCCGCTTTACTCTTGGCAAAGCCCAAGCTCATCAGGAAGCTGTCAATTCTTCCATAGCATGCTCTGGGAGCTTGCTTCAACCCATACAGTGCTTTCTTCAACTTGCATACATGTGACTTATTATCTTCTACTTCGAATCCTTTTGGTTGCTCGATATATAATTCCTCTTCTATATTTCCATTCAAAAAATTTGTCTTCACATCCATCTGATGTAGCTTCCATTTCATCTTGGCTGCCAAGGAAAGAATGGTTCTAATTGAAGTATATCTGGCTACCGGGGCAAAAGTCTCCTCATAGTCAATTCCTTCCTTTTGCGAGAATCCCCGAGCTACAAATCTTGCCTTGTACTTTTCAATGCTTTCGTTTGCTGAATGTTTTGTTTTGAAGATCCATTTTGATGAAACAATCGATTTGTCCTTCGTTCTTGGTACCACATCCCAAACATCATTCTTGATGATGGACTGATACTCTTCATTCATGGCATCCAGCCATTCCTTCTTCTTTACTGTTTCTTCAAAACAAGTTGGTTCTTCTTCAACAAGATTGCACATCAAGGCTACATAGCTGGAGTATGGCCTTGGTCTCTTGCTCTCTCTACTGGATCCTTCTGGGGCACCATACTTTCCTGCATCTTGGATTAATTCGCGTGCCCAAGCTGGTCTTCTCTTTCGAGAGATCTCCTCATGAGGTATCTCCTCATGTCTTTGAGGTTCTGCCATATCATGATCCTCTGGAATAAGATCCCCTTCAATATTTTGGATTGGTTCTTTGGTTGATTCTGCAACTCTAGGAGCCTCCTGCTCCTCTTCATCCTCATGAGTCTTCTTAGACTTGTTGAAGGTTGTTTCTTCATAAAATGTGACATCCCGACTAATCTCGATCTAGCGGAATCGTGGGATGTATATGCAGTAAGCCTTAGATTGCTCACTATAACCCACAAATATTCCCTTCTTCCCTGAATGTTCTAGTTTCGATCTCTTCTCCTTTGGAATGTGGATGAACACCGGACATCCAAATATCTTTAGATGACTGACTCCAGGCTTCTTCCCGGTGAACATCTCTTCTAGGATCTTATTGCCAAGAGCACTATGAGAGATCTTGTTCTGTACATAGACTGCGGTTCTAGCAGCTTCTGCCCATAGATGCATGGGTAAGTCTTGATCGTGGATCATAGCCTTCACTGCTTCTATGATCATTCTGTTCTTCCTTTCGGCTACACCATTCTCTTGTGGATTATAAGGAACAGTGAGCTCCCTCTTAATCCCTGCTTGCTTACAGAAATCTTTGAAATCCCTTGAAGTATATTCCCTTTATTGTCTAACCTCGGGATCTTAATCTTCTTTTCAGAAAGATTCTCTGCGAGTGCCTTGAACTCTTTAAACTTTCCAAAGACTTCATTCTTATTCTTCAGAAAGTAAATCCATGTTCTGCGAGAATAGTCATCAATGGAGGATGCATAATATTCATACCCACTTAGAGAGGTGGTGGACATTGGTCCACAAATGTCTGAATGAATGATATCCAGAATACCTTTCGCTTTGTTGTCACTACTTGGAAATGGGTTCTTCATACTCGTCCCTTGAGCACACCCTTTGCATACTCCTTCATGATCCACCTGGATCTCTGGTAATCCAGACACTACCTTACTTACAATTGGTAAGGCCTTATAGTGTACATGAGCTAGTCTCTTATGCCATAGCTCACTGGGGTTCATGGTACTAGTCATCAGTGTTGCATCTGCATGACCCTTCAGTTTGTAAAGTCCTCCTTCTTCTCCAATGACTACTGCATCATCAATAGTCTTCCCTTTAAGCCACATGAGAACTTCACCATCTACAAATGCAACTCGAAGACCTTTCTTATCTAATGCTGAAATAGATAGAAGGTTCTTCTTCAACCCAAGTACATAAAGTACATCTTTCATGTTCATGGATTTCCCAGAGTCCAACTTGTAAGAGGCTTCTCCCATACCTTTGATGGGATATTGGTAGTCATCTCCGAGTTTTACCTTGTGTGGAGATTCCTTCTGGATGAGGTGAGACAGGGATTCTTTGTATCCCGTCATGTGCTTTGAAGCTCCACTATCCACTAGCCAAGTATCACTTCCATGAGATACTGAACCAGTGAATGCTAAGATAAGAACATATTCTTCACTGGAGTCTTCATTATCTCTGGTCTTGTTATCATCATCACTATCTTCTGCTGCATGAGCATGAAACCTCTTCTTTTGCTTCTTGTGGTGTCCATATTTGTTTGGACAATTTCTTGCAATGTGTCCAGTCTTGTGGCATGAGTAACATTCAATTGAAGAGAGATCCTTCTCGGGGACGAGAGTTGTTCTTCCTCTTCTTCCCGCCTTTGGCATGAGTAGCCAAAGCTTGATCTCCATCGTCATTTAATTTCTCCTCTCTTACGGCTATTCTTTCTTCTTCTTGGACACATTCTTCCCATAGGTTTCTGAACTTGATCAGTTTATTTCTGGCACAAATGCCACAAACAAATGGTTCCCAATCTCGGGGGAGACCATTCAGGGTAGTCATCACAACTTCTGCATCCTCTATCATATCCCCAATGGCTTCTAGTTGTTCTTTGATCTAGGATACTCTGGAGAAGTATGAGTGCATGAAATCAGACTTCATACTCTTCACACCTTTGAGTTGATTTCTCAAGGTCATCTTCCTGTTGATGTTCTTTCCTTCAAACAGGCTGGTCAAGGCATCAAACATCTCTTTTGGTGTCTTCTTGGAAGATACATGGGGGATCAAGTGATCCTTGATGGAATCAGCAATGATCCTCTTTGCTTTGATCAGATTCTTCTTATGCCTTGCCTTATCTTCATCTCCCTCTAGTTCTGTAAGTCCTTCCTTCGCATAGTCTTCTAGTTCATGCTCCTCAAGGATGAGCATGACTCTATACTTCCAAGATATGAAGTTCCCAGCTCCCTCAAGCTTCTCATCAAGCTTGGTACTGCTTGTCATCTTGCTATAATGAGAACCTCAAATGGAAATAAGAATAGATTTGAGACTTACCAAAAAATTTGCCCTTCTGAGATCTGCTCCTTCCTGACCTAGGGTTGCTTAGAGAAACCCTAATTTTCCGACTTCGGGATTTTGGAAAACTAATTGGATGAGCAAATTCGCCTCCTCAAGGTGAGTTGAGCAAAGTACTCCTTTTCCAAAAACAGTGAGCAGATGATCCAAAAACTTGATGCCCTAGTTCTCCCAGGCTGTAGTGGTGGACCCAAAAATGAAAATACTCGAAATGAAATTCCGCTTCGACAGAAAAATGCGCCCTAGGGAAGCGAGTTAGATCCATCCTCTTTTTCAACAAAATTGTGGAGGTAGCTCTCGGAATAAGAAACCCTAGCTTCTACAGTTACGGGGGCTGCACAATGTAATCTTTCAGGCCTGCTCTGATACCATGTTAGTTTTTACTTGAACAACATATAGCATATAGATAATCAATCACTGAAAGATAAACAAGCACAACATAAACACAATGAACACAGAGATTCTCTCAGGGAAACCACAAAGGGAGAAAACCCCGGCAAAGCCTTCCTCAATATAGAAATCACAAAGTATAAAAGTTCCCCAAAACAAAACAGCTACTCCTCCACTTGTGCGCACTTCACTCTCTCCACTGATGCGAACTTGCTTGAGTGAATGAGTGATTACAAATGAGAGAGGTGTCCTTTATTTATATTCTTCTGTTGGGGTGACAATTTCCCCAACAGGGCCGACTTCTCTACTTGACTAGTCAATTACATAATATAATAATCTTTTAGGGGTTTTTCTAGGCCGACACATGTTCTAGGGTTTACATTGATTCTTTCAATGACCTTTACATTATTAATTGCATGACCATCAACTCCCGAAGGAGGAATACAATAATATAAATAGAATATCTTCCGCAGTTACATTGTTTTAACACCACCTCCATCAATGTCATCTCGAGAGAAGCCTCTCGCTCTTTCTCTGCCTCTGACACTGATCCATGTTCCAGACTCCCTCTGAAACTCTGCTCAAAACTCCCTCTAAAGTTGATCAATAGTGGATCCACTGGCTTGTACCTGACCCTCATGCTCTAAGATCTCTCAACACGCTCCTAAGCTTGATCTAACTCAGTCATCTCGTACCAGCTCAATCTCCGGCTAGTACTGGTATGAGCTTCTCACTCATCTCTCTGATATGAAGACTGACTCCTCAGTGCCTCATCAATCCTAGGAGCATCTCACTCTCTGTCTATCTCAGCCTCAGAGGAGGACTCTGAAATCCACCCAGATATTCCTGAAGTGGGTTGGCCCCGAACTACATACTCCCTCTTAGCGAGGAAGGTACTTCTGGAGAAGCATCAACCAAGATAAAACACATCTGTTGTAGCACTCAGATATGAAGATCTACACTCCTCATCTATCAGTGTCACCTTCAGAGAAGCCTCACGCTCTCCCTCTTTCACTGACACTAAAACTACATCCAAGATCTCCCTAGACCCGCATATAGGCTTGCTCAACAACCTGTACAACTTGCCTTGTCTAATGCCATGCCTCACGGTTGCATCAAAGGTCACTCCCTCTGAATATAGAAGCCTCTATCCATCCCGAAACACAATACTATATCTCTCATCCTCCAGAGCTGATACTGAGGGTAAATCTCTCAGCTCTGGTACATGCATCCCTCCTGCCATCTTCAATAGACCTTCTGACTCCAGCTGGAACATCATCGAACCAACTCTCATCACCGATAACCTCTCATTGCAGCCTGAGTCTCTCTTTGATACACTAAGGAACTGTTACCACATCCATAGTAGCCGGGCTACCATGATTGCAGATCATTTCCAGTATATTTTTGAGCCAGTCCTTTACACAGTTTTGATGAGATCAACCTATGATGAGCAACATTTTGATGATCACTCACATATATTCAGTGGATCCAAAGTTTGCATAGTTACAGTCTCATGCCAGGACTGAGCCCCATGACCCCAAGTCGATGACTGAGATAGCCATTCCTCTATCATCCAGAGCAGATTGATGACAGTGCCCATATTATATTCAGATGCAGTGCTTCAGTGTTATTTAGGTAGTTCAGATCAGGGACTCAGATGCATGATCCAACAGGTATATTTTGGTACATGTGGGTTGTTGATGTGCTCTTCCTCCTATCTAGGTAGTTTATGACTAGGTATATTGTGATGGTTGTTGGCTCAATCTTATTTGATGCTTACTTGTTCTTTAGATTAAAAGTGGTTGGTTACTATTAACAAGAGGTTCTTGAATATACTCGATGGTCATACCCTTATTTCATTAAGTACTGACTAGTCCATTCCCTTATTTTAGGGCCTTTGCTATCCATGGCACCATTTGTTACTTTCTCCGTCCATCCCTTACCTTCCAGTTTTGGTTTTATCCCGACTAACACCTTAGCTAGTGATCTTGAGAACTTCCCCCACCTAGACCTCTGTGTTGGACAAATTCTCAGATTTCATTGTCTCAGCTCTGGAGTGTGTGATTTTAGTCACAGTGGTTGTTCTCCTCTAGCCCTCGAAACCAAGTATTCCTACAGACAATGTTGTTAAACACTAAAGCATCAGATCTTAAATGCTATATCTAAGGGATGCTTAGTCAGCAGAAACATTGTTGCTAAACACTAACCATGCATATCTATATTAGCTAGTCAATGACCAAGGGACGTGCACTCACCTTTTGTATGGTGTAAGGCCATTTGCCCCTATAGGGAAACAGGGTGGTCATTCCATCGCACCTATGGACGATGGCGGACAATGGAGGTCATATTCAGTCATTATCTGAGGCTTGCCAAGCTATTCAGGGCACCTACTTTTGGAGGCTGACAAGTGAAAATCTACAAAGTGAAATAAATGTGAAATCTTAAATGTAAGGCTGACAAATAATAAATTGCTAAAAGGTTGCTTGTCTAAATTCTTTTGGAAGCATTCTCATTAGTCTACCCATTTGTGAGACACCGACATTCCTCATGCTATCTTCTATCCAGTATATGTTAAATTTTGAGCATTAATTCACAATACTCTTGGATCTTTACTGAGAGAATAACATATACAGTATATCAATGCATAACAATCACAATAAGCATGACAAGCATCACAAGAATCAAAAGCATGAGAGACAAGAGACACAGAATTTCCGTGAGGAAAACCCTAAGGTGAAAAACCCCACAACTTCCTCAGAGATAGAGAGAGCAATGGCTCAACCAAAGTACAACCAAAATACACTGAGATAGTCTCCTAGTAGCAGATGATCCTCCTCCTCACTAGTGCGCCACTTTCTGAGTGAGAGAGATATAACTTTCCGAATGATCTAAATAGAGATCACCTGATCTCTATTTATACTAACCTGTTTGCCCAGTGACCTTATGGGACCGACTTGTCTAGCTAGGTACATCCACATTATAATATATATATTTCAGGGTCGACCCCACACATGGTGGTCTAATAACCCATCGGCAAGTACACACACTTGCGACACTTGTCGATCCAAATGACAACACTTCCTTATAGAGGAATAACACATCTCTAATAAGGGTACAATAAATATATATGAAATACATAGATGAAATACATTCTGAAGTTACATATACATCAACAATCCCTCTTAACTAGGAAGGTATTTCTCGACACAGATCTGCTAGACAAATCTTCTTCTCGGGATCATCGTCATCGTTATCGTCACTGCTGCTGCTATCTCAACCAATCTCTGACTCTACTCGTCATATGAAGTTCTACAGAGCCAGTCATTTTTCATACTAGATGTAGGCCCACCACCTGCAAGTCTTCGTCATCACTGGCCATACTATGGAATCCTCAAGACTTATTACGTGCGTCACAAAACCTCGAAAGAGCATCCCAGGCTGTTAGGAGCACACGGCTCTACCTATAGGATCTCCCAGGGCCATATTATATGTGACCTCACCACAAAACCTCGCAAGAGCATCCCAGGCTGTTACGAGTACATAGCTCTACCTATAGGATCTCCCAGGGACAGATTATATGTGGTCACCACAAAACCTCGCAAGAGCATCCCAGGCTGTTACGAGCACACAGCTCTACTTATAGGATCTCCCTGGGATAGATTATATGTGGTCATGGCAAAACCTTGCAAGAGCATCCCAGGACTTATTACGGGCACACAGCCCAACCTATCGTATCTCCCAGGGATAGATTATATGCCATAGGACAAAACCTCGAAAGAGCATCTGCCAGATATCCCAGGGCCAGATTATATGCCATAGGAAAAACCTCGAAAGACTATCTGCAGATCTCCTAGGGCCAAATTATATGTCCTCCCAGAGCAAAACCTCGAAAGAGCATTTGCCAGATATCCCAGGGCCAAATTATATGCCATAGGCAAAACCTCGAAAGACTATCTGCAAATCTCCCAGGGCCAGATTATATGCTCATCTGCACAACCTGATCCACGGCCATAGAGTATCAACCTGATACTCACCATACATCATCTTAATGTACACATGATCATCCTGATCATCATCACTGCAACATCCTGCTGCATGTCATCTGGAGCAACATCCTGAAGCTCGTCATCCATCATCATCCTGATCATACAATGCATCTACCTGATGCATACCAAGTATCTACCTGATACATATCATCATACATGATCCACTTGATCATACAGTGTATCCACCTAATACAAATACAAATACATGATACATATCACTATACATGATCCACCTGATCATACAATGTATCCACCTGATACATATACAGATACATGGTCCAAGCATCCAACATGATGCATATACAAAAATACATACACATGATCCAACTGATCATATCCAGCATCCAACATGATGCGTACATACATATAAATGATCCAACTGATCATATCCAGCATCCAACATGATGCGTACATACATATAAATGATCCAACTGATCATATCCACCATCCAACATGATGCGTACATACATATATAAATGATCCAACTGATCATATCCAGCATCCAACATGATGCACACATACATACATGAAAATGATCCAACTGATCATACAAAGCATAAACCAGAACATCATCCTAATGCTTATCATCCAACACTTACATCCACAGCCATGTGAAGGATCCTCCTTCCAACATGCTTGGAATGGCTTCAGCAAATGTGTCCATCACTTCTTCCTCAAAGTGTAATCAATCTGAAGAACAACAAGCCTCTCTCTGAAGTACTCGAGCTTCACCCTGGCTAGTGGCTTCGTCAGCACATCTGCAATTTGCTCGTCCGTCGCAACATACAGGAGCTTCACAGCTCCTCTCTGCACCATATCCCTGATATAGTGATATTTGATCTCTATGTGTTTCGACCTATCATGAAATACTGGGTTCTCAGATAGCTTCACACAACTCTGGTTATCACAGAAGATACCAGTAGCATCCAACGGGAGATCAAATAAATCAGACAGTAGCTTCCGTAGCCATACTGCCTCACAACTAGCTGAACAGGCTGCAACATACTCTGCCTCAGCTGTACTCAGTGCTACGCAGGACTGCTTCTTGCTAAACCAAGAGATCACACCTGATCCCATACTGAAGCAGCACCCAGATGTGCTCTTCCTATCTGCAGCACTGCCAGCCCAATCTGAATCAACATAACCCTGCAGGTTAAACTTTTAATTCACTTCATACTTGAGCCCATAATCCACTGTACCCTTCAGGTACCTCAGAACATGCTTTACAGCAACCAGGTGAACACTCCTTGGATCTGTCAGGAACTGACTCAATATGTTCACTGCAAAGCAAATATCTAGTCTCGTGTTCGTCAAGTACATCAAGGACCCAATCATCTGACGATACATAGAGACATCAACCGGCTCAGATGAAGCATCACATAGAAGCTTCAGATTCGATGCCATAGGTGTGGCCATGGCCTTGCAATCCATCATCCCGAATCTCTTCAGGATATCTACTGTGTACTTCCCTTGACCAAGGAAGATCCCACCTGCACTCTGCCACACCTCCATACCTAGGAAATAATGCATCATTCCCAAATCTTTCATATCGAACTCAGCAGCAAGCTTCCTCTTCATATCTGCAATCAATCTGTCATCTCCTGTTACAAATAAGTCATCCACATACAGGAGTAGAATCACAGGATTCCCTTCCTCAACCTTGTAATAAAGGTTGGAATCCGCTTTACTCTTGGTAAAGCCCAAACTAGATAGGAAACTGTTTATCCTACCATACCAAGTTCTGGGAGCTTGTTTCAAGCCATACAAGGCTTTCTTCAATCTGCACACATATGACTCCCTGTCATGTATTTCAAAACCGAGTCGCTGCTCCACATATACTTTCTCTTCAACTACACCATTCAAGAAAGCAGTCTTGACATCCATCTGGTGTATTTTCCATTTCATTGCTGCAGCCAGGGCAAGTACTGTTCTGATGGAAGTATACCTGGCTACAGGTGCAAAAGTTTCTTCATAATCTATTCCCTCTTTCTGAGAGAAGCCACAAGCTACGAATCTTGCCTTGTATTTCTCTACACTGCCATCTGCGGCATGCTTGATTTTGTAAATCCATTTGGAAGTCACAACAGACTTCTCTTTAGGTCTTGGGACAACATCCCAAACATCATTCTTCATTATTGATTGGTATTCCTCAACCATGGCATCCTTCCATTCTTTCTTTTCCGCTGCTTCTTCATAACTGGAAGGCTCTTTGTTCATAATGTCACAGAGTTAAGCAACATAGCTGGTATGTGATCTGGTTCTCTTCTTTGCTCTGTGTTCTTCTTCTGGAATGCCAAATCTTTCTGCATCTTGAATGAGCTCTCTAGCCCATGCAGGTTTCCTCTTGTGAGAGTTATCCTCACGGGGTGGATCTACAGGTTCTTGTGAATCTTCAAACTCACGAACAACTTCTGGAACTGCTTCAGTCATGGTAGTGTCTTGAAATCTAGTTTCCTTAGGTTCTTCATAAACTTCAATAGGTGCCTTCCTTGATTTGATGAATGCTGAGTTTTCATCAAATGTTACATCCCTGCTGACATCAATCTTCTTGAACCATGGAAAGTATATTCTGTAAGCCTTCGAGCTTTCACTATAACCCACAAAGATACCCTTCTTTCCTGAAGGATCTAGTTTAGTCCTCTTTTCCTTTGGGAAATGAGTGTATACTGGACAACCAAATATTCTGAGATGGCTGACTTCAGGTTTCTTACCAGAAAAGACCTCTTCTGGTGTCTTGTTGTCCAATATCTTGTGGGGTGTTCTATTCTGCACATATACAGTTGTTCTAGCTGCTTCTGCCCATAGATGCATAGGTAGATCCTGGTCATGCAGCATTGCCCTTGCTGCTTCCATGATAGTTATGTTCTTCCTTTCTGCAACTCCATTTTGTTGAGGATTATAAGGAGCAGTCAACTCCCTCTTAATCCCTGAATCACTACAAAGCTTCTTGAAGTCACCTCAGGTGAATTCTCCACCATTGTCGGATCTAAATGTTTTGATCTTCTTGTCAGTTTGATTCTCCATCAAGGTTTTGAATTCCTTGAACTTATCAAACACCTCATCTTTGTTCTTCAAGAAGTATACCCAAGACTTCCTGGAGAAGTCATCAATAAATGAGACATAGTAAACATACCCACTAAGAGAACTGGATGACATAGAACCACATACATCTGAGTGGATGATTTCCAGGATATCTTTGGCCTTGCTTTCACTGCTTGGGAAAGCCTTCTTAATGTTCTTACCTTTTGCACATCCTTTGCAAACACCTTCATGTTTGGTCTTGATTTCAGGAAGACCTTCTACATCCTTGCTTGCAATTGGAAGTGCCCTATAGTGCATATGAGCAAGTCTTTTATGCCAAAGTTCACTTGGCTCCATGGATTCATGCACCATGGCATGTTTAGGTTGTCCCTTCAATTTATACAATCCTCCCTCTTGCTCTCCAATCACTACTGCATCATCTATGGTCTTTCCCTTTGGCCATGTTGTCCGCCAAACTACACACCAGCAGCAGAAACCTTTTGAAAGCTGTCTCCCTCACTGGAAAGTGGGGAGAGGTGTGGCCTTGGGGGCAAGCAATGAGCCAGGTACTGTCACCTGAATCCCAGCTCCTCCGTTTAGGCAAACTCCTAACGAAACCAAGGGGGGTAGTCCCTAAAAGAGAGTTTCACTAAGGCTCTTTGTGTATTTAAGTGTTTTTGATGTAGTGATGCGGATGGGTGTTGTTTAGGAGTTTTTTGAGATGAAAGACAATATAAAATTAAAATAAAGAACAAGATAACGCAATCCACGTTGCAAATACAAGATGAAAGATACACTTGGGCAATAAATAAATCACTTTACGTAAATATAGAAAATACTCCAATGTTGATACTTAAGCAAGCAAAATATAAGATGAAGGACCAGTGCCTTATGGAGTCAGAAAATAAAAGTGATTGTAAACTTGACACAAGTGCTTGAAATGGAAAGTTTGTGAGAACGTTATGCAACTTATCTTGGTAAATTCAAAGTTTTAATTGTCTTGATTATTAGGGCTAAAACCAAGGATGTTCAAAGAGTGTCCGGAAAGTATTTTAAGCAGCTCCTTTAAGAGACCTGTCGGGACCTGTCTGGAATCACGGCGAGGCGCGCAATGCTAACCAGCCACCGTGTCGCAGATTGGGCGGTCCGGCGCCTCCCCTGGGAACTGATTAAAATAGTTTATGTCAACGCCGGTTCGTTGGTTATGGGGGTGAAAGTTTTAATTAGATTTTCACTTGTAAATTAACAAGTTTTCCACCTTTCTGAGTACTAGCCCAACCGTTTCCGGTTGGCAGAGCATACGGGTGTAGGACAGAAACCAAGATAAATTAATTAAGGGGTGTATGAGTGGAAAATTTTATTATTAGTGAACCTTGTTCAACTCTCCGACAGAGAGCGCTCTTGACTCGGTCTTATGACCACAGTTCAAGAGACTTGCTAAACTTAAAATGCCTAATGCAGGGATGATGCAAAAAACTAAGATGCCCTCCAACAAAGGGTGCTCTTGACTTAGATTTTGGCCAAGTTCAAGAGACTTTGGTTTATTTTAAAGAAGCAGAAAGATTGTAGTAGCAGTATGTCTTAACTTGAAACAGATTTAAACAATAACGTTGATCGACAAGATATGAATTACTACTAACAATATTACTTGCAAGATAAAATGAAACTAAGTAAATCTAGTGTTCTACCACACAAGTTCTAATCTACTAGGTGGGATTGATCTTCGAACAAGATCAACCACTAGAATCGCCTGCACTTGAGAACTTCCAGCTAGCTGAAAGCTCTGCCAAGGAAACCGACGAGGAAGGAAGAGTAACCACAAATTATGTGGTCCTGCCCTTGAGACGAAATCTCAAGGATACAACTTCCGGCTGAAGGCTTTGGAAGAGAAGCAAGATAATAGTAAATGCAAGAAATAAAACTAAACTACCCAAGAATCTCTTTCAGGTCAAAGACCCTACTCGGGAGAGCATGGGGGTAAGTAAATATGGAAGACAACTTTGAATGACTTATTGAAGCAAAATACTAATCTAAGAGCATGAAATCATAAATCTAAGCTAAACCAAATCCACAAAACCCAACACTCTTCCCCAAATGGGGAAGAAGACCAAAAAAATGGAGGCCTCCTCCACTTGAAACTTTTATTAAACGGTTACAAATGCCTTGGGTTTAAAACCTTGCAAGGTCTTTTGAGAAATGAAGTAAATAGAAATACAAGGCTAGCTCTTATAAGCTTATTGCAAAGGATAACAAAACTTTGTAATTTTAATCACTCCTTATGGCGTTCTTGTGGTTTTGCTTTGATTTCTTCGCTTCAATATCTATCAAATATATTTCTCTCAAATAACCTACATAAGATCAGAACATCTCAACAAGGCACCCGTTAACCATTAGCAAAATAAAATCAATTGGAAACTAATTAAGTCTAGATTCAAAAGATTTACTCCAAAGCGGAAAATGCATGAGATTTTAACATGAAATCTTAACTATGGAGAAACGGACCAGCGAACAACAAACTGTTTAAATGCACTAAAAAAGAGATCTAAAGTATAAAATTTTGAAATATTTTTTGTGCAAAATTTCTATCTTTTGAGAGATGTAAAAGCTTGTAAACAACCTACAAGCTACATGCAACCTATCACTTCTCTATATGTTCAAACCAACTACTCAAAATGCAAGGATTTAACTTCTAGTATGAGCTATAAACGTAACAAACAATGCAAGTCTAAACTCAAAAATGAGATCTAAAATGTAAATGAAACTAGCAATGAGATGCAAACAAGACTATATCCTAACTATGCAAATGCAATATGAAGATCTAAATACTAAAAAATGCCTAAAGACTAACACTAACCTTTAACAAGCTTATGCGAAAGACTAATGCTAATGTTTAACAATTTTTTGTGTGTTTATCGTGGGTTTTAGGGCTTTTAAGGAGATGGATGAAAAGATGAAGAGAGGGTCTACTAGGATATGGACAAGAAGAGGGAAAAGAAGGCAAAAAGAGGAGAAACGAGAGCTTGGAGAAGAGGAGAAACGAAAGCAAGATGAGAAGACCAAAACGAGAGGGAGGAGGAAGAAAGACTAGCAAACTAGGGCAAAAACGAAAGGGTGGAGGAGTGAGGAAAAGCCCAAAACGAAGGGAAAGAAAGAGGGAAGAATAGGGTGGACGAAAGCTATGGAAGAGGAGAAAAACGAAGCAAGAAGATAGAGAAAAAACTAGGGCAAGAAGAAAGCAAGGAGGGGAAAGATAGATCTGGGGCAAAACTAAGCTAGGAGAATGATGGCTAGAAGAAAGTGGACTAGCAAGTCAAAGCAAAGGATTTCAAGGAGCAAAGGATAAGGCTTGAAGAGAGAGCCTTTTAGGGCCAAGGTAACCAATATTTAAGGATTTTGTTGAAGAAGTTTGATGGAACGAAACACAAATAACTCCTAGTTTCTTAACTTGTCAAAGCAAGACCTCTTTGATCACTTTGTGGAATCACGATATTACCAAACAAGAACCCTTGCACTCGGAATAATACCTAAAAAGCCACACACTTAAGAGAAAAGCATAGATCTATAATATTTGTGCTAGATTGTTAGCCCTCTAAATCATAAAATCAAATGCTTAAGAATCCAAAGTATATAGACAAAACATGATATCACCCCATACAAGATGAAGCATGGCACATCAAGAGCTTCCACTTTGACCTCCAAAGTCTCACTTTATTCCAATATTCAAACAAATTACAAATTTCTCCAGAGTTTTGGTGCTTAAAGAATCCATGAGATAATAACCCCTAATGGGCCTCTCTTTATAGAAAAAACTACAAGCTAGCCCCAGTTCGAATTGGTGGTGAGCATGTAGGTCGAATCCAATCAATCAAGGGCTTGGCATAAGTTGGAGTCGAGTTTGAGGTTGGTAGGAATGGGTATGTGGCAAAGACTCGACTTTGCGAAGAAGAACCAACGAATAGGCATGCTACAACCATGAAGTGCGAGCTAGTAAGAGGTTAGACGTGGGCTAGGGTATGAAGGGCATGAACTTGTGGTAGGTTGAGTGCTAGTTTATTGGATGACAAGTGGACAAGGTAGGTACTAACTCGAGTTTTGAATGGGAGCCAAACTAATCAACGAATTTACCAACCAATAACGAGTTCAATCAAGGGAATGGCATGAATCTAATGGAGATTGACGTGAGGACTAGAGGATATGCGAATTGGTTGTGAGGATACACGTGTAGATTGGTAGGTGTAACTCGAATCATGAAGGGAGCCAATCTATGGTGGGTGTGGTGAGTCATGAGGGCGCCCACCTTATCATTAATACAAAATAACCAACCCAAACATCAAGTGACACATCAACAAATCGATTTTTGCATGGAGAGGGCGAATTGCTTTGAAAGGATAATGATTTGGTGACTGGATGGATGACTGGATGGGCTTGGAGTTGATTGGAATCTTCCTAAATGCTCATTGCCATGTCATTTAGCCCTTTATTTTAATCCAATTGATTAATTTTGGAGAGATTTGGATTATCTCCAAAATAATCAATTTTATTATTTTAATTAATAATTTCTCTGTAAATGACTTTTCAGAGAAAATATTAATTACGGGGCTGTTTTGACATCCGAAAGTTAGGTTTAGCTGACCCACGGGTCATGTGTGATTTTTGGCTTATGAAACAAGCCATCAATCACTAAATTTGGACCCCGGATGACTGCCATATTACAAATTATTATTTCTCTATTTAAACTATAGAGAAATTTATTAAATTTAAAAAATAATAAAAACCCAAATTTCGACGGACCCGGTAAAAATTTTTCAAAATTTTTTCTAAGGGTTTTATGGACCTAGGACATGACCGACACCTATTCTAACAGTGTCTAGTAGGCTTATATACATTAGTTGGCCTCTAATAACCCCCCATGGCCAAATTTTCAAAATCGGGCATTCCAGCTTTGGAGGAGCGAGAGAAAACCTCATCGATTATACTTCGCCTTAAGCAAAGCATAATTGACAAGGGAAAAAACTCCTTGGAATACCTTAGTTGCTTAATCCAGTCATGAGAAACCGAGGCACTCAGATCCTACTAGCACACTTTATTACAAACCCCCATGGGGCCATGGTCATGTCGACTCAAAAAACAAAACAAGCTAACCACAACTGGCTAGCTACAAAATGTCGAATCATCTGATACACTGGAATCAAACATTCATCATGTTTGTCAAATGGCGGCTCTGCAGAAAATCCAACTATGGTACAAAAAGTTGGTAACAGGCCACATTAGGACTTGGCCATCCACAAATGCAACCCTCATACCTTTTGCATCCAATGCAGAGATGGAGAGTAAGTTCTTCTTGAGCCCAGGTACATAAAGGACTTCTTTCATCTTCAAAGATTTTCCAGAATCTAGGTTGTAGGAGGCTTCACCACTTCCTTTGATTGGGTATTGATAATCATCCCCAAGTTTCACCTTATGGGGTGACTCATGTTCAGATAGATTCACAAAATATTCCTTAAACCCAGTCATGTGTTTGGAAGCCCCACTATCAATCAACCAATCATTACAACCATGGGAGATAGTATTTGTGAGAGCAGAGATTAAAACATACTCTTCTTCACTTGATGAGTCATCATCACTTTCTGCCCTAGCCTCCTTCTTTGGAGGTTCATCATCTTCGGCATCATGAGCATGGAACTTTCTTTTGTTGCCCTTCTTCTTCTTGCTGAAGTTGTTGTTATTATCCCTTTTGTTCTTGGAACAATCTGAAGCAAAGTGACCCTTCTCATTGCATGTGAAGCATCTTAGATCCTTCTTATTCTTTTGATAGGATCTTTTGTAGCGAGCGTGCTCCTTCTTGGGCTTGCTTCTTTTGGTGTGAGTTGCGAGAGCTTGATCTTCACCTCCCATATTTTCCTCACGAGCTACAAGTCTAGCTTCTTCTTGAGAGCATTCCTCCCATAGTTTACTGAAAGAGATCAATTTCTTTCTTGCACAGATTCCTTGAATAAAGGAGTCCCATGACCTAGGTAGGCCATTTAGAGTGGTCATAGCAACTTCACCATTGTCCACTACTTCATCCACAGCTTCAAGTTGCTCCTTGATCTGAGAGACCTTGGAGAAGTAAGATTGAATGGTTTCTCCATTCAACATCTTGACCCCTTTCAATTAATTCCGCAGAGTCATCTTCTGATTTATGTTCTTCCCTTCAAATAGCTTGGTCAAAGAGTCAAACAGCTCCTTGGGTGTCTTTAGAGAAGACACATGGGGTATGAGATGATCTTTGATAGAATCAGCAATGATTCTCTTTGCCTTGACCAAGTTCTTCTTATGCAATACCTTGGCCTCTTCATCCTCTGGGATAGGGATGTCTTCTTTTATATATGAGTCCAACTCATTCTCTTCCAGGATTAACCCAATCCTATACTTCCAAGCTCGGAAGTTATCAGCCCCTTCAAGCTTATCCTCAAGCTTGGTGTGGTGAGACATCTTAAAGAGTACTTCAAATGGAAATAGAAAAGATTTAGGTCTTACCACTTGAAATGCTGAAAACTGGATCTGGTCCTCGATTAGGGTTTGTCGGAAAAACCCTAAAAATTCAAAATGTAAATTTCAATTTTCTGAAAGGATAGAAAGAAGCGCTTTGATGAGCTAATCAACCTGGTGCATTCAGAATTTGAGATCAGCAAAGTTTTACCCTTCAGATTTGCCTTTTTGTCCTCTCGGGTTCACTAGGGAGAGCCCTGAATTAGGGTTTGAGTTTCCCGAAGATCTACCCAGCCAAAAATCTCGATACAAAGCTCTAAACTTCGATTTTTGCAAGGAGCTTCTAGCTATGTCTTCAGATTTCAGAAATTCCTATTTTTGTGGAAACCCTAATTTTTAAGGCCAAATCTAAAAATGCTCAGAATTGAATTCTGATTGGACAGATAGATTCTCCTTGATGAGTAGAGTCAATCTACTATACTGCTTTTCCAAAATCTGTGGAGAGAAACCCAATAAACAAGAAACTCAAGTTTCTGTCACTGCAAAATATCTTATTCTCGGGTTAGCTCTGATACCATGTTAAATTTTGAGCATTAATTCACAATACTCTTGGATCTTTACTGAGAGAATAACATATACAGAATATCAATGCATAACAATCACAATAAGCATGACAATCATCACAAGAATCAAAAGCATGAGAGACAAGAGACACAGAGTTTCCGTGGGGAAAACCCCAAGGTGAAAAATCCCACAACTTCCTCAGAGATAGAGAGAGCAATGGCTCAACCAAAGTACAACCAAAATACACTGAGATAGTCTCCTAGTAGCAGATGATCCTCCTCCTCACTAGTGCGCCACTTTCTGAGTGAGAGAGATATAACTTTCCGAATGATCTAAATAGAGATCACCTGATCTCTATTTATACTAACCTGTTTGCCCAGTGACCTTATGGGGCCGACTTGTCTAGCTAGGTACATCCACATTATAAAATATATATTTCAGGGCCGACCCCACACATGGTGGTCTAATAACCCATCGACAAGTACACACACTTGCGACACTTGTCAATCCACATGACGACACTTCCTTATTGAGGAATAACACATCTCTAATAAGGGTACAATAAATATATATGAAATACATAGATGAAATGCATTCCGAAGTTACATATACATCAACAGTATATGTCTAGGTGGTCTCCCTGGTTCCTTCATCCGAGAGATTGCAGTGTTGAGGTTGTTGAGTCCTTCCCCTAGCCTAGCCTTTGTTTTTCCACCTTCACCCATGGTTAGCAAATTGTTCAAGTCAGTAAACGAGTATACACTTTAAAATCTTGTTTTTAGTAGAGAGTTACTTTGATCTAGGCTTATCTTCTTTATATTATTTGCATGCTTACGCCAGTCAAACATCATTCTATGCTTTGGTCTAGCTACTAATATAATTGAACGAGCATATCATAACCATTTGTACTTACAGTAGCAGTTTTTCATGGTCTGGATCATTATTTTGATCATTCTTGACCTGGTCAACCCAGTCTGACCAAGTCAACTGCAAAGTCCAAAATGAGTTTGGGCAGACAGTGTTCGAGATGCATTATTCATGGCCCATATGTGTCCATTAGATGGTTCCATGCCTCAGACAGCAATTTCAAACTGCACACCAGCAGCAGAAATCTTTCGAAAGTTGTCTCTTCACTACAAGTGAGAGAGGTGTGGCCTTGGGGGCAAGCAATGAGCCACATACTGTCACCTGAATCCCAGCTCCTCCGTTTAGGCTAACTCCTAACGAAGCCAAGGGGGGTAGTCCCTAAAAAAGAGTTGTCTAAGGCTCTTGTGTTTTAAGTGTATTTTGTGTGGAGTGATGCGAATGAGTGTTGTTTAGGAGTTTTTTGTATAATGATGAGAACACAATTAAACACGCAATCCACGTTGCAAATTCCACAAGATACAATTTAGAAGATGAACAAAAATACTTCTGACTTAAAATTGAAACAAAGCATCCACAAGATAAAGATTAAACAAATGACAAGGACATATGGTCCAGATTCGGAAGATACATAAGAGTTTTTAAAGACCAGTGCCAAATGGAGTCAAAAGAAATGCTTGTGATGCTGAAAAATGTAAGTCAAAAGTAGTTGTTTGTGAGATCATTTTGAAATTGTTCTTGGTAAATTTTTAAATGTTTTAGATGTTCTTGATTATTATGGCTAAAACCAAGGATATCAAGAGAGTGTCCGGAAAGACAGTGTCAAGTGCCTCCGTTCAAGGACATGTCGGACCACCCAGTGCTCTAGTCAGGTCGTGCAATGCTAACCAGCAAACTAGAGGCTGAACATGGCAACCCGACGCCCCCAACTAGGAGATTACCCACTGAACTTATCTTATCGCTCAACTCCAGATTGGTTGGTTATGGGGGTAAAAGTTTTCATTAATTATCACTTATGAGATTATCAAGTCCTTCACCTTTCTGAGTACTAGTCCAACCGTTTCCGGTTGGCAGAGCATACGGGTGTTGGACAAACGACCAAGATAAATTAATTAAGGGGGAAATGTGGGTTGAAAATGTTTTTTATTAGGAGCACTTGTTCAACTCTCCGACAAAGAGCGCTCTTGACTTAGTCTTAAGACCAAAGTTCAAGAGACTTCCTACTTTAAAATGCCTAATGCAAGGGGAAAGTGCAAATCTATATGCTCTCCGACAGAGAGTGCTCTTGACTTGGATTTGGCCAAGTTCAAGAGGCTTTGTTCGTTTTATTGCAAGAAATGAAGTGATTGTGAAACTTAAAGAAGTAAATGAAACTGAAAATGACTGATAATGCAAGGATAACCACAAAGAAAGACTTTGAAGATAACAGAAAACAAAATCTAGTGTTCTACCAAGCAGATTTATTCTAAAGTGAGATCAACCTCCGAACAAGGCTAATCGCTAGAACCGTCAGTCCTGGAAACCTTCCAGCTAGCTGGATATCCACAAGATGCTAACGAGGGAACGAGAAGCTACCGCAAAACTATATGGCCTTGGGGACACAATCCCAAAGTTAGCTTACTCTAGTCAAAACTTGAAAGAGAGGCGACAAGATGAAAATAAAATACTGAACAGAAAATAAAGTCTAATCTACCCAAGAATCTCTTTCAGGTCAAAGATCGTACTCGGGAGAGCATGGGGGTAAGTAAATCGAAAATAAAAAACAACTCTCCGATAGAGAGCACTCTTGATCCACTATCGGTGAGATTCAAGAGATTTCTACTTTAAACAGTTTATTGAAATGGAAACTAATCTAAGAGCATATCAGAGATCTAAGCTAGAAAATCAAACCCACTCAAAAAAAAACACTACAAGACTTCCCCAAATGGGAAAGTTGGGGGTGGGGGATTAAAGACCCCACTAAACAGAGATTTTATTAAACAAGTACAATATTTTGGATTTTCAACCTTAGAGAAAAATGAAAAAGTGAAGGTAAAACTTGAGAGCTCTTAAGAGCTTTTACAATCGAAAAAGGAGAGTGTTTATGTCATGGTTTCAAGGTTTGTTTTCAAGCTCCTTCTTGGTTTTGCAATTTTCCTTCTCTTCACTTGATTTTGCTCTTCTTCCACTTCGAGCTCTCTTTTGGATTTAGCTTCTTTTCACACCTACACACAACAAAGATTCAAGCTACAAGTACCCTTTAGCATTAGTTGAAAAAATTAAGACTTGAAGCTACTTGAACCTAGAATTGAAAAATGAGGCCCTAAATGCAATGTGCATGAGATTTTGAATTAAAATTGCAATTTAAATAAAACAGACCAGCAAGCTAAAGTGCTCCAAAAAATGATGGGAATGATGTTGGAACCACAAGTTTTTTGAACTAGCTTATATGCAAACTTTCCTATCTTTAAGTGAGAATACAAAACTTAAGACAAAAGATTAAAATGCAAGCCCTAAATGATATTTTAAGATGCCTAAACTTAACTTTTCAAAAATAAAACCACTAACTATTTCAAACCTCTTTTGTTTGCTTTGCTTATTTGTAGGATGGATGGAAGGCAGATGGAAGGGAAAGGGCAAAAGACAAAGGGAAAAAAGAGGCCAAATGGGCAAAAATGAAAGGATGAGAGGAGTTTGTGGATGGGGAAAAACGAATGGCTAAGGATGGATGAGAAGATGGGAAAAGAGAGTAAGAAAATGGTTTGGGATGGACTAGATGAAGGAGAAGATGGGAGCTAGGAGGAGAAATCTAGGGTAAGATTTGAATGAATAAACAAAAAAAAAGGTAAAAACGAATGGGTGGTGGAGAGGAAAAAATCAAGTGAAACACTTGATGGGTAAAACACTATCCAAGAAATCCTTCCAGGTAGCTGGATGATACGCATGCGATAGTGTTGAAGAGAGCACAAGGGAACAAATCCCAAGTTATTCCCCAAGGTTGAAGGAACTTCAACCTTATAGCAAACTAATCTAGGCTTTAAAAGTAAAGAACTTCAACTTTGGATTTAGATCTAGAAAGGGTTTTCCACAAGAAGAAGGTAGGTCCAAGTAACAAGTAACCAAGAAGAGAGAAATTGTGTTGATGGAAGAGGAAACCCTCTCTGCTTTGATGCCAATTTTAAGATCTTGCTCCTTGGAAGTATCCTGCAAACACACTATTAGTAAAAGCTTTTTGTTGGTGGAGAAGAGGGAGATACAACCGAGTTCATCTCATCTCAACCATTTTGAAGATCTGCAAATGCACAAAGAACTTACACAAACAAAGCTTGATCAAATATAGAGAGTTAGACAAAAACGCATGAAGAGACAAGGTAGTAAAACCGATTACAATTTGCACTCTTTATACTATTCAAGCCTAAGCCTAGCAAACAAATTGGGACCATCAAATGTTTGCCCTACGCTCTTAAGAAAGAGATCTAAGCATGTATTTAAATCAAACTTTGAAATTGCATAAATCAAGAACACATTACAGATATTACCTCAAAGGAATTAATAGCTCATGAACCAATAGAAGTGTACACAAATTGCCTCCAAAGCCAACTTTATTTCCAATGATATCCAATAGCTATTACAATCTCCGCAGAGTAAGTTTACAATAATTCTCCATGAAAAGAAAGCCCAAATGGCTTCTCTTATATAACAAAACTCAATGCTAAAACCCTAATTCGAATTGGTGATGAAGAGAGCCAAAAACTCCATCAAAAACCAATCAGATCCATGTCAACACCAACCAAATCGAGCTTGGAGTCTTAACTCATCTTTAAACTTGAGTTTGGAGCCCATAATTTGAGGAAGGAGCCCCACATGCATTGATTTCAAAATCCAACAACCCATTAATCAATTGCCAAATCACAAAAACGAATTTGCATGAAGGTGGGCGAATTTCTCAACTGTATTCAATTTGGCCATGTCATCATAAATTCTTTTTGCCATGTCATTTTGACTTTTACTTTATTCAATTTGGCCTTTTTTGGAGAGATTTAAATTATCTCCAATTTATTATTTTTTGAATATTTTAATTAATATTTCTCATTTTTTGATTTTTTTGAGAAAATATTAATTATGAGCCCAAATAATTGTCTGAAACTTAGAGTTAGCTGGTCCGGGGATCATGAATGATTTTTTGGCTTAAGTCTGGAGCCTTCAATCACTGAAATCGGATCCTGGATGACTGACATATTACAAATTGAAATTTCTCTATTTAAACTATAGAGAAATTTATTAAAATTTAAAAAATAATTAAAAACCCAAATTCGACAAACCCAGTAAAAAAATTTCGAAATTTTTTCTGAGGGTCCTAGAGACTTGGGACATGACCAAAACATATTCTAATAGTGTCTAGTAAGCTTATATACATTAGTTGGACTCTAATAACCCCCCATGGCTAAAATTTTCAAAATCGGGCATTCCAGCTTTGGAGGAAGCGGGAGAAAACCTCATCGATTATAGCTTGGCTACAAGCAAAGTATAATTGACAAGGGAAAAAACTCCCTGGAATACCTTAGTTGCTTAATCAAGTCATGGGGAATCGAGACACTCAGATCCTACTAGCACACTTTATTACAAACCCCCATGGGGCCATGGTCATATCGACTAAAAACAAAAACTAGCTAACTGCTGCATTCTGAAACCCAGATACTCTGGAAGTGAACACTGATGTGTTCCAACACTGGCGGCTCAATAAGGTTTCAACTATTTTTACAAAATAGGTGATAACAGGTTTGATGGTTTTTTTTATGATTATTATTATTTACGGACCATTATTTTTATTATTCCGGGCATGGATGATCTTACAGAGATATCTTGTGATGGTCACATGATGTATGAATACTCATTCCTAATGGATTTGAGCATTCTAAGCTCATTGGTGCACTCAGTTATCAGTCCAAGCACTTACAGGTGATGATGTCGTCAGATTGCCACTTGTCTCTATTTTACCATGCAAAAATGGCATGTCTAGCACTTTCAATGAGCTAGCACGTTCTCCTAGGGCACTACAGAGGGAGATGGTGGTCCATCCAGTCATTATTACCATTTTACCCCATCCCCAGACATTTTGGTGCAATCAGATTTGTGTCTGGGACACTTGGCAGGGAGATACAGGCATTTTTGTACTTACAGAGGTGGTTTTCCGGTAGATGAATGGCTCATTGAGGAAATCGATTTGGCTTAGTGGGGCAAAGAAATGGCATGAAATTGGTCTGGGGTATTTTGATGATGATGTCCACACCTTCTAGCATTTGTTCCGACATCAATGGGGTCCACACGTCCCAGTATTCATCATTTTGGATGTTTTATTGTGTCTTTGAGGGGGCCACGATTTGGTCTTATGGTCACTTTATGATGTTATCTTGTCATATTATTGGTTATTGTGCCATGGGGCCACGCTAGTGAAGGATATGATTACCTCCTAGCCCCACCATGTGCTTATATCATGTGTCTTGGTCACTTGTCATGTGGCGCGTCCCCCTTGGATGTTTTAGTGAGTGCACCCCCCTTTATTTGTGAGTTGATCCATGTATTGTATTTTTGGCTCATCTTAGTCGTTGATTATTATTGTTATATCTTTTGATCTCCACCACTCATTTAAAAAGTAGTTAGGGTTTTGGTCTCTCTCCTTCCTATTTAAGGAAGAGACCCCCCTCATTGTAAAGGCACTCTTGGGTTCTTAGATTTCCGGCATAATAAAATATTTTTTGCAAAACTCTTGGAAGCTTTGATGAATGCTCTTGCAAGTGATTGTAATGTCTTTTCTCTTTGACATCATTATGGATCTAGCTCTTTCCATAACCATATTTTGCAAGGGCCATATAGTAGAGAAGGAGGACGTTTTTGAAGGGGGTGCTATTGTGGGGAGACTCCATCTCTCCTCCTCAAGACGTCTTGCATCAGGGAGTATTTTTATTGTATCTTGTGATCATATTGATGCTCTTTGATTCATCTTTCTTTCCGTATAGTTTACTTCTTGTCTAGATCGATTCTAACTCTTGATCGTTTTTTGGCAAGAAGGGCGCATTGGCTATCTTGGAGCATGGCGATTTCACTTGGGGAGGTTGGATCTCACTCTAGATTGCTTTGACTTGGGAAGATCATCAATTTGCAAGGCAGTCGCAAGCATTTCTAGGTGTGTTTCAAATTATTTTTGTTGTTTCGGGATCCATTCCAATTGTCACCATTAAAACCCTCATTGTTAAAACCCTCGTTTTCTAGATCTGATAGATCGGGTACCTATTTGAGTACGGCCATCTAAACCCACTTTGGAATAATTATAAAAACACTAGATCTAAATTTTCAACTTAATCCAAATCCATTTACCCCTGGATCTAACACTAGTCTCCTCTAGGTGGGATGCCCTCCTTGTGTTTTTGTTCCATTTTTCAGATCTATCAGTTGGGTATGCTTGAACCCCTCTAAATTTCACAGATCTATTCATCAAGCACCAAGATCTAGTCATCTAACACCCGGATCTACTATTTTGGGTCCACTTTGGCCTTATTTGCTTAAACCCTAAGTAGATCCAATTTGTGTATTATTCATATGAACTAGATCCATCTAGATCTACTTTCCTAAATTCATAGTGGTACATTTCTTCTATGGTTGAGAATATCTATTTTGCCTAAGCCTCCTCAACCAATTTCTAACTCCCATAAACCACTACGTTTCCCTAGATCTAGATTCCATCCACCAAGATCTACTCTTGTGCATCATTCGTAACCTTTAGAGTGCCTTGTGTTGATTCGCTACCCCTCATTGGCTAGTAAGGGTCTCCCCCTTGATATCGCTTTAGCTTGATCTAAAGTGAAGAGTGCCTCAATTGGCGTGACAACCAATCATCCTTGGGAATCGAAGCCCTCTTGGGTCACGTCTTTAGTTTCCTAACACCTATACCATCCTGGATAGGATCACCTTTAGGGGCAACTACAAGTTGTATTATAACAGGAACACTTCCCGTATTCCCATCATATGGCGAGATGCATAACTGTACAAAGTCCTAAAGCAATGACGTTGTAAATCTAATAACACTGCTGATTCAAAATCTCTTAATCAAAACGAACATGTAGATATGTGCCTTGGTGAACAAGTTAACCCTACCTTTCTCAAATCTAGGGTTCGCTCTCTCATATCTGATCTATGTTCTCACAGACCTAGTCTCTTCCCTCACAGATTTGATAGATCTGGTGTTTATCCTCACAGATCTGATGTTTGCTCTCACAGATCGGATAGATCCGGTGTCGTTCCTCACAGATCTGGTGTCTACTCTCACAGATCTGATATCTACACTCACAGATTTGAACTCTGCTCTTTAGATCTAGACTCTGCTCTCCAGTTGCGTCTTGAATTTGTTTGGATATAGGTTGTCAATTAGGAAAGGCACGACTTCATGCAAGCTTTATCAGCAATATAAAGATCTCAACTCAGAGTTCGAAAAGTTCTATGTGCATTGTACAAACCCGTTTTTTACTTGTACTACTTTCTGAAGACCACATAGTAGATCAACAATGTTCCTCTTTACTTTGATGGTTGTTAATATAAACAACACAATGGATTTCACTCTGACAGTAACATGCCTCCTCTATCAATTTGTCTTCTACACACATCCTTAGATTTATTTTTCAAGGAAATACTTTCTTGTTTGGCCAAGTCCAACTCACCCACGAAACAGATTTTAAGCCTGCGAGCAACAAATATACGAGTTCTTTTTTTGTTCTCTGCAACTCTGATTTCATGGCAAGTCGCAACTTACACCTACACGGGAAAGTCAACCTCCTTCACATTCAACCTCCAGGTAGGTGCTTCTTCTTCAACATAAAACCACAAAACAACGTTTTGGATACGGAACATTTGCAGACTATGTCAACACGTAGCACACGCTCTCCATAAGGAACATGTCCCTTCTCTATATTCCATGTTTTTGAGTCTATGGTGGCCCACTCATGAGAGAAGCGACAACTCCTCTTTACGTCTAGCAATTGGAGTTTCTCCCTACACTAGCAGTGATTAAACCAACAATGGCGGCCTCCAATAGATTTGTTGCTACTCACGAAAACTTGCGTGGACAGACCTTCTTCGACAGAGAGATTGGCCTCCACCTAAATGCATCTTCAAATGGTATGTTGTCTGCGGCTCCTCTCTTCTCTACAAACTTCATCCACTCCACAGACAGTCTTCAAACTATATAGTCACCTGCGGCTCCTCTCTTCTTTGCAAACTTCACCCACTCCACGGACCGCCTTCAAACGATATAGTAACCAGGCACGCAAGTATGACATTGCTCTAATACCACTATTAGAATATCAATATAGAAATCAAGAAGATCAAGAAGGCGACAAAATGGTGGAAAAGGCTCACAATAGCTTCTGAATTAATATGTGTTAAATATTACATATATAGTACATAATTTGGTAACTACCTAACAACCACAACATAACTAGATGGTTGTTAAGGTATGTTTAAGACTTAGATTAGGGTTATGCTAACAAGCTACTTATTATGCTAACCACCAAGAACACTTTATCAAATTCAAGTGCCAAGGGAAAAGGTACAACATGTATGGGTTCTGTTTTCCCCTAGGTTGTACCCCCTCACAAGACCTCGCTCTAGATATCACACTTGAGGGATATAAGATGGGAGGAAGCACAAGGCCAGGGCATACTATGTGGGATGCACCTTCCCATGCCACTTTAGGCCATTGAGCTAGTCCTCAAGGCAAGGGGGGGAACCCTAGCTCAGTAGGGTTAACGGATCCTAGTATGCCACCCTAGGAAATCCCTTTCTATATATTAAGCTATGTTCATTGGATTTACAGTGGGATCTATGGTGCATGAGGTTGACCCTTGCTACCGAGGATAACTCTGAACATTATTTTTAAAGGTGGAGGGGCCTCATACAGTGTAGGCCACAAAAACTCAACCAAACAATATTTTTGGGGCGCCTTATCGTAGTTCCATAACTTGGAAGACAAATGTAAGGTTACAAACATGTTCCACTCAAGAGAACTAATCATACATTATGTTACGCTTCTGCCATTTTACAGTGTTCCAGCAAGTCATTTGGCAGAGGAGGGCTTAAGAAGGTCAAGTGTGAGCTTTCTGTATGTGGTTCGCCATAGTCTGGCCCCTTGATTTTGGTCTTGGAAGTACTATGGCTTAATGGCATTGTTGACTGCCCTTTGTTGGGGGTTTTAACCAAGGGGTTGGTGTCTGGGGCTTCCAGGGGTAGGTCATTGGGTCACATGACCACGACCCCTTTTCTGCTTTGTGGGCGCTATTACTTCATCTAGGGAGGTCTTTCCCTGATCCATCACCCCTCTCACACCACACTTGGACCTTCCCTACAGTTGATCTGACCCTCTCTGACCAAATAGACCCCTTGATGCTTTTATGATCGATCAAGCCTCAAGCGAAGGCAAAGGCGGCGTTGAGGGACATTTTTCATTATTTTGGGGTTAGTAGGGGCATAACGTCCCCCTTAGCTCACTCTTGTGGTCACAATGAGGCCTTGGCTTGCTTATTTTAGTGTTTTTCATCAGTTTATATTGGTTTTAGGCCTTAGTCCCCAACGTGTGGGTGACATGACCTAATTTAGCCTTATGTTGAAATATTTTAATATTATTTTGTTTTAGTTTTAAATTGACATGTAGGCTTGATCAAATTTAAAGTTTTGTGCTAAAATGGATATATATATCCATTCAAAATTTAGCTGTAAAGCACAAGACTTGGGGACGAAACATTATGTTTATCATTTTTCTCTTACTCTATGGGCTAAGAAAGTGATGCGCACCACTTGAGGAAGTCTTCTCTTTGGTTTAAGGCAAAATCTGAAAGTGTTCTTTGGTTTCAATGCACATGCCAAGGTGATGCTAGAATTGTTGGATAAAAACATGCACGAGGAGGTATCTAGGGCTTCTATCTTGATCTCTCTTTGTTAAAAGTTGATAAGTTCATGCTCTTTGTGGATCGAATGGTAGTCTTAGTGCTCCATTTTCTCTGATTTGGGCTTCTTATCAGCCCTTTTGTCACCTTGGTATGCTGGAGAACGTCCTCGTTGAAAAAGTTCTCCTTGGCTTGGGCATTGGATCTCTGGTTTTGCCCTTGCTAGACTCCATTAACGAGTCCTAGAGGCTGTTGAAGGAGGCCCTAGTTTGTAAAATCTTGGAGAGACATCTCAAGAGGGAGGCTGGTCACCTTCCTTTATGCCCTAGGGTTTGAGGTAGCACATTAAAACTCCATTTCTCGTCAATCTTATTCAAAATTTCAGTATTTTCATATGTAAATACTTGCATTTCATGGTTAATTAAAGTTAGTTTTAGGTCTGCATTTTTATTTCTGAAAACCCTAAAAATCAGAAAAATATTTAAAAATCCTAAAAAAAAACAAAATCCAAAAAATTTTATTTTTCCTAAATTTTCGGCCCTCCTACAATTTCGGCCTGGCTTTTTTTAAAATTTAAAACCAAAAAATATTTTTTTTTGCAATTTTTAGGCCTAGCCAGGAGGTGCGGCTCCCTCTTTTAAACCTACAGACTTAAGGGCGTCAACTTTAGAGGGGGGCCAAAGTTTGAGGTGGCTACTACAGCAGCTCGGCCTCCTTCCTCTGCTACAGCGAGCCCTAAAAAGGACCTCGGCTTCCTTCAAGGAGGTTCTCCTTGCCACAACAAACCCCTGAGGGTGGTCTGCAAGCCTCAAGGGCTAACCCCTCATTTGCTGCTCCTATTACAGACCTCACGGCCCAGTCTTCATGACCTTGTTACAGCTGCTAAATATTTCAAATAAATTGGCATGCCGATGATTAATAAAATGCTGATATTTAGGGTCTAATTTGCATTATTAAACTAGCTGGTGCTTACAATACAAAGGTATATCTTACAGTACTATTGAATACCTTAATCAATGCCTAAATCAATTACTTCTGAATGCTGCTATATCTGTGACTGGTCACTGCTACAATAAATGGTTTAATTACCTTGCAATTATTATGAAACAAATAAATCCATTACTGATTGAAAGTGCTAATCTAAGTGCAAGTTGTAAGTATTGATCCACTGTCATATTTACTCCTTCCTTGTCCTACAACTACTGATAATTATATAACACAGAAATAGAGCTATTGTTGAGTTACAGTGATATCATATTGAAGTGGTTTGGTGTTGGTAATGCTTACAGATTTTTGACAACATTCTCATTTCAGTTGCCAAAATTTTATGTTAGTTGATGCAAATAATAGCACTGTTGAATGCTCCACCTACATTTTAAAACTAATGTGAAGGCAAATCTCCATGGTTATATAACTGCTAATTCTTGGCACCTACATATGCTTATTGCAATAACAGAATTGATTGGATAGATAAAGCTAACTGAGAGTTAATCTCTGCTAAAAGCCTGTTTCCTAAGCACTCTTGTCTACTTTAACTCCTTATCCAAGGCACCGGTCATTAATACAATTGCATAGGAATAAATTGGCCTTCGTTTTTCCGTCTCTTGCAGGTATAGTAAAGGGTTCTTCCCCTTGGGGATACTCTTTCCAAAGAAGTTTAAGGAACGTGACTGAGGTGACATTGGGTTACGATTCCTTACATACATGCTTGCCATACACTAGCCCTGCTAGTTCATTCGGTAACACATTGCATCTAGAAAATGCTTGCAATAGGCAAAAAATTAAGTGGTCAAGATGAACATAGATCCACTGATTCATTCAGCGAAATAGAAGACAAAGAATGGAAGGAAACCTGCATAGCTTGCTTGGAAATTTCATTGCTTAGTCTACTGGCAAATCTGCCTCGATCCTGATTTACACAATAAAATGAAGAACAGTTCTCTTGAATCTTGATTACAATGGGAGGCACCAGAAGGGTCCCCTTGATCTCGATTCTGAGCCTATTGTTCTCCTTCCCACGAAATGGAGTTTTAGAGAATGCCTACAACGGAGAAAAGAATGAGAATGAGAGAAGAGATGGTATTGATATTGCAGATCCATTTACAGAGAGCTTAGAAAAAGTTTGGTAGCCTAACCCTATACAATTTGCTCCCCCTCCTATAAATGAGAAACATATCTCCTTTATAGTCTGCTGGGAGTGAAATGTGAGACCTAAAAATTGGGTTAGAATGTTTTCCCTTGCCCCCAATAGGAATGCTTGTCTTTGCGTCATATTCAGTGAAAATAGAAGCATTTGAGGCCCTTTGCCAAATTCACAGACAAATATGGAGCTAATTTGGAGCTGCTATAATTTTCTCTTTTTCTGCCTATAGTGGCTTTCTTGGTAGCTCATCGTAACCTTTAATTGGCTAGATGCCCCCAAAATAGCCACGAATTCCCCCTTTCTATATGCCAAATGCATCTTGCTCAACTAGAAAGAATCATTTGGTGAAGACATGGGTGGAAATGGTGTTTATTTCAAACTCCCTTGGTCTTCACACATATGGCCATAGCAGCTTCTGGAGTGGGTAGGAATAGAGCTCTTGATTTTTTTTCCTTTAATATCTCCATTTGCACTTAAACCCACTCTTATTGTGAGTACACAGGGGCCGTTGAATGAGAACAATTGATTAGCAATCCACCGTTGATGGCTCCTTCAAACGTTCCATATGTTCTTTCCTCCAAACACGTGAAGCTAAGTTACCGGAAACACCCAAGCAGCCTTGGTGAAACGCCATTCCCCGTTTCGGATCCTGAAACGAAGGGGATACGGCCTTGAAACGTCACTGATACGTATCAGATTGGTACGGATACGTTTCAAGGGTTTTGGATACGTTTCAGCCTAGAGGTGATACGTTTCAGGGAATGGTAAAAGTGACATTCTCCTTATATTTCATTTTTTATCCTTAAATTTTTAACATTACCATTAATTGTTTCAGGATGTTTGAGAGTGGTTCCAACCTCATCGGACTTTATATGCACAAACTAGAATTTTTAATCCCATTCAGAATTCAACAGGCTTAACAGTTTTCAGGATTTCAGGATTGCGACGTTGCCACTGGATTCTATCATATATGAGGGTATGGGATTGGCATTCAATCAAGCACATCAACCCCTCTATGTACCTTGATGTTGGTGGTGCTGATCGTTGAACTCTTCTGTCTTGGATGGACTTGGACTCACTTCCATAGCCAGAGGATGTGAACATTGGTGTTGGGTAGGTGCCTTCAAGCCCAAGGGAATCAAGCCAGGCTCGGGATCCCTATTTTCGATCTAATTTTGTTGAGGGCATAGATGATGACTCTAACTATGAGCATGGGGATTCAGATGATATTAATTAAAAAATTTCATAGTATCATGTTACATGTATGATTAATGATATTCGATAGTAGTGTCAAGTGATGATGATGATGTACAATGATAATATTATGATGATTATGATGACAATGATAATATATATGATAATGACGATATATATATATATATATCGTTTCCCTGTCGTATCGTATCTGGATTTTTTGAAAATTTGTCATATCTATTTCTCCCCCCATATTCGTATCTGTTTCCATATCCGCTTCAGTGCAACTTAGACGTGAAGGAGACAAGTTGACGTTTTGGGAACTTTTGTACGAGCCGAAGGAACACGTGTCCTTTTATCATTGGCAGTTATAAGCTGACAAGACCAAGTCTAACCCATGCATTGTTTCATTGGCAGGTGAGTCTTATTTGAGATTCTAGTTGAAGTGGCAGGTTGGAATCCCCTTTATATCCTTTGTGCTTGTTCTTTAGCGCAAATGGCCCAGATTAAAACCCCAGGACATGCTCGATATATTTCGTCCATTAGCGAGTGGACCCCTTTTTCCATCTCTCGTGCTTATTCCTTAGCGCAAATGGCCCAAATTAAAACGTGAAAACATGTGCAATATATCTTAACCATTAGCGAGCAAACTCCCTTTTCCATCTCTCGTGCTTGTTCCATAGCGCAAATGGCCCAGATTAAAAGATGGAAACATGTGCGATATATCTCGGCCATTCACAAACATACCTCCCTTTCCATCTCTCATGCTTGTTCCTTGACGTGAATGGTCCAAATTAAAACCTAGGAACATGTGCGATAGATCGCGACCATTCGCGAGTGAACCTCCATTTTCATCTCTCGTGCAGGTGAGCATATGACCAAGATTTGGAAAGATTCTCATTTTGAAGTCTTACTACTTTGTTCCTGTCAGAGGAATTATTGAACCGATGGATTGATCGGCTAAGTAACAACAAGTTCCAACCCCCCCACTCCCAAATTGTGTTAACTCACTAGATGGAGAAACTAATCCATAAACTCAGAAACCGGACATGTCCAAAATGCCCCTCGTGTCCCCCGGGGTCGCGTCGGACACGGACACGATGGGAAATCGTGTTCGCCATGACTTTTGATTGTGTCTGTAATCAGGACACGATCAAAAGTCATGTCAGACACGATTTCCTATTGTGTCCCCGACTGTGCGACTCGTGTCCCGATTCCAAGACATGAAAAACCACGGAAAAGGCCCCCCGAGGTCACTTTAAAACAAAATTTCACTTCGTTTTTGTCATTTGCAAGTGTGGAGAAGCTTGAGAGTGAGTTTTATGTGCAGGTGAAGAAGATTTGAAGGCTTTCCAAGGGATTCAAAGTGCATTGGGGGTGGATTTGTGGAGAGGATTGCAAGCTTAACCATCAAACAAGAAAGAGAATGTCTCAATCAGCTAGGGCAGGAGCTAAAGGGCAAAGGAAAGAGAGAAATGCCCCATCTAGTGCCTCCCCTCCTACTCCTCCAAGCACAAGCTCTTCTACTCCTTCAAGTGCTCCATCTGCTGCTAGTGGAGCTCATGCTCCATTTAACCCTGTTTTAGCAAGACAACAAGCCCAAGAAAAAAATACCATTTGTGGACGTATGTGACAAGGAAAGATGGGCCTGGGGTAAAGCTTGGTGGGGGAGGCAATGTGACTTGGAGTTGCAATTTTTGCAAGAATGAGTTCAAGAGCACATATTACCGGGTTAAGGGACATTTGTTGGCCCTTCCTTCTTGTGGGATTTCTTCATGTAAAGCGGTGAGTGTTACCCAAAGGAGGGATATGGAAAGAGAGGATCATGTTGGCTTAGGGAAGGTGGCAACAGCAAGGAAGAAAAAGGATGAGGATCCTCTTCCATTCTTGAGGAAATCCTCTAGCACTAGGCCTCCATTTCCACCTAGCAGATATGGGAGTGGGGATACTCATCAAACAAGAAAGAGGCCATCTCCAAGTTGTCCAATGGATAGGATTTTCCAACAAGAGGCACGAGAAGAGGTGGACCTTACCATTGCATTATTTTTCTACCTCAACATCATCTCATTCAATGTTGCAAGGTCACCATTGTTTATTGAGATGTGTCGAAGTCTCATTGAACGAGCTCCAACCGGTAATGTGCCTCAAAGAATACATTGGTTCAAAGAAGCTTAAAACCACATTGTTGGTTAAAGCAAAGAAGGAGATGGATAAAATTCTTGAGCCAATTAGATCAACATGGCCCTCATCCGGTGTGAATATTGTTTCTGATGGATGGACGAATCCAGCACGCCATCCACTCATCAATTTCATGGTATCTTCCCAAAATGGACCGATGTTCTTGAAAGCGGTGGATGCTCTTGGGAAATACAAGGATGCACAGTTTATGGGTGAGTTATTCATCAAAACCATTGAAGAAGTCGGTGTTGATTCTTGTGTACAAATCATCACGGACAATGTAGTTGTTTGCAAGGTTGTTGGCATGATTGTGGAAGCTAAATATCCACAGGTATGTTCATTTTGGACACCTTTCATTTCTAATTTGCTCATTGTTTGAATTTATCACAAGATTCATGATTCATCTAGGTGTCTTTGACTCATTTGAGTTGTTAGTGTTGTAGAGTCATTTATACTTGCTTTTATTGCTCTTACAGGTTTTTTGGACACCTTGCATTGTCCTTTCCTTGAATTTAGCACTGAAATCCATTGTTTCAGATGTGACATGGATTGGCAACCTTATTGAGGATGCACGCCATATTCGTAACTTTGTACAAAACCACACAAATGCCCTCACCATCTACAAAAAGTACACACAACTTTCATTGTTGAAGATTGTAGATACTCGGTTTGCTTCCTCATTCATCATGCTCAAGAGGTTGAGGGAGGTCAAAACCGCTCTTGGGTCCATGGTGATTTCAGAGTTTTGGTCTTTTTGGAGAAAGACGAATCAGATTGCTTCAAAAAAGGTGAAGGACATGGTGTTAGATGATGGTTGGTGGGAGAGGGTAGATCTTAGCAATAAGATCATGCAGCCAATCATTTCTTTGTTGCAGTTTGCAGACATGGACCAGCCCATCTTAGCAAGATGTTTACAAGGGGTGGGATTCCATGATTTAGTCCATGAGGTCCATTGTAATGGAGAATGAGTGTCCTGAGTATGGGACATCAACGGAGAACTTATGGTCCACCATTCAGGATATTCTTATCTCCAGGTGGGATAAGAATTGAACACCTTTGCATTGCTTGGCCCACTCCTTGAACCCCAAGCTCTATAGTCAGGAATGGCTCACTGGTGGACTGAGGCCCTCACACAGAGTCCCTCCTCACATGGATGGAGAGATTTCACATGGGAGGAAGATAGCATTTAGACAGCTATTTCATAATAGAGACTTACTTGACGAGGTGGAGGGGGGCTTTGTAGATTTTTCCACTTCCACTAGGAGATTTGGAGGCTATGATGTGCTTAGAAACAGGGGGGTTAAGAAACCCTATGTTTGGTGGGAAACTCATGGGGAAACATGCCCTATTCTACAAAAGTTATCCTTGAGGGTCATCTCTCAAGTTACATCATCCTCTTGTTGTGAGAGGAATTGGATCACATACAGGAACTTGTAGAGTTTGAAGAAGAGCAGGCTTGAGCAATCCAGGGAAAAGACGATGTTGTATGTGCACTCCAACCTTCGTCTTATTTACAAGAAGAGGGAGGAGTGGGTGAAGGGAAAGACAAAAATGTGGGATGTCTTTCCTGATGATATGGGTTTGGATAGTAGTATTGAGTTGGCATTAGCCAACATGGATCCTAATGATCCAATACTAGAGTCGGGTACTTTTGATGATGGTGATCCTTTGGAGGGGTCATCCTCCACACCAGTAGATGCAAATCGTCAGATGGGTAGAGAGGAAGGAGAGGAGGAGGAGGGGGAGGAGAAGGAAGAGGAGAGTGATGAGTTTGTTGATTCAGGAATGGAGGAGGACTATTAACACATGATATTCTTCCATCTTGATCTACCCCTTTTTGTATTTACTATTAGACTTTACTACTTTAGTCTATTTTGGCATTTGCCAATGCCCAGTGGCATTCCAACATCTATGTAATACATTTTAATTTTGATGACTTAATGAGAAATATGGTTCCGACATCTTGAGCTATTGCCCACTGCCTATCAAATTTCAATGCATCTATGTGTCTCATTGTGATTTGTGAATGACAATTACAAATGTGTAATCATTAATGTGTATTGATTCTAATTTCTAATTTTCTATTGAATATTTGTAAATGTTCTAGTTTCTAAAACAAATTGGATCTATATGTCTATATTTTAAAATTTTCATATATTTTTAAAATATATATATATATGTATATAAAATGTGTCCTTCATGTCCTGATTTCGAGGATCACTGTGTCTGTGTCGGACACTCGTATTTTCGTGTCCCGTGTCCTCGTGTCAGGTGACTTAGTCCATAAAGGAACACCAACTTATATGATACAATGCAACAAAATGGAGCTACTAGCCTCAAAATTAGTTAACCCCACACAACCAGCGATTTAGGAAATAATCCAAAAACACAAAAAGGTATTTCAATATCCACCCATGGAGCTTCCACCAAATAGAGAGATTAAGCATATCGATATAATTGAAGTAAAACCAAGATCAAGCCCTATCAATGTTAAGCCTTATAGGTGCCCTTAAGTATGCTTAAGTGTAGTATTCTAGGCGATTATTTTAGATTGGAAAAAACATATATATAGATAGGTAGGCGAATATTAAATATGAAACATACAAATTACTACTGAAAAATGTAATTTTTGGCAAATATTATGATAAAAAAACATATTTTATGTAAATATAGGCGATATTAGAGACTAAAAATGACCAAATAGCGAATTTTTTTTTTTTTTAAATAGCCAATTGGCGAAATTTCGCCCCTAAAAATTACCTTGACCCACATCATCATTGAAACATCCTGAACTCAATACTAGGCAAATTTGTTGTGTTGGCTGGGTGATTTCATCAAACAATTTGCATGTATATTCATTTAGGACTTTCTTAAGCACTTTGCATATATTCTCAAGTAGACATTTCGTCAAACATTTTTTGCAAGTGATCAAATAGACATAAAATGAGAGAAAGATGATATGGATATTTTATTATGGATGGAACAACACAAGTCTCTAATGGCTGCTATTGCAACGACAGTACAACCACCAAATAAAAATGCAAATACCAGGATTAACGCCATGGCTCTTCTACTACTAGTTTGCCACTACTCTAATGATTCTCCAAGACTCTAAATCTCTGCTACATTGATGGCATCCTGCTCTAACCGTTTCCTCTAGTGAATCTCAACTCCTCTAATGCTCCACAGCCTCCACAGCTCCTCTATGGGTCTCGGCCCACCACAACACTCTCACGGCTCGGTCAAGGTTAAAAAATCGAATTGGAACTGACAAAACCGACCGATTCAAAGGCCTCACCAGTTCAAATTGGTGTCTCAACCCAGAAATGACCGGTTCTGACCGGTTTCGTACGGAACCGGCCGATTCTAGCCGATTTTACCGATTCTGGTCCGATTTTGACCGGTTCGGTACAGAACTATACAACGACACCTAAGGACCATTTAAAAAAAAAAATTGGTTGAGTAGGGAAGGTTCTAGATAACCCTAAACCCCTAAGAAAGCTATAAAAACAACCCCAACCCCTCTGTTTCTCTCACACTATTCATTTGAGCATTTTGAGTTAAGAATCATTCTTGACATTCCTGGGAAGTGTAGCATCCTTGAAAGAGTATGCTAAGTACCTACAATAGTCCTGGTTATATCATCATAACAGCAATAAAATACACCTAATAGTGCTTACCTACGGCAGTAAAGAAGCTTTGAGAAGCCCTAACAACAACTTTAAGCTAATTGTGTTGTTAAAGGAAACTTTTGTGGGCATATTCCAAGGTGACAGTCTGTTACAACAGCCTTGAAAGTTGAAACAACCCTTTCAACAACAACAGTTTCCTCAGCCTGTTAGACATATGATTCAAGTGAAATATGCTCAGTATGGCACCTAGCAAAATACATATAGGAGCCCTTTTTGCAAATTTGTGTATAATAGTTTGGATTCACATGGTTGAACATTAATTTATGTATTTTTGGTGGACCAGTTTTGTGCTCCGGTTTTTTTCCTAGTTTTGGTTCAGTTTCGGTTTTAGAGGTCGGTCGGTTCGACCACCGGTTCGGTTCTTGTAACCTTGGGCTTGGTTTCCCAAGTTCTCATTCTCCTCAAGTAGCTCATGACCTCTCCATGAGCTCACAGCTCTCTCCAGCAAGAAATGCGACTTCTCCTCAAGCTGTTGACCCTCTACACGATTGGCTCGGCCCTCCCAAGAGTTCACGACCTATACCAAAGCCTTCACGACTTATTTCACTATTCGGCCCCCTCTCCTCAAGTGGCCCAACTCTCTCCTATTGTAGTCGCCTCTCCCACCACAAGGCCCTTTCTCAAAAGACTTAGCCCTCCTCAATAGTGATTCGGCCTCTCTCCAAATCCGCCAACGACAAGAAAGGGGTCGGCCCCTTCCTCAAACTGCAATCGACCTCTAAGAGCCACAAACTGACCAATGAAACACACAGCATCCTCAAGGATTGATTCGGCATCCCTCACAAGTGTCACGATACCCACGATGATGCCACCAAAAAGAATTCAGCCCCTGAGAAAATTGCCCAAGACACTACACAGAATTGAATATAAAATAACCAGATAAGCTCAATTGGAAATCCCGAGTGGATTTGCCTTCGTCATGCTAGGGTGGATCTTGCACCACCGAAACCAAACATACTTGAAGGGTGATTTCCAGCCATACTTGAAGGGTTTTGATGCAGGTTTTTCCAGCCATTTGGAGCAGGTTTCTGGGCCTAAAAACGCAGAAGTTTTTCAGCCATCATTTGTTTCTTGTATTGGTCATAGCATGCCTAATTTTGCAGCTATAAAGGATGATGTAGGAGTTAGAAATTGTATGGTAAAGTAGGGTTTTCATGACAGAAATTTCCAGCCACCTAATTCCTTCATTTCTTTTCATTTAGGGCATATATATTCAGCTGGAAGACTACAAAAAATTAGTGCAGAAAATTGTTTGGGGCAGCAAGATTTTCATGTGGATGTTCATCACAGAAATTTCCAACAAGTTAGATGGTGTCTTCAAGCCCTAAATTTGGGGCTAAATTTTTTTTCTAACACTGGAAATTCATCTCATACTTGATGCTTGTCTAATATGGAGTTTGATCTTGGAAAATATTGTAGATTTGAACACCCCTTAAGCCATTGCAGGTTGCGGAGAGGAGTTATGATGATGATGGGTTGATCCATGATGTCCATGCTTGCATAAGTCCTATCCAAGCTTGGATAGGAGACTCTTGTCGTGGTGCATGCCCTTCTTGGCATGATTTTGGTGCCCTTAGCCTTGCCCACAAGCACATTGCAGATTTTGTCTTACATCTCACATATATTCCAGCTTGTATTCGTGTGGCATTTGATGCATCCTTGTTTTGGTTGGTGACTAAGCACAAGGGATAATGTCATCGCCTTGATGAGATAAACACTTGGTTGCATTAGGTTTATGATTTCACTTGATATTTGTCTCATCTCATGCTTAGAGTAGAGGAGGAGAAATAAGTTCATGAGAGCATTAGAATAGAGTAGATTTCATTTTGCTATCGATGGCTTCTTTTGCTGTAAAGTTGAACTTGATGTGATAAACTATTGAATGTGGTGTAGTGTTTAGAAATGTTGAGGTTATCCATCCTGCGGCCTGCCACATGGTTTTGGTTTTGATGTTTTGTAATAGTCATTGTCATCATGTACATGTTGGGATTCTAGGGTTCTCATGCACTCTCGAGATGAGCACATCTCTCGCAGTTGAAGGCAATTGTTACCCCCAATTTTGCATGAGTGTCCACATGAGATTTTTATCACAGTTTCAGTAGGAGGTTACATGTTGATGGAGATTTCGATGACCAAGATTGATGCTTGCTTTTGTGATGATGCCTTGGGTTCTTCATGATGTTGAACTTGTGTTGATGATTGGTATATGCTAAAGGATGATGTTGCACCTATAGTTCATCTTCTTCATGAGCACCCTTGTGCTTATGGCTTCTTGGTGAAATGTGGTCATATTTGGAAAAGCACTCTAGCTTATTGGGATGATTTCGCTTGACTGAATGATGTGGATTGGTTCTCATTTCGGAGCTCTTATCTTTCCTCACTTAGGTGGCATCATGGTTTTATTTGGTATCATTTGTGGCTAAACGCTCTCCTTGTTTCCTCATATCTAGCACATGTGATGACATCTTTTGGGTTTAGAGAGGGGGGCATTCCCTCCTTCATGATGGTGGTTAGCTATTGTGGACACTTTCTCCTTGGTTTTGATGTTTTTATCATAGATTGACGGTCTCCCTGGTTCATGGATTGGTGAGTAGGCATGGAGATTGGATTAATTGATATGTGGACATTCATTCCTTACTTTGATGAGATATTCCACATTGAGGGTTTTACTTGAAGGATGGATTGTTCTACACACATCTGTTGGTCTTCCTTGATGAGCACCCACCCTTTCAAGGATTGTTTAGACATCTTCCCATGCATATTCATTGGAGTGTTCACTATGGAGAGATTCCTTAACTTATTTCCTAACTTTGTTGATGGAACACTCCCTTTGGTTGTTGGCCTACACACTTATCTATGCCCTTATTGTTGGACATTTTAGTTGAAGGCCCTCGTTTGACATCCTCATATTGCCTTGATGAAGGAGCATTCATCATTCGCATGCTTATTCTCGCAATGCGTCCACTCTTAGAGGCTTCCCAACATCATTACATGCCTTATTTGATTGGATGCTTCACTTAGAGGAGGGTTTGTACACATGCCTATGCCATTCATGATGGGGAGTCCACCTTTGAGTGTTTGTTGCGCACCTTTGATGCATTATTGTTGGAGCATGCCTAGTTGGAGCTAGTATCCACCTCTTTGAGCCCATTTTAAGAGGAGCACTCCACTTGTTTAGAGACTATTTGTTGAGATGTCCACTTTAGAGGTTTCTTACATGGTTCTATGCCCTATTTTGACGAGGTTGTTTCATTTGGAAGAGATCTAGGGGGTCAAATCCTAGATCTAGGGTTTCATTCATCACTTTTGGAACATTTCCTTAGAGAGTTACCTCTTGGAGATCCTTTAGGGACTTCTACTTGTCATCTTTCCTCATTTCATGGAAGCGAGCTCCTTGGGCCTTTGTCTCGGTTGGATATTGTACTTGTGGCTTTGACCACCACTTCCATTTACTATATTATTATTGTTGGTTAGTAGTTGGATTATTTTGGATTTGTTTACTCCATCCTATCCTAGAACTAGGGTTTTATTACTTGTTTATTGTTATGAAGAAACGGACTGAGACCTATATAAGGGTCTATCCTCTCATTCATTTGCATGGATGGATTTTGGAAGTTCTCTCTCTCTTGAGCTTAATTGATACATCTTTTCTTGGAGCAAATTCCTTTCTTGTTGATGTGTGGTGCTTTGATATTGCTTGGAGCTTCATGGTTGTAAGTTGTATTGAGTGTCTACATTGTCATTTCTATGCTTTTGCTTGGGCCTTTAAAGGGTTTTACTACCTCATTAGAGAAAGGGGTGCTAACTTTAAGTTAACCTCTATTACATCCTTTCTTGCATGTTTATCTATATACAAGTTGTGTTGTATCTTTACCTTGATTCGGATTGTGCAACCTTAAACCATTATTTATAGAGTGTAACCCCTAGAGTTTGAAAGACTCCTTCCCTTGTAAACCCTAGTTCACCTTCAACTACACCAAGTAGGGTTTGGGTTAGCCCATGCAATTGTACTTCCTCGATGACATATTAAGCAAGGCCCTCTTAGTTGGTGATTCTTTGACTCCATTTGCCCTTCATTGGAGTCCTTGGAGTGATCTCTTTTATCCTCCCATCACCACTTTTATTTCCTATGCTACAAAAAAAACCAAAGTTACCAGGATTCGGATCCGGATGCAAATACGGATCCATTAGATTTTTGAAAAGCTAGGATACAGCAAGGAAACAACAAGTACAAACAATATAAATATATTTTTATATTTTTTAAATAAAATTTATATCAAAATTAAAAAATATATAACTTATATATAAATATTAAATTTATATTAAAAAATAAATATTAAATATTAAATATATAATTTATATATACATATACAATACCTAGGAAAAATAATTATTATACAATTCTTACAAATAATAACTTAACAATAACTTAAATGAAACATTGATGATATATAATACCTATTACTTACATAAAATAATTATTATACCATACTCATTTCAAATGGCCTATAACGTGAGCCTTCCTCCCATGCCTTATGTCAGGAGTCACTCCCATGCCGTAAACCTAAGTTGCTTCCAATTTTGTGTGTTGGTTGCCCTTATAACATGAGCAATAAAAGAAATAACAAAAGGAAAAATTAAAAAACAGCCCAAGGAAAGACTGCCAACGATTTAGGAATCCCACCAACGGCACGATTTCCCCAGAATCTCGAATGCATGAGAGTGGGAAGCCCACCGATTTCACGAAGCCCGCTAATGGGACAATTTCACCAGAATCCCAAACACATGAGAATGAATCAAAATCCCATTTTCCAGCTAAGCCCATTTGTCACCAAAACCAAAATGAAATAGTATTTGAAGCCCACTAATGGCACGATTTTACAAAAAATTCAATGACACGATTACACGAAGCCTGCCAATGGCACGATTTCACCAGAATCTCAAACACATGAGAATGAACCAGAACCCCATTTGCCATCTGACCCTGAATCCCTGCAAATACGTATCATCCATGATGGATACCTTTTCAAGTGGACCCTGGGCAAATCTAGGCAGATCCAGATCCAAATCCGTTTTGTATTCGAGGATCTGCGGATCCATCCTTCAAGGCCTACGGATCCAGTAACAAAAAAAAACATTTTGCTAGAGATACTCTTCACATCACCTTGTACTTCATTGATTATAGCCCTAGTAACAAGCCCCCCTTGAGTTGGAGAAGAGCCAACCAAACGTGGGAAGAGGGTTGGTGTGGTGATATTGACCTCCCCTATTGAGTTCCCCTTGGGCTAGCATTGCTTGTTTTGGACATTAATCACACATGTTAGTTGGAGTGGTAACAAGGTGCACTAGTTGACACCAATAAGTTCACTAGGGATGCCATCCACAAACATGGGGAAGCATCCCTTGGATTTACCCACAAGGTTTTCATTGGACAAAAAAAAGATATAAGTCCTTGTTTCCAAGTACTTTCGCAAAGGGTATTCCATGGTAAGAGGGAGTCCATGGCTTATTTGCAACTTTGCACACATGCTCACAAGCTTGTGTGCATGCTTATTGGTGTACATAAAGGTGGATGGTGGATGGTCAAAGAGAGGGAGATAGAGAGTCCAGGGTTAGCTCAATTGGTTTGAACCGAACTAGTTTCAAGGTGGAGATCGATGAGAGGTCATGAGTTCAAGTCCGAGTTAGGAGTATATGTTATACTCCAACAACATTTGCTCCAAATACCATTCACGAAATTCGAGGACGATCCTAGAGAGGTTCCCTCATGACTTTTTCCATGGAAAATAATAACACACACACAGATGGAGAGAGAGAGACACAGACAGAGACCAAATCATCACTTGTATCAAGCCATGTAAATATGTCTAAAATCAGAGTGGATATATCTATGATGTTCAATGGATGCCTTTGAATCTGTCCCAATGCAGTTTTCGCTTGGTGGGCATGGTATTCATGAAACATGGCAAAGAAAATGACTGATACAACACCCAATTTGTATAAAACATCCTTTGTTAGCACATGAAAGGAAGTGGAACAGCAGGAAATTTCACAAAAATTCTTCAAACAACTTTTAAATAACAATCTTCCAAGTTCCTTTGCTTACTACTGAAACTGTTGGGAAATGCTGATCTAGGCAGTTAGTATTGTGGCAGAGGGCAGACAAAAATTGCACAAGATGCACATGCCGTAACTTTATCACTGATCTTAAGTCGTAAGATAGTAGCAGAAAGTTGAAACGTGATGACCTACAAAGTAGTAACCATTTACTCTACAAAAACCTCAGCACAATTATATACTTTAACTGTGCACCTTAGCATTCTTGTCTTCTCAGACTGAAAGGGTGTTGAATGTATAGAAGCATATTCAAAACCAAATAAATGAAGTCACTGAAAATATTTGAGGGAAAAGAAAACGAAATCCTAAGCTGTCCACAGCAAAGATGCTGACTAACCATAAAGAGAATTTTAAAGGACTTGTTACTTCTCACCCTTCAGTGACTAAAGCAAACGTGGCTAGTTCTAGAGTACTTAAATGCCTTGCATACTGAGCTGCAATCTCTTGTCGTGTTTGCTCATCAGGGAGGTCAAATGTGATTGAAGAATCAAATCGGCTGCAGAACAAATAATTACTTGATATTAACACACATTCCTAGTAGCGATCTAATAAAGCTTGAAAAAAGCATGATTCTAAATACCAACACTAGCAAAGGAACAAATGGAACAAAATAGGTTTTACATATTATTATTGTCGAACAGCTTTAAGTCCTACTAAATTACTTGCCACACTAAGATTGCAATCATGTCCCAAGATGTACCTGACAAGAGCAGGGTCAAGATCCTGCCTTCTATTTGTAGCAGCAATTACCACAACCTTCTTCTCCTGTTCAAATCCATCTATCTGCATCCATGACAACACCCATATTCAGTTAACCCTCTACTCCAATCAGAGTGCCAATAGATCTTTTTTCTATTCATATACTTGAATTAAATTTATTGTGCTCTCTGAAAAGTCAGGTACAAGCCACACATTCCTTAAAACAAGCTCATATTTTAGACTTAGTGCAATATGGAATCATGGACTGTAGAATTCATCTATGCCAGATTACAAAGTTAAAATTTTGGAAGTCCATGCAAGTCACCATAATTTACCCCATATATGCCTCAGCCACCACAAGGGCTGGACCTGTATACATCAAGGAAGATAATGACTATAGTGGTAATAACCATGGATTTTTGGGTCAGCCATGCAAAGACAAAGACTATGGCCTTAAACATGTCTAAGGAGGAGGCATTTGAAACTATTCTAAAAGAGGGTTTCTTCCTTGATGTGCTTTGAACCCTCAACCATTTTAATCTCTTGGGCTTTCTAGTGTTGATTTTATCTCTTTTGGCACTAACTATGTACTCTATTCTTTTTGCAATTCTCAGGTAGATGCTTTAAACTCCTAATGTCACTCATCGTTGTGCTTTTAATAGTCCAACTGGTCATTTATAGCCACTAGTGGATATGAATAATTAATTTAAAATTACATTTAATTACTAGTATTGTGCTCCATACTGCAACTCTGTAGATCAATAGTTATGCATCATTGTATATAGACAATTTTGTTGATAGTAAAGGTAATGCTACTGTTAACATTCTCATAGATATTGTTATTGTTTATCTCCTATTTCTTTTAAGTTGTGGGCAAACACATAGCCTGTGTACTTCGTTTATTATCATTAATCGAAGCTTTTAATCATGCACAAATACACATTGAATGGAGGATTGGACCTTCTAGAAAATAAAGTATGACAAAAAAACCCAATTATCTTCAGGAAATAAGTATGGTCATTAGATAAGAGGAATGCTGTCCCGTTCATCTACCTGTCTCAAAAGCACAGATAAGATCCTTCGAGTAGCCTCATGCATCTCTTGGTCACGAGTTGCAGCAAAAGAATCAACCTGCAATCATTTGGAAATCAACAGGTCATATAATTTAGCAAATTATTGAAAAACACACCATCATTACGCCAATAGAATCATGGAAGGAAACAAAAGTAGAGACAATGACATAATAACTAGTAGTTCCAACTCAGTGGCACAGAACAATTTTTTTGTTGCATCAGATTCAACCCAAATGTAGTCCACGCACATTTGACATCAGCTTCAAGTCATCTCATTAACTAAGAAAAGGGAAAATGGTAAAAAACGCTTAAAGTACATCATAACATGGCCAAAACATATTTAAAGTTATTTTTTTCCAGTTGGCTTTGTGGTTAAGAGAGAAACTAAAGCCCCTGTCATAGAATCCTCTTATCCAAACCCTAGAAGCTAGGACTAACAATTACAGACCTAGAATGTGGTAGAGATATATTACCATAGTTCCAGAAGAACTCGTTCTTGAGTTCCAATGCCCCAAGGAACTTTGGAACAGGTAAAGAACATTCCCTTTTTGCGGGGAATGGCATTGAGAACACTATTAACATTCCCAACCTTCCTAATTAGTTTCCTACCCTAAACGGGAGTGTTTCACAAACTTCTCAACATTCATGCACCCTGTTGGAACCCAACAAATCGAAAACATGCCTATAACAAAATTGTTTTAGCGCCCAACTAAGCCAAGAGTGGGCCTTTCTGGAGCTATCTTGGTTAATAGACCCAAAAACTAATAAAAACAACAAAACAAATGAAGAGAAAAAAAAAACTTCACTCTAACCCACAAATACAAAATGCCCCCCAGTCCCCATCATTTCTTCATGTATATCTCATGTACACGTAACTTGTTATTTTGAACTTATTCTCATTTGTCATTGCAAGATATTGTTTTTTTCATAATGGAAGGAGGGAGGGTTGTAAGAAACCCTTGCTGCAGTATGCGACAAGAGTCAATACTGAACCTAGTGGTTATGAGGGATGGTTCTTCAATCGTTGTGGTCATTGTGCTACCAACACCAAGGTAGCTCATCATCTTTCGGTCAAACTTGGATAATGTTCTGAAATCATGAATAGCCAGTGGTATGAATCATGTTCAATTTTGAAAATTTCCACCTAGTTTTTTGGGGGAATATTGAATATTTCTTGGATTTTCTATTTTCAAAATTTTGAATATCCTATTGGTGTTCCCTAGGAATTTGGGGCGAGTTTCTAGATATTCCCAAAAATCATACTAGCATACACCACCTCCCCCAACTCCCGAAACTCATGCACCATAGGAAGTTACAAATTAGGGAGTCGTAATGAATGTGTTACATTATGTATAGATTAATTTAGCTTTTTTTTTACCTATTCATTTGTTCAAATTTCAAACATTATGGTAGTTGTCAACACACTATAATAAAGCCAAGGGACTCGGCCTAACTGTCAGACACTTGCTTTACAATAAGATTGTGAACAATGGGAATAAGAGATATGGTGCTTATTAGGAATCAAATCTCTGGAACACCCTAGGTATAGAGTTCGTAGAGGTCCAATGACAGATAGTTATCATGATGGAGCCTCTTATGAACACATTAACGTTAAGTTGCAGGAAATGACTTAACACACCACCCCCCCAAGCAAAACCCAAAATGTCAATGTTACCCCTCACACTGGATGAGGCTTGGACATGTGATTTTCATCACAACACTAGTGATTTTTATCACAAGGATAAAGCTTGTAAGAGGACACTGTTAGATCATATGATGGATTGGGGTGGTATATGTGTGTTTTGGGCCAGAGATGCTACTATCTTCTGGTTGTGTTGATGCTTGGTGTTGCTAGTAGGTGTTGGAACTTGGAATGAGATGTCCTCGTGTGTTTATGGGGTTCTAATTGATGAATTGGCATGCTCCTAATGATTGATATATTGATGATGCAGTGTGCTCACTTTCCTTGATAGTGAGGTCATTTTTGGACGATGCATTTGGTTAACCCTTAGTGCATTTCATGGAGTGGGAACCCATCAACTTATGGTTCCCTAAGTTCCAAGTGTTAATAATTCCTTCATGATCTGATGATAAGATTAGAAACTGCTTGTCCATGGTTTCCTAAGGTTTGATTATGATGGTGTTGATCTTCATAAAAATGGAGTATCCTAGCACTTTCAAAGTTATGTTACCCATAGTTAGCAATATTCAATGTTTGACATTATTCTCTTAAAGAGGGCCTAGCATATTGGTCTCTGTTCACATGATTCCAACATGATTATTGATGTATTTCATATAGTTGGAGGCCTTATGATGTGAGTTCCTACGTGTCTTGGGAGTTCTTAACATATGTGCCACCTTATAATGTCATGTTTGACACCCCTTGATGGAGCACTAGCGTATTGCACACATATTGAGGATGATTTGAGGGTAATTTGACCTTGTTTTGACCACATGAAGGCCTAGTACCTGAGGGCCCTAGCTTATTTGATTGCTTTCATGCTTGGAAACAAGTTATTTTGAGATATAATCTATTTTCTATTGGAGTGCCCTTCCTATTGGCACATATATTGAGGCATGGACGCATTATAACAATATTTTGTTGCTTGGATAGGTTGGCATACTTCACTAGGGCACACCCCCATGGATTTGTTGTGATGACTTCGCATGACAGAAATATTATATGGTTTATTAACTACCTTTGCACACTTCTCTAGCGTGCCTTCTCTAGTGCTCAAAGTATTGGTAAAACAACATATGGTTTCATAAATCAATTGATGGTTTTGGCTCATTGTTTGAAGAAAATTGATGCATATAACAACATTGGCACACTTCACCCAGGCACACTCTTCTGAGGGATTATCCTACTATTCATTAAAGGAAGCTAAACAACCTTGGCACATATTTCTAGGGCACCTAGGTAGTCGAGTGGTGTGGCTAAGGGTACTGTTATCACATATATAGTAGTCGGGCTACCATACATTTTTTGTCAGATTCCAGGACACTATTCAGCCAGTTCCCTTACATTGAGATGCTGAGATGAGCATCTATTATGGATCACTATCAGATTATGGACAGCAATTTTTATTCCCCATGCCATGCCTAAATCTCAGGACACTCAGAGAGATGACCGATGTAGCTATTTAGCCATTTGTACAGAGCAATCAGTATTGCCCAGAGTTACAGCAGCAGTTTCAGAGGACATATGATGGTTCAGATGGTGAGCATTCAGGTATATGACTCAGCAGGTATATTATGGTGTTGCGGTTATATTGCTTTTATTTCCATTTTCTTAGCATGTCTTAGCACTTAGTATCATGATCTGGCGATCATAAAGATATGTGGACCTGGTTGTACTTATATATATATATATATATATATATATATATATATATATATATATATATATATTTGTCCCTACTCAGACTTAGAAGTTCTTGGCCTATACTCATTGGTTTTACCCTCCCTAGGGAGAATAGAGGTGATCATTCCCGCCATACTTTGGCTTGCTAGTGTTGGTTTCATTATTCATTGTCTTCATCCATCCATGACTTACCCAGTTTATTCATTACCTTGACTTACTACTTGACTAGTGGCATGGAGGACCTTCCCCCATTGTAGCCTCTATATTGGATAAGCTTCCCTGTTTATTGTGTCTCGGCTCTGAGTTGGTGACAAAACTTGCCAATGGTGAGTTGGTTTTCATTGTGAATTCCCCTAGTCACTAAAGTTGTTGTTGGCTAAACCTGAAACTTTTAGTGCTGCCATGAATACAAGTATGGAAATCAAATGTTGTATCTTGTATGAATGAAATAAAGCCAAATGAAAATGGCTATGAAATATCAAATGCTATATCTATTGTGAAATGTAAATACCTAGGTAAACAAGTTGTCTATGACACACCTAGAAGTGCTCAGGCAAACAAGTGCCTTAAAAACACACCTGCAGCAAGAAGCCTAAATTAAATGTAAATCTATGCAATGTGTTTATAAACACACATAGATCAAAGGCTATGGAAACTCTAGGCCCAAAAAGCAATGGAACTTAAACTCTATATCAAAAATATTGATGGCCTTATTTGTATTATGGATTGTACGCATCTGTGCAAGGTGAATAAACACTCTTTGAACAACTTATCCATTTGTGAGACACCGCCATTTCCCTGTGTTGTTGCTTGTCCATTATATGCTATGGTGTGTATTCCCTTTTCCATTTCTAAAGTGTCACAGTGTTAAGTTAGTAAATAATCTTTTAACCTAGCCACTTATTTCTTAGCCTCCACCCTTCACTAGCAAATTGATCACAACTATGAAGTGAGTATGACCTTGAAAGTCTTGTGTGAGTAATAAGTAATAATTAATGACATATTATATTTGGATTTAGATCGCCAATAATGATTGTTATTTGTTATAATTGCTATGTGAATGAATTGTAAAGCAGGTTTTAACCTTTGAAACCTTGCAGCAGCTTGATGACAATTTGAGTCATATTTTGGTCATGTTGACTTGGTCAAACCTTAGTTTGACCAAAAGTCAACCATAGGACATGAGGTGGCAGACCTCAGATGTTACAGATAGATGATATATGGTCTGGTACAGGTCACCATGGTGGGCTTATGCAATGGTTTCAGGCTTATGATGATGATTTGTGTTTTTCAGCACTTTTACAGATTATTATTATTTGGTCTGCCAGATATGATGAGTATTTATTTTGGACCATGCAGAGGTTTATATGGTGTATGAGTACACATCTTAGATGGATTTGGACCTTCTGAGTCCAATGAGACTGTCTGTTTTCAATTCCGGGCAGTTACAGTGATGATTGATCCTCAGTTGGCTATCCTAGTGCAGTTTTGGTCTGTCGGAGGCCCTGTCAGAGTAGTGATGATATTTATTTGGTTCACCTAGGGTGTTGTGCATGGAGGGGGTGGTCCAGCCACTTGTTATTAGTTATTACCATATTAGCCCCCTCCCAGACTCATTAGTGAGCTCACGTTGACAGCGCATGCACTCCAGGAGGCAGTTTGGGCAGTTTCACATTTCCCGAGGCAGTCCAAAAATGGCAAAAATGGCAACAAAAGAATTCGATTTGGGATACTGAGGCAATTTTATGGCATGGGATGATCATTGATGATGAGTGGGATGTCTTCCACACCTTCTCCAGCAGTTTCAGCTTCATTGGGACCCACATCCATCACTTATGGCATTTTTTGATGATTTTTGGAGCCTCCTAAGGCTCACGACTTTCCCACAGAGGCACGATTTGGTGTCTAGTATGATTATTTTTGGATATTGTGCCATGGGGATTGACCAAGGGTGTTAGAAATTACCCCTTGTACCCACCATGTGCTATTTCTTATGTTTTATCATTATGATTTGGTGGGATCCCCTCTCCTAGGGTGAGTTTGTCCACTTATAGATATATTTTATTATTGATCCATGTATTGTATTATTGAGCTCATCTCAACCATTGATTAGATCTTTTGATCTTTTAATCTTAGCCACTCATTCAAAAAGTGGTTAGATTGTGACCTCTCTCCATTCTATTTAAAGGAGAGAGCTTCTCATTGTAAAGGGGTCTTGTTGCTTGAAACACCTTGAAACTGTCATATCCTTTCATCAAGCATAGCTAGAAATCCCTAACTGTCAGATCTCTGATTTGGGACACTTTCCCTGTTTTAAGGGTCACGTTTCCCAAGGCAGTTGATTTTGACCATTTGAAACTAGCTTTAAATCCTGGAATCGTACCTAATCATTGAATCACTATGAGTTACCTTTCATTATCATATTACACCTTTCCCAAACCTCCACAGTGGTCTTAATTCCTTATTTCTAGGGTTCCATACCTATCACCTTACATACCTCATTAGATTGATTTGATCTGGTGATTGGGTTGATCTCTCCTATCGGGAGTAGGTCTGGGTCTCCCCCTTGCTATCTTGGCTTTGATAGCTAAAGCGAAGAGTGCCTTGGTTGGCATGACAACCATCCTTTTGGGAACAAAGGCTCTCTTGGTTCACCACTTTAGTTTCCTATCCCCTCTACCATCCACCTTGGATCCACCTGTAGGGGCAACTACAAGATTGGTGATAACATTTTGGCGCCGTTGCCGGGGAGGGTAGAGGCCTACCCTGGTTCGCATATCTTTTCCAAGCTCTACTCCTGTTCTCTTTGCCAACATTTTCGCACTGTTGCTGGGGAGGTAGACGCTTACCTTAGGTGTTTGCGAATATCCATGCATAACTCATATCTTATCGCATCCGGATTAATCTAGATGGGTATTATTTCAATTCTTAATTAAACCATATCCATCTGTGTTTCACTCACTCTCTGCCTGCATTTCAAACGACATATATCTTGGTAGAAGAGTTTTAAAGTCTACCTGGCAACTCTGAATCGTGACTCCGTTGAGGAGCGAGCTCATTTACATCCTTTCAATACTAGAAGTAAAACAAACTTAAATCAAGTTGAAGGAACCCCACTTACCTATGACAAAAGAGATCCTAAAGCTCAATCTTCTAACTTCTTTTGGAAACTTGTTAACTCAGATTTTCCAAACCATGTATTGGGATCTCCTTTATTTAATTCGGTTCCTTCCCCATCCCCTAATTCGAACTTGAACACAAATTCACTAAATCCAATGGCCAAAACAAACTCTGGAAACCAAAATGTTTCTCCTCCACAAAATCCAAGGATCTTCGGAAGAAAGGCTAAGCCATCTCCTTTAGACTTTTCCCAAATCCAGGGTGCACCCCATGACATGCCTAAAAAGTACTTTGAAAAGGTTCCCAGATTTGATGGAGTATCTGCTACATCCATTGAAGATCATATTGATAAAGTATGGGAACACATGGAAGCATATGGAGCATCTGAGGAAGATGTTTTCATGAGGGGTCTCTTGGCATCTTTAGAAGGAGATGTTAGGAAGTGGTTTGATAGGTTGCCTGCCTCATCCATTGATGGGTATGATAACTTCGTCAATAAGCTAAATAGTGAGTGGTCCCGTAAGTTAGATAGAAATTTCTCTTACATCAATTATTTGATATTAAGAAAAGAGAAAATGAATCAACCCATGAATTTAACGTAAGATTTGATAAGACTGTGGCTGCTATCCCTGAAGAGATTAAACCAAAAGATCAAGCGATTGTTATTCATTACTTGAATGCATTCGAAGGATGGCTTGGTTATCACTTGAAGGATAAAAACCCAAATGACTTGAAGACCGCCCAATTCAATGCAAAGATGGTTGAGCAGAATGCAGCATCTATGGGGAAACAAAACGTTTTCGATCAATTTACCCCATCCACTTCTAGATCTGACCCTAGAATCCGAAATCCCAAGGAACCTGTGAGTGAGTGAAAGAAATCAAAGGACACGTTAGAAACAATGCAAGAAATGATGAGACAATTAACTGTCCTAACTAAAAGTGTAGCAAGCTTGAATGATCCTGAGAGACATAAGAACCCTTATGGCCCTAAACCTTATTGGAACAACAACAGAAGGCCTGAGGGGGATAGGGATAGGTGACGACCTAAGTACCCAGAAAATTCTAAGAAGAAGAATGTTAATTGGTGTGATTAAACAGAAGAAGAACCTTCCGACACCATTAGCCCTAATGACCAACCAGACAATATCAACTTCATTAATGACTTATCCTATGATGAAGATTTTGGAAGAATCCTTTTAGAGGAAAAGCCATGGGAGCAAGAAGATGAAATAATTAAAGAACCTAGCTCCTCATGTTGTGCTATAGATCTCCCAGAACCTAAGGAACAACCAAAGTATAGAATCTACAAACGAGGAAGCAAATCCCAACCTTCCTTCTTTGACAAACACAAAAAGACTGATGAAGATAAAAAGGAAGAGGAAGATCTTGCTATAAATGATTATGATCTAAAAATTGATATGAAGAAAGAATTAAGCAAGATAATGTGTAATATCTTTGTCACTGAGTTAATGAAGGTGCCCTCTGTTAGAAGCCAAGTAGAGGAGTTCTTTGATGGCATTGGCCAAGAGAAAACTCCTGAGACTGTCTTAGAATCCTGTCACATTCAGAACCTTAGTGGAACAGAACTTAGCAAAGTCAAGAAAGACCCACCAATAAACATCCACTCTGCAATCTATGAGAGAAAGAACGGTGGTCACCCTCCCTTTTACCTTACCTTACACATTCAGAACATGCTCCTTCATAATTGTATGTTGGATTCTGGAGCAGCTATGAATGTCATGCCTTTACATGTTATGAAGGAAATGGGATTGGAAGTGACTAGACCTTATGGAAATGTCTGTGGTATAGATTCTCGTCGAGTGCAGTCCTATGGTTTGATCAAAAATCTTAGAGCTGATCTTTTTGCATGTTCAGACATTTCTACCATGATGGATGTAGTTGTCATTGACTTGCCCCCAACATATGGAATGCTTTTATCTAGAAAGTGGGCAGCTGGCTTAGGTGGATACCTTATGATGGATTTATCATACATTTGTGTTCCTAACTCTGATGGAGCTTTGATTAGGGTGAACAGAGAACCTTGTTATAACAAGCATTTAAAATCATTTAATGAAGGGATAAAGAACACTTATGGGGATGAGTTGTTGAATAATGCAAAAGCTAACTTTGTTAAAGATGAAAATGAACTTTGGGAAGACAATAAAGTTGAAAATATGTTCATGGTAATGGAAGATTCGGATTCCTCTTGGGAAGAAGAGCAGATAACTGAACGTGCTAGAAGGATAGTTGAACGTGGTAGAAGGATAAATTTGGATTTGCTTATAAATGAGTTTTCAGAAGAGATAGACGAATTCAGAAGAAATGGGAATCAACCTCAAGTTCAAGAACAAAATAGTGCAATCAATCAAGAACAAATTATTGAAAATCAAACACCTGAGGAAGTTAATGATGGCTTAAGTGATATAAGAAGAGGTGAACATTTGCCTAGATCTGTCATTGAAATGAATGCACTCATTGATAATAATATAACAAGACAAAATCAAGGTCTGGAACCTATTCTCCCTTGGGAGAATCATCTTGAGCAAACAAATGTTGAAGAAAATGTTATTGAAGATCCTATCCATGTAGTTGATGAATTTGATGACATTAGGAGGGGAGAAAGAATTCCTTTTACTGTTAGAGAGTGGTTTGCCTTAACTGTACATAATAGAGAAAGGGAAAGCCAAGGGCTTGCACCTATTTCTCCTTGGGAAAACCATCCTACAGCATCTGCTGAGGTTGAGAACAATGAAGAATCTAAGGTTTCCCACTATTCTGATGTAGATAATTCTTTGTCCCACTTATCTCTAGAAGACGATAATTTAATTCAAGTCCATGATAATTCTTTAAGTTGGGAAGAGGATGCCTTAATTAATGATGCACCTGAAGGAGACTTTAACTTAAACCATCTTTCTATTTTTCAAACTCCTTCAGATTCTCAAAACCATGCTTTATCTGCATATCCTCATATCCCTGATTTTCTTCTACCACCTGAGTCATCTAGTAATCATACTTATGATCTTTCTCACATTCCTAGCTCTTTTGTTTCTCATTCTGAGTTAGCTTCCACCAGGTTGGAAAACATGGTCATTCCAGTTCCTTCAAGGGAAGGCTCTAGTCATAAAACTGTCATATCCCATGAGCCACCTCCCTTGGAAGAACATAGGGATTTCTAGACTGTAGGTGAAGTTGTTAAAAATATTGTGTCTCCCCACGATGAAGAGTCGAATGAAGTAGTCCAAGAAACAAGAAGAGATATTAGAGAAGTCCTTATTAGCAGGATTGTTATTTCCTTAGATGGTGGCCCACCCAGAGTCAATGCAGTTCCTTCTGGGAGGAGATCAAGAATTGTAACACCTCAACCGCAAAACCCTGCTGAAATCCACCCTATGCCTATTCGCAACATTGGAGTTATTCCTGAGTTTGTCAATAGAAATAGGTTTCCCACAAGAAGTCAAGTCATCATTCTCAACCATTTCTTGCATATAAGATCGGGACAGGATGATGACCTATGGGTTGGACCTTTCACAGTAGAGCGATGCATTGATGGCATGCGCTTTCTGACCAATGGTAGTGGGCGACGTATATTGTATCCTGTGAATCAGAGGGACTTAAGGGATCATATCCCTGATCCCACATAGTTGCAACTTCTCCGCTTGCATTTCCTTGCCTGGTAGTAGAGAGCAAGAAGGAACTGAATAAGCCTACTTGGGCAGGAGTTAGTCTTTTCAGCCATTGAGTCTAGCACCTTTTGTTTGTTTTTTCCTAAGCTCCTTTTGAAGCTCCCAGTTTAATCGAGTACCTGTCATTTTTCTTTTCCTGCATAATAAAACTTCAAACTTTACAAGTTATGTTAGTAAGATTAATTTTCTTTTACGCATTTTACATTTCTGATATAGAATAGATTTTATTTTCAGTTTGATTTTATATTTTTCCCATAGATGCTGCATGAGGTATTTTGATGTTTGTGAACGTAGATACAGGTGCACAATAAAATAAAAAAGCAAAACGCAAAAAAGGTAGAGTGTTGGATCGAGGATTCGAGTAGCAGAGTTCGAGGACCAGAGATTCTAAGGTTCTCAAGCGCTCTTTTCAGCAGAGCACTTGTTTCAGCCAGACTTAGATGTTATCACATATATAGTAGCCGGGCTACCATACATTTTTTGTCAAATTCCAGTACACTATTCAGCCAGTTCCCTTACATTGAGATGCTGAGATGAGCATCTATTATGGATCACTATCAGATTATGGACAGCAGTTTTTATTCCCCATGCCATGACTGAGTCTCGGGACACTCAGAGAGATGACCGATGTAGCTATTTAGCCATTTGTACAGAGCAGTCAGTATTCCCAGAGTTACAGCAGCAATTTCAGAGGACATATGATGGTTCAGATGGCGAGCATTCAGGTATACGACTCAGCAGGTATATTATGGTGTTGCAGTTATATTGCTTTTATTTCCATTTTCTTAGCATGTCTTAGCACTTAGTATCATGATCTGGCGATCATAAAGATATGTGGACCTGGTTGTACTTATATATATATATATATATATATATATATATGTATATATATATATATTTGTCCCTACTCAGACTTAGAAGTTCTTGGCATATACTTATTGGTTTTAATTTTAACCTCCCTAGGGAGAATAGAGGTGATCATTCCCGCCATACTTCGGCTTGCTAGTGTTGGTTTCATTATTCATTGTCTTCATCCATCCATGACTTACCCAGTTTATTCATTACCTTGACTTACTACTTGATTACTGGCATGGAGGACCTTCCCCCACTATAGCCTCTATATTGGATAAGCTTCCCCGTTTATTGTGTCTCGGCTCTGAGTTGGTGACAAAACTTGCCTATGGTAAGTTGGTTTTCATTGTGAATTCCCCTAGTCACTAAAGTTGTTGTTGGCTAAACCTGAAACTTTTAGTGCTGCCATGAATACAAAGTATGGAAATCAAATGTTGTATCTTGTATGAATGAAATAAAGCCAAATGAAAATGGCTATGAAATATCAAATCCTATATCTATTGTGAAATGTAAATACCTAGGTAAACAAGTTGTCTATGACACACCTAGAAGTGCTCAGGTAAACAAGTGCCTTAAAAACACACCTGCAGCAAGAAGCCTAAATTAAATGTAAATCTATGCAATGTGTTTATAAACAAACATAGATCAAAGGCTATAGAAACTCTAGGCCCAAAAAGCAATCGAACTTAAACTCTATATCAAAAAGAATGTTGGCCTTATTTGTATTATGGATTCTGCACATCTGTGCAAGGTGAATAAACACTCTTTGAACAACTTATCCATTTGTGAGACACCGCCATTCCCTGTGTTGTTGCTTGTCCATTATATGCTATGGTGTGTATTCCCTTTTCTATTTCCAAATTGTCACAGTGTTAAGTTAGTAAATAATCATTTAACCTAGCCACTTATTTCTTAGCCTCCACCCTTCACTAACAAATTGATCACAACTATGAAGTGAGTATGACCTTGAAAGTCTTGTCTGAGTAATAAGTAATAATTAATGACGTATTATATTTGGATTTAGATCACCAGTAATGATTGTTATTTGTTATAATTGCTATGTGAATGGATTGTAAAGCAGGTTTTCACCTTTGACACCTTGCAGCAGCATGATGACAGTTTGAGTCATATTTTGGTCATGTTGACTTGGTCAAACCTTAGTTTGACCAAAAGTCAACCACAGGACATGAGGTGGCAGACATCAGATGTTACAAATAGATGACATATGGTCTAGTACAGGTCACCATGGTGGGCTTATGCAGTGGTTTCAGGCTTATGATGATGATTTGTGTTTTTCAGCACTTTTACAGATTATTATTATTTGGTCTGCCGGATATGATGAGTATTTATTTTGGATCATGCAGAGGTTTATATGGTGTAACAGTACACATCTAAGATGGATTTGGACCTTCTGAGTCCAATGAGACTGTCTGTTTTCAATTCCGGGCAGTTACAGTGATGATTGAGCCTCAGTTGGCTATCCTAGGGCAGTTTTGGTCTGTCGGAGGCCCTGTCAGAGGAGTGATGATATTTATTTGGTTCACCTAGGGCGTTGTGCATGGAGGGGGTGGTCCAGCCACTTGTTATTACCATATTACCCCCCTCCCAGACTCATTGGTGAGCTCACCTTGACAGCGCACGCACTCCAGGAGGCAGTTTGGGCATTTTCACATTTCCCGAGGCAGTCCAGAAATGGTAAAGATGGCTACAGAAGAATTCGATTTGGGCTATTGATGCAATGTTATGGCATGGGATGATCAGTGATGATGAGTGGGATGTCTTCCACAGCTTCTCCAACAGTTTCAGCTTCATCGGGACCCACATCCATCACTTATGGCATTTTTTTATTATTTCTGGAGCCTCCTAAGGCTCAGGACTTTCCCACAGAGGCACAATTTGGTGTCTAGTATGATTATTTTTGCATATTGTGCCATGGGGATTGACCAAGGGTGTTAGAAATTACCCCTTGGACCCACCATGTGCTATTTCTTATGTTTTATCATTATGATTTGGTGGGATCACCTCTCCTAGGGTGAGTTTGTCCACTTATTGATATATTTTATTATTGATCCATGTATTGTATTGTTGAGCTCATCTCAACCATTGATTAGATCTTTTGATCTTTTAATCTTAGCCACTCATTCAAAAATTGGTTAGATTGTGGCCTCTCCCCATTCTATTTAAAGGAGAGAGCTTCTCATTGTAAAGGGGTCTTGTTGCTTGAAACACCTTGAAACTGTCATGTCCTTTCATCAAGCATAGCTAGAAATCCCTAACTGTCAGATCTCTGATTTGGGACACTTTCCCTGTTTTAAGGGTCATGTTTCCCAAGGCAGTTGATTTTGACCATTTGAAACTAGCTTTGAATCCTAGAATCATACCTAATCATTGAATCAGTGTGTGTTATCTTTCATTGTCATATTACACCCTTCCCAAACCTCCACAGTGGTCTTAATTCCTTATTTCTAGTGTTCCATACCTATCACCTTATGTACCTCATTAGATTGATTTGATCTGGCGATTGGGTTGATCTCTCCTATCGGGAGTAGGCCTGGGTCTCACCCTTGCTATCTTGGCTTTGATAGCTAAAACGAAGAGTGCCTTGGTTGGCGTGACAACCATCCGTTTGGGAACCAAGGCCCTCTTGGTTCACCACTTTAGTTGCCTATCCCCTCTACCATTCACCTTGGATCCACCTATAGGGGCAACTAGAAGATTGGTGATAACAGGTACGGTCTATCCTCCTTGGTGAGTGCTATAAGAGATTGGATCGAGCATCACTATTGGACCCTACACGTAGATCGAAGAGCTATAGTAGCTTGACACACATTATGACTTGAAAGTCATTTTGGGGTTGGGGGTTTTACTATTCAAGAATAATAATCTTTGTTCATTGGTTGATGTGATACTCTTATTTCAACATGTTCATAGTGTTACGACACAGATTCTCTACAAGGCGCCCTACCAAATGTGCCAAAGAGGGAGGTCTTTTTTTCGTTATAATAGGCCAAATTGGGGCTCTCTTTATGTAAAATTCTTGGTCTAGCAGGTCTCAAGACCCATTGTCAAGGTCACGACAAGTCCTCGTGATCCTTATTTCAACATGTGTTGGTCGTGTGGCTCAGGTAACTACCCCTTGATGAGTGGAGCTCCTCATCATGTCAGGAATTTATTCCCTAGGTGGGTATCTGGTGCACCTTGGGATGAATCCATTAGGGCACATGGCTTAGGAGCCCCTAGCCACACTTACGATTTTACGACTTGTAGAGGTGATTGCGCTTCTAAGGGTTGTCACACCTGCTCTAGCACGCCTCATTAATACCCCCTTGGACCTTATTTTGTTATGTCACTCGTCCCTCTTGGTCATCTTGGTCAAAAAGAGCAAGTCATCCACCTTGAAAGCAAGCTTATGGAGGTCGTACCAACCTAAGGCGGGCATTAAGGGAAAAAGACACGTGTTGGGGTTAGATGGTGCATGACATCCTCCTTCCAATCCCAACTCTTCATCATATTGAACCATATCATTAATTTTTATCTTTATTTTATGTTTTATGTGGATTAGTCCTCAGATTGTGGGTGACAAACCTAAAAAATCATTGAAAGTCATTTGAAAGACAAATTAGGTAGGTCGACCTAGAGGAGGGATAAAGTTAGCACTTATTCTTATGAATAAGGCATCTCCCCCTCATATGTAATCAAGCTCATGGATCAAATATGACTAAAATTTTATTTCTTCTTGTGTACATGAGCAATTGAAGAGGTGCACACCTCCTTTCTTGGCATTTCTAGGGTTTCTAAGGGATCAAGTTTGATGTTTGAGGTTTCTTTACTATCTTTCAGGGAAATTCTAAGGTGAAAGGACTCTTGAGGCATCTTTTCTTCTCCTTTCCTTCTCAATTGTGGTAAGATTTTGAAATCTCTTGTCTTGTACTGTTGGAGGCATCCATGGTAGGAGTAATTTAGGATTTCATGCACAATAGTCTAGTCTTGTTAGTGAGACATCCCTCTTTAAGGGTCTCTCCTGTCTGGGCCTTGGCATCTTGTTTTCCCTAACTAGGTCAAACGCTAACACAACCTTGGGTTTATTAGCCTTGCCCAGGTTCTTTCAAATTTTGAATTACCAATTCCTAGTAGAAATGTTAACCCCAATTTCTCAATACCCGAAGGAATAAAGCCTATGTCCAATTTCCCCATCTTCACCAAATCAATTTTAAAAAATTCCTTGTACTATATTGGAAAAAATACAAAAACTCAAAAAATAGAAAAACCCTAAAAATTAAATATTTTTTAAAAATTCAAAAAATATTTACTATTGTCATTGTACTTGTTTAGCATTAAAATTGCAAAATTCCAGAATGTTTACCACTGTTATAAAATCCAAGTTGTTTATATTATTCAAAAAATCCATTAAAGTGAAGAAACTCCATAACATGTTGTTTTGCAACTTGTAGAGGCCCTAAACTAAGATGACTTCAGCCCTGGCAGAGTGATGTCATCCCCTAGCGGTTGGTACAGCCTTGGTTCAAGACTAGTTGAAGTGTTTTGCAAGTCTATTTTAATAAAAGATCAAGCCCTAGTGGTCGGAAAGGGTTCCAACTTCATCTCCAAGCCTAGTTGGGTGACCTAGGGGGTTTTGAAGTGCTTAAGCAAGTCATTCATCCATTTTTGCAACTTTTGCAGATCTAAAGTAATTAACAGCCCTAAATTGCAGCAGATATCCATTAGTCTAAGTGTGCCCTAGAGGTGATAGACTCATCATTGATTGGTAAGTGGTGAGAAGTATCCATAGTGGCTTTTTACGGTTTATTTCAAAATTTTATGCAAGTTAATGGTGTGGGTTTATACTGCAGTTAATTGATACATCTTACTAATCAAACAGTACCGAGTTGTATTGCTCCTAAACCTTCCTAGTCATTGAGATTTTATTGAATATCTTGTTGACTCCATAAGGCACTGATCTATTGATCCAGTAGGAGGGTTTTGTTAGAAGTAGAATTGTCCTCATTGTTGTACCTTACAAGGCTACTTCTATATGCGTTTGGGAAGCCTCCTGTTATCACACAACTTGTAGTTGCCCCTAGAGGTATCCCATCCGGGACGGTAGAGGAGTTAGGCAACTAAAGAGGTGACCCAAGAGATGCCACGGTTCCCAATGCAAGATGGGAGTCACGTCAACCAAGGCACTCTTCGCTTTAGGTCAAGGTGTAACTAGACCAAGGGGGAGACCCTATACCCCAATCACAGTTGATTGGACCTAAGCAAGGTTTAAAAGGGTAGATAAGTAATGAGTTACGGAAACCAATGCAAGGCTAAGTGGACCTAAGGTTTAAGGTACGGTTGAGGGAGGTATAAGAGATTAATAATGTTTCAACCTATGTATGGTTTAGGCCACATGATGGGGTATGATGACAAGTTATAGTACCAAGTGTTTACACAAGTGGGTCTAGTTTTCTTGGGAAGTGTGAAGTGATTCTAGGTAGGCCCACAAGGTGAAGTTAGCTATGAGGTAGGTACTATAGGTTAGATATAGGCTAGATCTACGAGTTTAAGTTAATTGCAATGATACTCATGTACTAGATCTAGATTTTGACACGAATCCCAAGGAGTGCGACTTGCTTGGTGATGGACTAGTGCCTTGTTAAGTGGGCTAATGGGGTCAAAAGGTATGTCAAATTGTAGATCGGGACACCTAGAAGCCAAGTCAAGTGGATTGGATGAGATTCAATGGTTGGATCTTAGTAGATCTAGGTTTTTAAATGATGACCAAAAGTGGACCACAATCCCTTAAAACAAGGAATGCAATCCCCAAGGCGGATCTTGATGAAAGGACAGTGTAGACCTAGGTTTCAAGGCATGGGCATTCCAAATCCACGAAAAACTCAAACACCCACTTCCTAGAAGTGGACCAACTCAAAAAATCAAGGGGGTGCGATTTGCTCAAGGAGGGTCCAAAAATGGGTTTTGGTGGACCAAATCAAGTCCAATGGCCACCAAAATGTAGATCCGGGATGTCAGTACCCCGATCTATGTTCCTTCAAAGTTTCAAGTGAATCCAATGGCTAGATCTTAGTAGATCTAAGTTTTAAGATGCCAAGAAGGTCAAAAGGGGGTTTCAACCCCTCAAAACATGGAGAGATGTCCACAAGGTAGTTTTCACCAAAGTAAAGATATGGGTATAGGTTATCAAATGTCTAGATGTCAAATCAAGTGGGATCTCACCTACCCATGTGCTAGATCTAACCCAACAAGCTTCTCTTAGGAAAATCGATTTATGTTCAAGAAGGCTTTTTGCATTGAAAAGTGTGTCAATTTTTAGCCAATCACCACCAAACTATAGATCCAACTAGGGGTGGATCCTATAGAGGTGGGTTTTTAATATCTTTTCAATTGCAAGGCTAGATCTAAGTAGATCTAAGAAATACCAAAATTGGGGTTTTGATTTAATTAGGGTTTTATGACCAATGAAGATAGAATGGATGAAAGAGGCACATACCTTGTAGATCTTACCTCAATTGCTTATGGCCACCTTGCAAGTTGATAGCATTCTCCTATGTGTATATTCAAGAGTGAGATCCAAGTGCTCCAACCAAATCGCCCTTCTCCAAGATAGCCAAATCGTCCTCCTCCTACAAGACAAGATCAAAGAAACAAGTCAAGCAAGATGATTATGAAAATGGTAGAAAGATGTAATAGAAAGCATCAACTATGTCACGAAGATACAATAATGATACTCCCTGTCACAAGATCAACCCAAGAGAGAATATGTGGATCCCTCCAACAATAACCCTCATGAAGTCGCCCTCCTCTCTCCAATTCGACTTTCCTGTCAAAAGGTTAGCAAAAGCACCAAAATCCACAATGATACATAGAAGAGATACTTTATATTCAATATGCAAGAGAATCCACAATGCAAGAGAGATGTGCTCCACAAAAAATCTTCTATTCCAATATTCCAGAGCTCCAAAGGTGAGCTTTACAATGGGGGGTCTCCTCCTTATATAGGATAATAAAGACCAAAACCCTATACCACTTCATAATACTACATCAAATGAGTGGTTGAGATTATAAGATCTCATCATACAATCAATGGCTAAGATGACCCATCACAATATATCACATGGATCACTCAAAATAACAAAAGCGCCCTCACTAAATGGTACAATGGAGGGTGACGTCATCCCACTAGAGGGGTAAAAAGTACAATAATCCACCTCATGATGACTAGGACATGATAAAATAAGCACATGGTGGGGCTAGGAGGTATTAATCCTTACTAGCTCATCCCCAAGGCACAATAAAATAATAAAATATGTCCAATATAATAAAAATGATCAAAACTGTCCTCAGAATCCATGACAGTCAAGCAGTAAATGTCCTCCTGTGATCAATCCGGGCATACCCACATGGTGAAAACTGACTGGAAGATAGTGATGCCATCCTGGAAGACCTCTGTGAAAACCAAATGCCAAAACCTTGCCTCAATTGCCCAAATCGATTTCCTCAGTGACCACTTTATCCCATTTTTTAACTGCCTCGGGAAATGTGAAAGTGCCAAAACTGCCTCCTAGGGTGCTAGCGTTGTCCATCTGAGCCCACCAGGCTCTCCGGAAGGGGGGATAAATGGTAATAACAAGTGGCTGGACCACCCCTTCCATCATCAGCGCCCTAGGTGAACTGGCCTCTCGGGGCCCCTGCTGCTCAGGCTGGGAAATCAGCCCCCAATCTGGTCAACAAGTGTAAAACTGCATCAATCACTGTCAGAAGTGCCCGGAACTGCAAGATAAGTGTCTCAATGGATCCAGAAGACCCAAATCCACTAGGAGTGAGTACTCATACACCCTGGGTTGCCCTAATGGGCCTGTTGTAGGGTCCACCATATATGGACAATGTATAATCTGCTGATCTGAAGAAATAATAAACCTGCTGAACTGGATCAAACATCATCTGCGTCATATGTCCATCATATGATATCATCATCAAACATGTGGGCCCATAAATCATCATCAATAATCATCATACATGGTCCACATCATCACGGATCCCAAGAATATATATAATCAAGGATAAATCACATCAGTAGACTAAGACAATGCTTCTCCAATCATTTCCATAGCTAAGCTCAAAGTATAAATTCCATTCAGTGGCATTAATCGAGTTAACATATTCCGTTGTTATAATAAATTACTTGCACCATAGTTCAAATGACAAACTCACTCATTGGGCATGGTCAGACTGCTAGTGAAGGATGAAGGCTAGGAGCAAGGTTGGGCCAAGGGTTTGACTTGTCTAACTTAACTCAAAAATACTTTGGACTGGGAGAAGGGGGAAGCTACAAACTCTGTGTTGGACAAAATAACACGGGGGATGGCTGTGCCTCACAAATGGATAAGTTGTTTAGAGAGTGCTTATTCAACTTAGGCATCATGTCTACATCAAGTTGATCCAGGTTCATTAGGATCATTCAATTTTATTTCATGGCCTTTTGGCCTACATAACCCTTCGGATTTCAGTTGTGCTGAGAAGCACAACTAGTTGCAGCTTGCATCCAGGGCATGTTTTTCACATATTTATAAGGTCAGCAATTGTTTAGATATAACTTTTAAGAACCATTGCTTTTTGGACCTTTCTTATACTCTTCGAGGAGTATTTTTAGCTTTTCATTGCTCTTGCCCTTTTTTTGTTTCCATGGGCGAATTTTTAGTTTCCATAGATAGAACATGAGCTTTCAGTTTTAGCCAACAACATCTCAAGTGACTAGGGGGAGTTCGAGCCAATGCCAAACATCGGGACAACCGACCAGAATGATTTAGGCCTACAATCCAACTCACCAAAGGCAAGTTCTGTCACCAACTCAGAGCCGAGACACTGAATAAACAGGGATGCGGTCCAAACACAGAGGTAGAAAAATGGGGAAGTCCTCAGTATCAGAAAGTCAAATGAGACATGTCAGGGTTTAAAGTCAAACAGGAAGGTCATGTATGGATGGAGACAAGTGAGTATGGAGCCTACACTAGCAGACAACTTAGTGTCGGGGAAAGACCATGTCTATGTAAGGTGAAATACCAGTAAGTTTTGTTAAATGACCTAAGAGTGCAAGCAATTGTCCATTTTATGATTTACAGTTCATTTTAAATAGTTTGCCACATCAGGAATAATATACCAAGCATATGCCATGATCATGACTAAATTAACAAGATAATAATCCACAGTCAGTGAGAACATATCCATAGATCATACAACATCATCATAATAATCATCATCATGTATCATCTGAAACACTGCTGAAATACATCTCTAGGCACTGAACTGAAACTGTAATGGGATAAGTGGTCACATCAGTCATCAAATCCGAACTCTCAAGGCTCAGCCTTGACACAAGGTCATAGAATCTGAATAATGTACTGCTCTGATCATGAGTGATCCAAAATGTATAGCCATGCTCTGGAATAAAGGAAGCTCTGGAATGTGCAGATATCTGCTGTACAAGAATAGTAGCCCTGCTACTATGGTGTGATAACACCTCCCTTGGTCAAAGGAGCTGACCTGAAGACGGAGGAGAGTGCATTGTGGTGACAGTGGGTGCATCTCCTGAGAAGTTGTCAATCTTAGCACCGGCCCTCGTGTCCTGTCGGAAGGGTGCAAATTTGTGCGGTAACACGTAGTATCATGTATTTCATGTTCATGGTTACTTTTTGCATATCAATGAAATATTAAATTTGAAGTGTGTCTTGAACTAAATTAATCACCTATATCTGGGCACCTCTTCCTTAAAATATCGTTAGGCAAGTATCTTAGGTTAGCTAGATCCTTTATAGTTGGCCTTAAAAAAAGCTTGGCTAGGGTCTCTCCCTTGGTTAGTCTAGCCTTGTTCACTGTTGAGCCTACGAAACCTAAAAGAGGAGCTTCCTCCATGGTTGACACATTGGGAGGAAGATCCACATGTTGTGTCGAGTTAGCAGTTGATTTCCTTGCTAATCCTTTGACTACTTGGTTGTGCATAAACAAGTATCTTCTCCAATTGTCTCACCCATAATCGAAGATTGTAGTGCACATATACCAAATCATTGAGACGTGGGAAATCCAACCTGTAAGAGGGTCATAAACAAATTTAATAAGTCTTGAGGGTCGTAAACATGTCAAGGGTAATAAATTATAATAATTGTAATTGCTTAGTTGAAGTTCTAACATGTTGCACTTTTTTTAGTATATTTTTTCAAACACACTCCAATTCCACTCACATCCTAAAGCGTTGCATGTTTGGCTGAGGACCCAAATGGATTTTCATAGATTTGGTGCTCTTGCACCACAATTTCACCACCAAACATCTACAACAAAAAAGGAAAAACAAAGACTTAAACTACATTTCATCAAAACATAATTCAACTTTCAAATAAAATTATAAAACACATAATTCAAATTTTAAATTCTATTGGCTTACATGGCATCAAAATACTCCTTTCGGCGACAGCATCGGCAAAGCCAAATAGTCCACAAGACTCCCGATACATCTCCATCTCGTGATTAATTATTCGGTGAGTATTGGCATCATGTACCATCCTCTAAAGACATGTCAAGAGCCCTTCCCTCACCTCATCGTCAAAATCAAAGCCGCGTGACTAAGAATAGCCAGGGTTAAGGAAACGTTTTGCTACATGAATGGACCAATGGAGCATCCAGATTGTTGTGAAACAAATTCCCCAAAAGAGCACAAATAGATAAGAAAGAGTAGTCCATGCCTTGATAATGGAGAAAAGTGATGAATATCAAGACTCGTCGAGGGGGCAACCTCCTTATACAATGTACTAAAGACATAAGACAAGACAAGACAAGATGATTCAAATGAAAAGGTATCCTTGATATATATAGGAGACAAAGAGGTACAATACCACTAATGGACTCAAGCTGACATCAATAATATAACGATACTAATATAAAGTGCCCAATTTAGGGGGGAATGGGCCACAAATTAGGGCTTAACATGCCCCTCCCCTTCAAACAAGTGTTGTCCTCAACGCTTGTTAATTGTGGATGCTTCTGTCTGAAGGACTCATCTTCCCATGTCGAATCTTCTAATGGTAAATTCTTCCACTTGATGAGGTACTCAGTAATAGCCCGATTTCGTAGTTGTTTGGTCATTGCTTTAGTGATTTATTCAGGTTCCAATATGACTTTTCTTTCTTCATTAAGCTCCAACAAGATAGTTTGAATTGGGATCTTGTCTCCTATTACCTTCATTTAGCAAGAAACATGGAAAACTGGGTGTACCCTTGAATATGAAGGGAGCTCCAATTTGTAAGCCATACTACCAATCTTCTACAAAACTTTACAAGGACCATAGTACTTGGGTGCTAATTTATTCTCCTTATTTAGTTGCTTGAGGGAGATCTGTTTGTAAGGTTGTAGCCTCAAAAATACTCAATCCCCTTCTTCAAAACTCCTTTCACTGCAATGTTGATCTAGTTGTTGCTTCGTCCTGTTTTTTTATATAACCAGGTTGTCCTTCAATATCTAGAGAACTTCTTGTTGGTGCTCGAAGTGATTCTCCACAGCTTGAACTTTAGATTTTCCTTTCAAGGGAGATCTGATAGATGGAGCTTGGTACCCATAAAGTGCCATAAATGGGGACATTTTTTATAATGTATGGAAGTATTATACCACCATTATGCCAAAAGCTAACCATTTCACCATTGTGTTTGTTTATCATATGCAAAGCAACGAAGATAGCCTTCCAAACATTTGTTCACTATCTCAGTTTTCCCATCAAATTTGAGGATGATATGATGAATTGTGAGCCAACTTGGTACCCTAACAAGAAAATAAACAGTCCAAAATTTTCCAGTGAAAATTGGACCAATATCACTTACAATCATCTTTGGTATTCCATGTAGTTTTGAACTGTTTCCATTAAAGTTGCAGCTATTGTACTCGCGTTAGAAGGGTGAGAGAGTGCACAAAAGTGTTCATACTTGGTGAGTCTATCAAAAACCACCATAATAGCATTCCTCCCTTTTGACTTGGGTATACCTATGATAAAATCCATTGAGACCTCCTCCTAGCACTGACAAGGTATGTCTAATGGTTGTAAAAGGCATGGGGTCTTAACTGTTTCAACCTTATTTTGTTGGCAAACCAAACATTCCGCCACGAACCTTTGCACATCAAAGTTAAGACCCTATGATAGGATTTTAGGAACCTTGAGTGCTCTCCTATAGGAGAGGTGTGTAATTCCAAAAGGACCTTTTGTTTGAGTTGGGAATTCTTACATTTATATAAGTGATCCTTATACCATTAGTGAAATACTTCTCCACACAAAAGTATATGATACACTGGCATCCTTTTGTAGATTTTGAATGAGCATCCACACCGATAGGTCATTCTTCCAATCTTCCCTTGCTTCTACTATCCAATCGGGTTGTATAATAGAAATAGCACAAAGTAATGCCTCAACGTCCTCATCTTTTCTTGAGAGTGCATCTACCACCATATTATGTTTCCCCCTTTTATAGATGATTTCAAAGTTACATCCCCACATCTTGGTTACCCATTTTTGTTGCTCTTATGAAGATATTCTCTATTCCAAGAAGTATTTAAGACTATCATGATATGTTTTGACCTTTAAGTGACTAACTATTAGGTAAGGACGCCATTGCTTAAGTGCATGTAGTATTTCCAACATTTCCTTCTCATAAATGGGTTTGTGTAAGTTCTTTCCCCTAATTAGTCGACTTTCAAAAGCCAGGGGCCTTCCTTCTTGCATTAGAATAGCACCAATGCCATTTCCTAAGGCATCACATTCCACAATAAAAGTTTTTGTATAGCTTGGTGTGATCAAGACAGGGACTTTGCACATTGCCCATTTAAGTTGTTCTAAATCTTGAGTTGCCTCTGGAGTCCAAGAGGATGAATCCTTCTTCAATAATGTTGTCATAGCTATTGCTATTCTTCCATAATTCCGAACAAACTTGCGGTAGTACCTGTTGTCACATCCATAGTAGCAGAGAGCTACCATGATTGCAGACCAGTTTTGAGCACATTTTTTAGCCAGTCATGTGCAGTCCTATGCACGAGATCAGTAGCAGATGAGCATTTTGATGATGATCACTCTTATATTCAGGACTGAGCCCCATGACCCCAGATCGGTGATTGAGTTAAGCCATTTTTCACCTTGACAATTCAGATATAGATGATGAACCTAGCAAAGATTATTATATTTTGTATTTGACAAGTCGGCCCAGTCAGTTAGGAGAAGTCGGCCCAGTTGGGGAAAAGTCACCCCAACGGAAGAATATAAATAGAGGATGAGTCTCTCATTTTTATTCACTTAACTCACTCTCATAAGTTCGCATACGAGAGAGAGAGAAGTTCGCACAAGTGGAGGAGAAGTTGATTTTGTTTTGGGGTTTATCTTTGTAATTTGTGAGAAGTTGATTTTGTCTTGGGGTTTATCTTTGTAATTTGTGAATTCTATATTGAGGAAGATTTTGTCGGGGTTTTCTCCCTTGTGGTTTTTTCAAGAGAAATATTGTGTTCATTGTGTTTTTGTTGTGCTTTTATTGCTTTCAGTGATAGATTGTTTAATGTCATTATGCTAAACAAGTAAAACTAACACGAGGGTCCACCATGAACTGACTCAAAGAGTTGACTGCAAAGCTAATGTTTGGTCGAGTGTTGACCAGATACATTAGTGACCCGATAAGTTGGCGATACAATGTAGGATCAAACTCCTCTGAACTCGATGCATCAATCTTCCTCCAGTTGGTGACTAGAGGCGTGGACATAGATCTACAGTCCTCCATCTTGAATCTCTTTAAGATCTCTACTACATACTTCCCCTGACCAATGAAGAAGCACCCATCTCTCTGCCAAACCTCCAGACCTAGGAAGTAATGCATCAACCCAAGGTCTTTCATCTCAAACTCTACTGCAAGATTGGACTTGCAGTCCCCGATCAGCCTCTCATCTCCTGTAAGAAAGAGATCATCTACATATAACACCAGTATGGGAGGTACCTCACCTGACAAGAAGTACAGGTTGTGGTCTGCCTCACTCCGCCAAAATCCCATCTCCCGTAGATTGTTGTCGATCCTTGAGTACCATGCCCAAGGTGTTTGCTTTATCCCATAAAGAGCTCTCTGCAACCTGCACACATGCGACTCCCAACTCTCCACCTCCAACCCCTCTGGCTGCTCAATAAATACCTCCTCCTCAATAAATCCATTGAGGACGACAGTCTTTTTGTCCATCTAATGAATGCACCAACCCATCTCTGCTGCCAATGAGAGAAAAGTCCGAATAGAAGAATATTTGGCAACAAGGGAGAAGGTCTCCTCATAGTCAATACCTCCCTTTTGCGAAAACCCCTTTGCCATGAAGCGTGCCTTATACTTCTACACACTTCCGTCTGCTGCATGCTTTGCCTTATAGATCCACCTGGATCCAACCACTCGTTTTCCTTCTGGCCTTGGCACTACTGTCCGCCGAGAAGCACACCAGTAGCAGAAATCTTTCGAAAGTTGTTCCCTCACTACAAGTGGGGAAAGTGTGGCCTTGGGGGCAAGCAATGAGCCAAGTACTGTCACCTGAATCCCAGCTCCTCCGTTTAGGCTAACTCCTAACGAAGCCAAGGGGGGTAGTCCCTATAAAGAGTTTACTATGGATCAATGTGTTTTAATGTCTTTAATGTATGGTGATGCGGATGGATGTTGTTTAGGAGTTTTGAAGATGAAAGATCACAAATTTACTTTAAATAAAACACAAGGTAAAATGCAATCCACGTTGCGAAACAGTATATGAAGACTTTGCGAAAATAAGAAGCATCCACAGATATATAAGTTCCAAATATTAAATCCAATGGACAAATGGCCCAACTTAATTAAAGCATAAATATAAAATGACCAGTGCCAAAATGGAGTCAAACAAGTGTAGTGCTTGGGGATGCTGAATATGTAAGTCTCAACAGTAGTTGTTCGTGAGATCGTTGTGCAGATTATCTTGGTAAATTTAAAGTTTTAATGGTCTTGATTATTAGGCTAAGAACAACAAGGTATGCAAAAGACCGGAAAGGTATACTTTCAGTGGCTTCCCCTTCTGATGGTATGTCGAACCGCCCAGATTTCGAAGAGTAAGTGTCTACAGACTTAACCACTCTGATGTCTATGACAGCGGTAACTTCCGGCCCCACCAGATTTAGGAAATTTGCGCACTACCTGAGTATGTCTCAAAAAAAGCAACGCCGGTTCGTTGGTTGTGGGGGTGAAAATTTTATTATATTATCGAAAATTATCAAATCCAACACCTTTCTGAGTACTAGCCCAACCTTTTCAAGTTGGCAGAGCATACGGGTGTTGAATAGCAACCAAGATAAATTATTACGGGGGTGTGAGTTGGAAGTTTGTTATTATTAGAGCACAATATTCAACTCTCCGATAGAGAGCGCTCTTGACTTTGTCTTATGACAAGGTTCAAGAGACTTAGCTATTCTATATGCCTAATGCAGGGAAAATGCAATTTTACTATGCTCTCCGACAAAGAGTGCTCTTGACTTGGGTTATGGCAAGTTCAAGAGGCTTTGTTCTTTATTAAAATAGAGACAGTTTGTACGTAAAGAAAAAGCACGTTTTCCAAAGTAAACAAGTGATGAAAGGAAAAACAAATGGGAGAGAAAAAACAAGGCAAAATTGAGGAACAAACTAAGAAATAAACAAACAAGGTGGGATCAACCTTGGAACAAGTTGATCACTAGAACCACCAGTCCTTGAGACCTTCCAGCTAGCTGAACTTCGACGAGTCTAATGGGGATAGAGAAGCTACCACAAAATAATGTGGCCCTTCAGATGAAATCCCAAGGTTGTTATCTCAAGTCAAGACTTGGAAATGGAAATTATTCTAAGTACAAAAAATGAAATTTAATCTAGGAAATTTGTACAAGTCTAACTAAAGCATGCATGAAACAGTCTTCCCCAAATGGGGAATTAGAAACAAAGTGTGGGAGGCCTTATCCCACCTAGCCTTTTTATTAACTAATTACAAATGCCTTGGGAATTTAACCCTTGTAAGGACTTTTGAGAGAAAATGAAACTTGGAAAAACAAATTGGAGTAAGCCTTTAATTGCTTTTACAAAGGATAAAAGTGTTCAAGTTTTGGATCGTCCTTATGGTCTCTTTGAGTTTTGCTTGGTTTGGATCTTCTTGTCTCAACGTTTCCCAAACTTCTTTTCCCCTTCAAAGGATAATACCTACAAGAACTCAAATCAGCTCAACAAGGCACCCATTAGATGTTAATGAAATAAAATCTAAACTTGAGAACGAAATCTAAGCTGTAAAATGGTTAAGCAAAACTAGATCCAAACATGGGCTAGATCCTAAACTAATGCAAGTGCAAAAAAGAAACTAACAAGCAAACTTAACAAATAAATTCAAACTAGAATGAGATGCAAATTAAACTAACAAGACAAAAACTTCTAAGCATGAGACCTAATTACTTCAAAAGAAACTAAATGCAACTAGCATGAACTAGATCCTAGAAATGAATGCAATATATGAGATCCAAAAATGCCTAAGTATTAACTTTTTTAAAAGTATGAAACTATTATTAAAATGCAAAAAATTTGAATCTAACTAAAAACTTTTGAAAAAGCATGCAACTAACTACTAACTAACACTTAACAAGTTTTAATGCTTTTTTTTATTTTGTGTTTTTTAAGGTACCAAAGGATAAGGACGAAAGGAGGGAGGGAAGATGAGATGAAAGGAGGGAAGGAAGGATAGGGCAAACGAAAGCAAAGAGGAGGCAAGAGATAGTGGGGAAAAAAAAAGAAAGGGAAGAGGATGAGGGCTAAGAGTTAGCCAAACGAAAGCAAGAGAAGGAGGATGTAAGACGAGAGCAAGATGAGGAGGAAGAAACAAAGGGAAGAGACGAGAAGGAAAAGGAGGTAAAGGAAGGTAAGACGAGTGGAGAAGGAAAACGAAGCTAAAGGGATGAAAAGAGAGGTAAAGTCAAACCTATTGAAAACAAAATAGATTTGATAGGAGGGTTCAAGTTTGGAGAGTGATAGAGCTTTTTTTTTAGAAAATCCACAACTTGAAAAAGACCAAGTAACAAGTAACCAAAAGTTTGATAGAGTGTTTCTTTATAGCTTTGATGGACAAGGCTAGAAAGATTGAAACCATTTGAACCCTGCAAACAAAAATCATCAACAATGGAGTTCCTGCATAGTGAAGGTATTAGATGCCAAAAAACCTCTATTAGATGCAATCCCTAAAGACACAAACAACCAACAACAAATTCGATTAGAAGCCTAAGTACTAGATTCTTAGTCTTCAATAAGCATACAATAATCGAAATTTGAAATTAAGGAGTAGGGTGAAAGAGATATTACTTCATCATAGAATGAAGACACAATGCCAAGAGCCAATGCAAGTGACCTCCAAAGTCGAAAATATTTTATTAAACAAAAGAGTGCTTACAATTTTCACCAGAGTTTCTTTGCACAAGAATCCATGTGAAAGGAGGCAATGCCATCCTTATATAACAAAACAAGAGAACACCCCTACCCTATTTCGAATTGGCATCCATGAAAGCCAATGGCACTTGACATCAAATCGAAATTCCAATCTAAAATCTCAATCAAATCCACGTTAACCAAGCTTGGAGAGTCAATCCTCCATGAAACTCAAGTTGGCATTAAATGGAGAGTGGGGAGGTGGCCTCCACCTAGACAAGGCGCCCCCCACTCCTCCTTGTAAACTCCACCACCACTTCGTAATATACATCCATCAAATAACGAAGCCTCCACCTTGCAAATACGTGAGCTTCAAGAGATGGCATGAAATGGTTAATGCTTGAGCTAATGTAGGGATGTTGGTCGAGTTGTATAAGGAGCCAAGCTTTGTGATTTGATGAGTCAAGGAGAGGTGCCTACCATAATAATAGCTCCAATCTTAACAACCCATAAAACGAATGCCAAGTGGAGATATGTATTCCAAATGGAATATACGTGAAGACTAGGGATTTAATGCATGAGGGATACGTAGGATATGAGGAATTAAGTGGAGTTACATAAGTGATGTGATCCTATCTTCAAGGGAGGGCGCCCACCTTTCATTAAATATCAAACCAGCAACACATTAAAAGGGTAACACATTACCAATTCGTATATCTCTTCACTCTTTGACATGAATGCATACAAAACCTTGGAGTTAACTCAAATTTGCTTGAGATTTGGTGGTTGAGAGTGGGAGGTGGCCTCCACCTAGGCAAGGCGCCCCCACTATTATCAATGTAACTCAAACTTTGACTTATTTACCAATAATATTTATCCACATAACCAAATCGAGTTCTGCATGCAAGGTGGGCGAATTTGCTTGGAGTAGATCACTGATGCTGACTGGATTGTTGACTAGATGCAAGCTATCAAGCAAAAGTCCTCATCAAAACTCTTGTTGAACTCGTCCACCTCTGCAGAACTTGCCATCTGTGTGTTATTCTTCTTCTTCCTATCTGGACACTAGGAGGAAAAGTGTCCCTGCTTGTGGAAGATGAAACACTTGACTTTGACATGTCAATGTTCTTCTTGCCACCCTTCTTCTTCTTTGCCTTACCCTTGCCATTGCCTACTAGGGCTAGAGCTTCTTCATCCACGATCTGTGGGGCACCGTTGGATGAACCTGAACCTTGACCCATGCGGATCTCTTCCTGCACAAAGTCATCCCACAATCTCAGCCAGTCAGGGAGCTTCTCCCTAGCCACCACGCCTTTGACAAAGACATCCCATGGCTTAGAAAAGCCATTGAGGGTTATCCGAACTAGCTCCTCATCTTCAGTCTTAGAGCCCACTGCTCCAACTTCATCCCTGATCTGTGTGAGCCTTGTGAGATAAGGCACCACTCCTCCCTTGGCCATCTTGATGCGCCTCTCCTATAGCACCATCTTTCGGTTTTCATTTTTACTCTAGTAAAGGCTTTCCAGATCCTTCCACATTTCCAATGCGGTCTTCTTCCCGGAAAGGTGAGGGACTATGTGATCCTTCACCCCATCCAAGATAATCAACATGGCCCTAAAATCTACCTTCTTCCATCTTGCCAACTCTGTCAGATCTGTGGGTGCAACCTTTTGGTCGTCAATGTGCTCCTCATCATCACTAACATCCACGATCCTGGTGATCCTCTCTTTCCATGTAGGAAAGTTCTATGCCCCCTGGAGTCTATCCTCGACTCTCAACTGTACGACCATAATGAAGTGTACCTGTTAAACCCTAGAATAGATCTGCCCCTGATCTATCCAACAACTGCTGCTTTCTCTCAGATCTGCTCAGAAGAGCTCTGATACCATGTAAATTTCCTTAAAACCCAATCTTGAGTCACAATATGCAAGTTATTTTAAAATTTAACCCCAAATAATACTGATAACCACAAATGGATTTCTTCGCAAATATTGCAATGGAAAAATAAATACTGAGAGAAATATAACAGCAATCACATCAATAGAGACACCGATAATTTTGGGTGCGAAAACCCCAGGAAAAACCCAAGATGGGAAAATCGGTGCAGCAGTTTGAGAATATATTTTATTAGCAAGATACAGAACAGTACAATCCAGACATTGCGTTTACCCAACCTGGCAAAATCGCACAACCAAAACTTCAGAGAAAACCCCACAAAATCGTACGGCCCCTGCGTCAGCATGTACGGCCTCTCATCAACATGTACGGCCCTGCGTGAACGTGTACGGCCCTGCATGACCCGTACAGCCCTACGTCAGCATCTACGGCTGCCTACGTCACCCGTACGGCCCTCTGCATCCACTGGTACGATCGGCCTACGTCACCTAGTACGGCCTCTGCGTAAGCTTGTACGACCTCTTTGATTTTCCCAAGTTGCCCTATCAATCTCTGGATAGAGGTTCTTCAATCTCACCCTCTGTAAAACTCTCCTACAAACTGTCTTTCTCATTCTCTGGCTAAAAGCTATGAGCAAGAAATCACCACTATGTGTATGTGTGTCCTCTCCACCAAATCAATCTTCCTTTTTAACTCAAAGGCCAAGAGAAAACCCTAACTTCCCACTATGGATCAATGGATAAGATCCTCCGGTGAGATTTATGGCCAAGATTAGATTAGCCATCATTTAAATTATTTTCACTTTAACTTTATTAAAAGTAACTCCATTGAGTCATTAATAATTAGATCACATAAAGCACTTTTCCTAAGTCTAAACTTTGGATAAAGGCATTAATCCATTTGGCTTCCTATTTTATGTCTTCTAGCATGCAAGGACACATGCAATGACAGAAGACCTTCCTTGTTGCCACTTTCTAGCAGCCTCATTTGATCTGCACAAGATATCAAATGATGTATTGGAGACTCTTTCACCATACAATGGGAACCTTTTGCACATTGGTGAACCCCATGAGCTATTGATTTTGTATGGCCTCCTCTACTTTCTAGCTTCTAGTAGTTTCACTTGTTTTCCTCAGAGCAGTGGAGCTAGTGTTGTTGACTATGGCATAAAAACTAGCAAGGGAGGATGCCAAGAGGACCACATCATCTGCAAACAGGAGTAGTGCAATCAAGATGTGGTGTAGAACACAATCATCATCAGCCTGAGTCTTATCCCTGAGGTGTGCTTTCATCTCATCAACATAAACCCCAAATAATGTCAATGATAAAAGGCAAACCTGTTTGACCACTATGGGAAACACGGGATGCATCTCGTGGAGAAGAGGATAAATTCCCACTCAACATTGCTTGCATGTATATGGGTGAAAAATGTTAGGTTATGACAACTGAGGAAGGTCTTCCTACATGCATGTGTCTTTGCATGCAGAAGACGAAAATTGAGTAAACCAATAAAAATGTATTTAATTAACTTTTCCTAAGTTTACTTGGAAAAATTAATTAAAGTGATCTATTTAATTATTGACTTAATGAAATTACTTTTTTATAAAGTATGAGCGAAAAATTAAACTGAATGGCAAGATCTAATCTTGGCCATTGATCTCATCGAAGGATCTCGATTCTCATCCATTGATCCATAATGAGATTAGGTTATTCGCTTAGCATTGCGTTATAAAGGAAAGGTCAATTGGTTGAGAGGACACATTCATTCCGACAGAGATTGAGAGAGCAGTTTTGTGAGGTAGAGAGTTTTTTGAAGAAGACAGAGGAGTGAGATTCGGAAGACACCCGAATTTGACAGAGAGAGAGACAGGGCAGATTTGGTGGAGGCATTCAGCATAGCAGCAGCAACAGGAGCCGTACAGCAGGCCATACAGGTACGGATCTATACAGAAGACCGTACAGATTCCGTGCAGGCCGTACAACAAGGTCGTACAGTAGCTTCAACTACCTCGCTTTTCGTGCCAATCATATAGGTTTTTCTCAGTTGATTTATGTGTTTCGATTTTACCATTGTTGGCTGAAATCGAATTTCTGATTTGTAAAAGAGCTCAATATTTTCTGAATAAAATATTTCTCATACTGCTGCACCGGTTTTCCCATCTTGGGTTTTCTGGGGGTTTATACCTGAAAGATATTGTGTTATTTCCATTGGTGTGATTGATTGATCTCTTAGTGTTTTTTAATTCCGCTGCAAACTGTTTATGAAGTGAAGAAATCCATGTGTGGTTATTTGGTTGCAATTAAATTGTGCATGCATTTGGCACTAGTTGGGTATTAAAGGAAAATTTACATGGTATTAGAGCTCTTCTGAGTAGACTGAGAGATAGTAGCAGAGTACTTGGATAGATCACTGCATATCTATCCAAGGGTTTATTGGCACTATTTACTATAGCCGCACAATTGAGAGTTGAGGATACACTCCAGGGGGCACAGAACTTTCCTACTTGGAAAGAGAGGATCACCAGGATCCTGGATGTCAATGATACTGCAAAGCACATTGATAGTACCAAGGTTGCTCCCACAGATCCGGCAAATTTGGCAGCTTGGAAGAAGATAGATTCCAGAGCTATGTTGATCATTCTAGATGGGGTGAAGGACCACATAGTCCCTCACCTGTCTAGGAAGAAGTCCACATTAGAGATGTGGACAGCTTTGGAGAGTCGTTACCAGAGCAAGAATGAAAACCGAAAGATGGTACTGCAGGAGAGAATGCGCAGTACCAGGATGGCCAAGGGTGAAGGAGTGGTGCCTTATCTTACAAGGCTCACACAGATTAGGGATGAGCTTGGAGCAGTGGGCTCTAAGACTGGGGATGAGGAGCTAGTTCGTATAGCTCTCAATGGATTTTCTAAGCCATGGGACGTCTTTGTTAAAGGCGTGGTGGCTAGGGAGAAGCTCCCTGACTGGTAGAGATTGTGGGATGACTTCGCACAGGAAGAGACCCGCATGGGTCAAGGATCAGCTTCATCCAGCGATACTACACAGATCGTGGATGAAGAGGCTCTAGCCCTATCGAGCAAAAGTAAGGGGAAGGCAAAGAAGAAGAAAGGTGGCAAGAAGAACTTCGACATGGCAAAAGTCAAGTGCTTCATTTATCACAAGCATGGACATTTTGCTTCCCAGTGCCCAGAGAAGAAGAACAACAACAACAACACTCAGATGGCAGGTTCAGCGAAGGTGGATGATTTCAGCAGGAGTTTTGAGGAAGACTTTTGCTTGATAGCTTGCATGGCAAGTTCCATCAGTAGCAGTATCTGGTATGTGGACAGTGGTGCTTCTTGTCATATGACAGGACATAGTTCTTTCTTCAAGAGCTTGAAGGAGGGTGGAGTAAATCTCCACATTGAGTTAGGAGATGATGCGCGGTATCAGGCGCAGGGTGTTGGCACTGTATCGTTTAAGAGGGAGTCTGGAAAACCTATCAGCTTTGCTAATGTGTTATATGTCCCAGGGATGACGAAGAATCTCATATCAGTTTCAACACTAGAAGACAAGGGTTTTCTAGTGACTTTTCGTGACAGGAAAGTATATATCAGGCCACATGGGTCAGATCAGAGATTGGACAGGATGATTGGGGTTCGGAGTGGGAAGGTTTACAGACTACAGATTGAGCCTGCAAAGGCTCTGGTCAGTAGCAACAGCAGTGATGGTGAGTTATGGCATAGGAGGATGGCACACTTACATCATGGTGCACTGAGGCATCTAAGACAGGCAGTCATTGGAGTTCCTTCAGTTCAGGAGGACAAGCACAACCACTGCAAGGGTTGTGCGTTGGGGAAGAACATTAGGAGACCTTTCCCACATAGTGAGCACAAGTCTGAGGGAGCCTTAGACTTGGTGCATTCGGATGTATGCAGACCGATGAGTGTACATTCATTCAGTGGTTACAGTTACTGTGTCACATTCATTGATGACTATTCCAGGAAAACCTGGATCTATTTTCTGAAGGCCAAGTCAGAGGTCTTCGATCGGTTCCGAGAGTTCAAAACTCTCGTGGAGAACCAAACAGGGAGAAAGATCCGGATATTGAGGACAGACAACGATGGTAAGTACACCGGCAGAGATTTCATGGAGTACTATGCATCAGAGGGGATCAACAAGGAACACACTGTTCCTCATACCCCGCAGCAGAATGGAGTGGCAGAGAAGAAGAACCGGACACTGGTGAGTGTAGCTAAGGCCATGTTACTTGATCAGGGATTACCTCTATTCCTATGGGTCGAGGCATTTCGGACTGCAGTATATGTCCAGAACAGGTGTCCCCACACTGCATTGGGGAGGAAGACACCTGAGGAGGTATTTATAGGTACTAGACCAGACGTAAGTCATTTGCGTATATTTGGGAGTATCTGCTATTGTCACATTCATGCTAGCACTAAGAAGACGCTGGATCCTTCTGGAGAGAAGGGGCTTCTAGTTGGGTATCGTGAGACTTCCAAGGCTTATAGAGTTTATATCCCAGCTCGCAAGAGGATCATTGTGAGCAGGGATCTCCAGTTTGATGAGGACCGAGCCTTGAGAAGATCTATGGACTTACCAGCACAGGAGCAGCCAGCTGAGGACTCTGGAGGAGTCAAGTTGGAGGAGTTACAGGTACAGGTTCAGACACAGGGCACAGGTTTTGGTAGTCAGAGGGAGTCAGGGGAACAGGATCCCCCTATTTTTGATGGGGAGGATGGGAAGCAGCAGGAGGAGGATATCCAGCAGCCGCAACAGGCAGACACTAGGCCACGGTCTAAGTGGTATAGGGCCACTGTTCAGGATTCCAGACAAGTGAGTCTTCCACAGAGAACTTTCAGACGGAGCGTACCACCAGATATACTGAGTTATATGGCACTGATGACAGAGTTGATTGACTTTGAACCTTCTAGTTTCGAGGAGGTTGCACAGCATGATGTGTGGCAAGAGGCCATGGTTGAGGAGTATGACTCAATCATGAAGAATCAGGTATGGGAGGTTGTTCAGGGGCCACAGGATAAGAAGGTGGTGGGTTCTAGATGGATCTACAAGGTAAAGCATGCAACGGACGGAAGTGTGGAGAAGTACAAGGCACATTTTGTGGCGAAGGGGTATTCACAGAAGGAAGGTATTGACTATGAGGAAACCTTCGACCTTGTCGCTAGGTATTCATCTATTTGGACTATCCTATCATTGGAAGCAGACATGGGTTGGCGCGTTCATCAGATGGACGTGAAGACAGCCTTCCTCAATGGAGTGATTGAGGAAGAGGTTTATATTGAGCAGCCAAAGGGGTTCGAGACAGAGAGTAGAGAATCGCATGTATGCAGGTTGCACAGAGCTCTTTATGGGCTCAAGCAGGCACCTCGAGCATGGTACTTGAGGATTGACAGCTATCTAAGAGATGGGTTTCCAGCGGAGTGAGGCAGACCATAACCTATACTTCTTGGCAGGTGAAGTACCTCTCATACTGATCTTATATGTGGATGATCTCTTTCTTACAGGAGATGAGGAGCTGATCAAGGACTGCAAGTCCAATCTTGCAGTAGAGTTTGAGATGAAAGACCTTGGGTCGATGCATTACTTTTTGGGTCTGGAGGTTTGGCAGAGAGATGGGTGCTTCTTCATTGGACAGGGGAAGTATGCAGTTGAGATCTTGAAGAGATTCAGGATGGAGGACTGCAAGTCTATGGCTATACCTCTAGTTTCCAACTGGAGGAAGATGGATGCGTCAAGATCAGAGGAGTTTGATCCTACTCTGTATAGGCGGCTTATTGGGTCGATTATGTATCTGGTCAACACTCGACCAGACATCAACTTTGCAGTCAACTCTTTGAGTCAGTTCATGGTGAACCCTCGAAGAGTACATTGGGCAGCTGCAAAGCACATACTTCGCTACATCAGAGGTACAGTGGAGTATGGATTGGTTTATTAGCGCAGTGGGAGTTTTCAATTGGCGGGGTTTACAGATGCTGACTAGGCGGGATGTGTAGAGGATCGGAAGAACACTTCAGGTTGTTGCTTCAGCATTGGGTCAGGAGTGTCTCTTGGTTCAGCAGGAAGCAGAAGTCAGTTGCATTGAGCTCAGCTGAGGCTGAGTACATGGCAGCCAACATGGCTGCATGTGAGGGGATGTGGCTGAAGAAGTTGCTCTCAGGATTGTTCGAGAGTGAGATAAAGACTACTATAGTTCACTGTGATAATCAGAGTGGTATCAACCTTTCTAAGAATCCAGTGTTCCATGACAGGAGCAAGCACATTGACATCCGGTATCACTTCCTCAGAGATTGTGTTCAAAGAGGAACCATTCGGTTGGAGTACATTCAGACAGATGAGCAGGTGGCAGACATATTTACCAAGGCACTTTGCAAACTCAAGTTTGTAAAGTTCAAAGACAAGTTGGGGTTGTTACCAAATCCCTTCCTCGTTGAGAGGGAGTGTTAGATTATGACAACTGAGGAAGGTCTTCCTGCATGCATGTGTCTTTGCATGCAGAAGACGAAAATTGAGTAAACCAATAAAAATGTATTTAATTAACTTTTCTTAAGTTTACTTGGAAAAATTAATTAAAGTGATCTATTTAATTATTGACTTAATGAAATTACTTTTTTATAAAGTATGAACGAAAAATTAAAGTGAATGGCAAGATCTAATCTGGGCCATTGATCTCATCGGGGGATCTCATCCATTGATCCATAATGAGATTAGGTTATTCACTTAGCATTGAGTTATAAAGGAAAGGTCAATTGGTTGAGAGGACACATTCATTCCGACAGAGATTGAGAGAGCAGTTTTGTGAGGAAGAGAGTTTTTCGAAGAAGACGGAGGAGTGAGATTCGGAAGACACCCAAATTGACAGAGAGAGAGACAAGGCAGATTTGGTGGAGGCATTCAGCGCAGCAGCAGCAGCAGCAGGGGGCCGTACACAGCAGGCCGTACAGGTACGGATCCATACAGCAGACCGTACAGATTCCGTACAGGTCATACAGCAGCTTCAGCTGCCTCGTTTTCCGTGCCAATCATACAAGTTTTTCTCAGTTGATTTATGTGTTTCGATTTTGCCATTGTTGACTGAAATCGAATTTCTGATTTGTAAAAGAGCTCCATATTTTCTGAATAAAATATTTCTCATACTGCTGCACCGGTTTTCCCATCTTGGGTTTTTCCGGGGGTTTATACCCGAAAGACATTGTGTTCTTTCTATTGGTGTGATTGATTGATCTCTCACTGTTTTTTTAATTCCGCTGCAAATTGTTTATGAAGTGAAGAAATCCATGTGTGGTTATTTGGTTGCAATTAAATTGTGCATGCATTTGGCCCTAGTTGGGTTTTAAAGGAAAATTTACAAAAAAGTGGATTGAAACTTTTTCTTTCATTATGAATCAATGTTACCCACTTTAGTAACAATGTAGATCAATCAGAAGGGGGAGACAAAGACAATTGCAAATACATCTACGCAACTTGTTTCAGAACTCTTGTGTACAACCCAGTAGTGTTTTTAAAATCTAAAGACATCTTTATTGCCATTGAAAATCAACTACATAATGAAACTCATTTTTCAATGAATGCAAAAATCAAAGCAAAAGAAAGCATTATTGTCAAGATGCTCATAAGCTGAGGAGATTAGTACATTTTCAAGAGGAAACCTTCTCTAAATCTACACTTTTTTCTTCTATAAACATTGAATGGATCAGGGTACCTCATCCAAAAATATAATAGCACCATCGGGAAGTTCGTTAGCAAGATTAAATATAGATCCCAGCAGCCGCTCACTTTCACCATAGTACTTTGACATCACCACCTCGAGCGGAACATACAACAGCGGAACACCCTGGATACAAGAATTTAGCTCTTAAAACAGAAACCACAAGACTTAGCCAGTAAATAACCACAACACTTAGCCACTGGACAACTACATGATATCATCTAGATTGCTTTCCAAGTATTGCTAATACTTTCAAATGCAGCCATCGATGTCAAAAATTATATGTTTCAGGAATAATTAGAAGGTTACAGCAAAGAATTCAAACATTAGACATGTTGCACTACAAAGAAATCAATCCCTTTTATTACCATGATATTCAATGTACAGCAAACCAACCTGTCAGTCCAATTATCTTTGCTTCTAACCAAGCTGCAAACTAGAGCATTTCACTCTCAAAAAAATGAAGATCCAAAACAAAGAAACTATGGTAGGCATCATAAAAGGAGGATCACTAATAACCTAGAGTTCATAACTTCAAAGCACAACATAATATTACCATGTTATTGTAAAGAAACTAGCATATAAACCTAAAATATATAATCGATAAGAGGAAGAAACACTATGTTCTCTTCATCTTTATCTAAGTCTAGGAATCATGTCCATTAGCAGCATCTGAATAGCCGGAACAAGAATAAGCATGATATCTCCTTCAATCAATGAATTTGATGCAAAGCTGCAAGAAACCATAAGTCCATGTTTTTTGGTATGTATCATTATCAGTGAAAGTCTACAAAATTTGAGTTCCACATCAAGTATTATATTGTAAAATCTGCCATTGGATTCGTTCTTCATTTGCCTTCAAATCAATGGACCTTTTTTATATATTTGGGTAAATAGAAAATGCTATATCATCTGAAAAACTAAATTGACAGGACCTAACAAGACCTGAACTTCAAAAGCACTACAAGATCAATACATAAAAAGCACAAGATTGTGTTGCTCGTTACAGTAAATGCAACATGGATAGCTAATTGACAAATAGGGAATTTGGTAAGTAACAATGCATTATGTAATAAAGACTTTCACAATTTTTCTGCCACCTCCAACCCTCTTTTATTCAGTTGTTACATCCACGCATGGGGCTAAAATCTCTAACTTGTGATCTATTGTAAATTAATGTTCAACGAAAGACGAGAGTATCACCTTTCAGAATTATTATTAAAACTACCTAGAAAGAAAACTGAATAAACATGCTAAGTTGCAATTGTCCACTATGTAACATTGTGTGTACATAGTACCCTTGTATATAAAAAATATAGCCATTTGAAATCTCCAGCTGTCCAACAGTTTTCTGTGGAATCCAAATCATTGGACCAAGTGACACCCAATCAACCTTAGTCTGTGTCAGGACAGTAGCTGAAGTGGGGAATAAATCAGAGAGAGTGAAAATAAATGGAATGGGCATAGTGATAATTCAAAACATTTTCATTTGTTATCTAAAAGACTTGTGCAGAAACTAAGACCATCATGATTTTTAACACAGCTTAGTCTCCCTTTTGCATTGCCAAAAACACCAAAAGACCAAAGTTGTGCTATGTTACCAGAAACAGGTAAAAGGAAATGAAACAGGGAACAGGAATGGAACAATAAATAAGGCTAGAGGATTTCAGGGGATAATAAACACAAACCACCTTCGCCTTGCACATATATTATGCATATAAAATCGATTAGTAATGTACAAATGTAGTGTCAAGACAGGAACGGGAACACACTGAGAAAAGGGTCTTCTGGTCACATTGCTGGTAATGTAGAAGTAGTGTACCAATAATGAAAAACGTTGAATTTATCATCCAGCATAGCAACAGCAAACTGCAGTTCAATTTAATAATCAAGCACTTCCTATTAACTCGAGTTAAAGAGCACCTACTGCTTGGCTTGCAATGACCCGAGCACAAGATGTTTTTCCTGTACCTGCAAATACAATAAGTAATATGAAAACCCTTGTTACTAAAAATCACAAAATCAAATCCAAGAGAAACATTGAGAATTGTTGTAACAAGCAAATTATAGATATTTTAGTTTCCTTGTGCAATTTCTGAAGCATCTTTCAAAAGCGAATTAAATAATCAATAGGTTTTTTTCCTAACAAAAAAAAATTGCTGCTGTCAGGCTCTTGCAATACATTTTTTTTCAAAACTTTATATAGTAGATCTGTAAACAATTTAAAAAATGGGATGAAATTTACTGATCCAGATTATGAAGAGAATCCAGTGAACAACTTAACAGCATAGGAGTGATTAAGTTATGCTAAGCTGAAGAATGATTAAAATGAATCAAATAATGAAAACAGATTTGCACAACGCAAATCTGTAAATTGCTATGTGAAAGAGAGGGAGATATAACAGAGAATGCCTATCTGTCATGTTGCCACAAAAACTAGCACCCTAAATGCAAGGACTCAAAAGGGGTTTTAGCCAAGTGCAACTATGGAAATAGGATAGCTGTCATCTGTCAAATTTCCCTACACTTTAAGTGATTTAGAAAAATCACAAGGGGGACTTCCTAGAGCAACTAAGTCAAGAGATCTACTCACTTGGATATGACTTGGTTGATGCCTCAACGGATTGTCTATCCAAAGATATTAAGTGATTAACTTACAAGATGATTATGCAATTCCTTAACCTTAAACCATTGAGAATAAAATGACATCAAGTAAAAGAATAATTAAACCAAATTACTTAGTGAGTTTACCAAGAAATATGAGACTTGTTGCTAAAAGATCAGATCAAAGACATAAAACAAGAAGTTAAAAGGAAGGATGAAAATTTGTCTCATTAAACATCATGATGCAAAAGAAATTGTTGTTGATCGACACATAAAGTGATGATTATTAACAACGAAATGTGTTGATTTAGATGAATCTGAAAATGACTCAAAGTAATGCAACTCATCAAAACATAAACTCGTTTCTATTGCTGGTGTTGCCAATAGAATAAGAGTGATCAATTTCAGAAAATTCACCAACAAATTTAAAGATTGTTAACAAGCCAATAAAGGAGTTGCAAAATGAAAATGATATGGTTATTAACAATACAAAAAACAACAACTCAGATGTGTGAATATGAGTTGCAAATTGCTAAATAATCAGGTTGATCTATAAGCAATTTTAAAAACGGCATGAAGTTTACTGATCCAGATTATGGAGAGAATCCAGTGGACAACTTAACAGCATAGAACTTATTAACTTATGCTAAGCTGAAGAATGATTAAAATGAAGCAAATAATAAAAACAGATTTGCAGAAAGCATATCTGTATTTTGCTTTGTGAAAGAGAGCGAGATATAACAGAGAGTGCCTATCTGACCTGTTGCCATAAAAACTAGCACTGTAAATGCAAGGACGCAAAAGGGGTTCTGGCCAAGTGCAGCCTAAGCCACCTAGTTTGAATTCATGTTCGAGTTCCGTGACCTTGATGTTTGGCAAAAATTTGGCAATGAACATTTTGGTGATAAAATTCGGCATTAAATTTGAGACTTTAAAATTTGAAAATTTAAAAAAAAAAACAGAATTTTTTAATAAAATTCAATATGCTAATTAAACACATGAATTTAACTGCCCATTCTTAAAAATTCAGCACATTTTAAACCCAAAACCGAAATTAGTCAGCAATTTAGTTGGCAACGCAAAACCCAAATATTAGTTCCAGTCGAGGGCATCAGACGAAGGCAAAGCACAGACTTAGACCAAATTCAAACTCATCTCCAATGGACAGAGTCAATGTGTGCAGCCCGGCATTCGCTGTTGGAAGAAATATAAGGGAGGAACTCACTCCCCCATGTCAAACTCTTCTAATTCTTGTGTACTTCATTTATAGAACAGGCATCTTTTATGATTGGTTGGTCCACTATCCTGTGTGCGGCAAAAAAACGGGCATTTCCACTTTCTGAGCACCGTTCACCTTGATATCTGCTAATTGTACTATATCTGTTGGTTCTATCTGCCGACCAAGCGACTAAGTCTGCTCCACTGAACAACCCGAACAAAACAATACTACTAACTCTGGCAGCACGACGGCAAGCGAATTTGCGACCGTAGGTGTGGCAGAAAGAAATTTTGCGTTCCTCAGTTGAAGTTCGAAGAGAAAAAAGTGGGCTCGTGGGTAGGGCTCCATTAAATTTGGCGAACTTCACCAATAAATTTGCCGTCCAATAAAATTCGCCCATTTTCGATTTTGAAGCTTCAAAATCGGCTAATGCGGTATCTTAGAGTGCAACTATGGAAATAGGATAGCTATCACCTATCAAATTTCCCTACACTTTAAGTGATTTAGAAAAATCACTAAGGGGGAATTCCCTAGAGCAACCAAGTCAAGAGATCTACTCTCTTGGATATGATTTGGTTGATGGCACAAGGGATTGTTTAGCACAAGATATTAAGGGATTAACTTAAAATATGATTATGCATTTGCTCATCAAACCATAAACTCCTTTCTATTGCTAGTGTTGCCAAGAGAATAAAAGTGATCAATTCCAAAAATTTCATCAACAAATTTAAAGATTGGTAACAAGCCAATAAAGGAGTTATGAAATGAAAATGATATGGTTATTAACAGAAAAAAAAAACAGCAACTCAGATGTGTGAATATGAGTGCCGAATTGCTAAATAATCAAGTTGCCTTAGTGTCATTAACACAAGAGCAATTTGGTAATTTTAGATTTAATAAGAAATATGTATAAGTGGTCCAAGATCTGAAATTAAATGAAAAATTGATCAAGAGTGCTTCTGATAATTTGATGAAAAGTAACTCTTAAACAATCCCAGATTTAGCCCCAATTTAAGATATGTCAAAAGGTTAAACAAATTAAATCTAAAAACTAGCGTTCACTATAAGTTAATTTTAGTAACTAGTGAGCAAAGGATCATCACATAAAATCTAACCATGAGCTTCAACCATGAAGTGTTGCTTGCATATCATGAACTCTGGATGAGAATTAATAGCTCACCATTGAATCATCTTCTTTGCACATTCTTTGTCGGATAGGTTCTTCAAACTTTATGGACTCACCAAGTAAGCCTTCAAAACATGCCTTCAACACTATTGATTGCTCTCACCTCTACAATCAACAAGATTCTTCAAATATTTGGAACAGGGATTTGTTCTTCCAAGAAGTCACCAAATGATAAAATAGATCCCATCACATCATCATTGCAAACTTGCATGTCTACTAAGTCCAGGGAACTAGACTTTGTCCTCAGTACAAGCGTCAATTTGCTACCTCCTAGACCTGCACTCGAAAATATGCATGTCCCTGAATAAACTACAACCCTAGGGGCAGTTAGAATGTTACCCATTCACCTCAGCGACCTTTTCTCTCACTTTAGGCTGGCTCTCCTCTGGCTCAAGGGCAGAATCCCTTGAATAAAACAACCAATCCATCCTGGGAGAGCGGATCTGAAAATCAGATTAGTAGAGCTTGGTATTTTTTGGGTTTTAAAGTTATAAATGATGGAAGTCAAGAAGACTAGTGCCTTGTCCTTTTGGGATATGGAGTTAGGGCAGCAAGAACAAGAGGATTTGAAGATGAAATGAAAGATAATCACCAAGGCTATTAATGATATGCTCCTACTAATTTAGATGAATCTCATTAACATGTGAAGCTGAAATAAAAGCCCTTAAAAGATGCACATCACAACCTTGTAATTTTCAGCCAAAGTACCATGTAATTATTCAAAATAAACAGTAATAGCAAACAGCCTTTTGAACTAAAATGGGCAGCAGCAAATACTTCATATAATTTTCATAGTACATCAAAGGCCAAATAATCATGGATCTCATCCTTAAACTCTTCCCTTCGACAAGAGCAATCCTCCAAAATGAATGAGCAGCTTTGACCAAATGGGATAACAACAGCAGCAAACATACCTATGTGATCCATAGAAAAATAACATGGAATGTGAAACTCCAACTTGTCACTTGCCATTTCTCCACATAACTTCAAAACAACAATTTGCATGGCCCTTAGGGAGGTTTCCTCCACTTCATCCTTCTCCTTTTGCAAATGAAATGAGATCACTTATAGGTTTCTATTCCAACCACTCTCCATTAAAATATTATTAGGAAAAACCTAGAAGATCCTTCTCCACCCTTTCCTCCACAAGAAAAGGTCACACACTCCATAAAATAATATAAAAATGCCCTTGCACTCTTCCCCAAGGAGGGCATTTGTAAGGTCCCAGCCTTGAATTGCTTGAGGCACATCACCTTGGTGGTCGCTAACCAGCACAAACAGACATGACATAAGGTTGATTGCTAGATGAGTCGGTTTTGATGTGCCTTGGGTCGGGTCATTGGCAAGGCACACCACAGATATCCTAAGCACCCTTGCTGAAAGGTTGGGCACACAGCAGACATTGGCAACTTGCATTAGTTGGTCAGACCAAAAGAAGCTTGGGACAGAACTTGGTGAGATGGAGAAGGTTGTTGCAGAGAACCTCATCCGCAAGCATGTACTACGCGTGACAGACAAAGTGGCAAGAAGAATTGATTGGCTTACGTATGACTTACGCACACTTGGATGAATGCACTTCGTTGAGCACATGTTGGTTGGGCAGACTAAGTTGGGTGCACTTGGATTGGACACACATCAACTAGGAGCACTTGGATGCACGTCACATGGCCGGATGTTCGTTGGCACACTTGTTAAGCATACTTGGGCACAAGACAACTAGGTGCACTGGAGACCCCTTGCCAAACACTTCTTGGGTACACTTGGTTTCAACTTCTGGGTGTACTTGGGCGCACCTTGTTGGGTGGCACACTTAGGCATAATTTGTCGAGCGTACTTCTAGATGCACATGGATGAACAGCATTGGATGCATTGTTAGGAACACTCGAATGTTGATGGATGTTGTAATCGCGAGACACAGTAGGCATGGCACCATTGGAGATGGATGTCGAAAAACAAGTCATGTGGGCACACTTGAGTTGGCAATGTGGGCACTTGAATCCACTTAGACTTGGAGGGGCTTGCAAGTGCAAGGTAAGTCTTGTATATATAGTGGATGCCTTAAAGTTGTTAAGGCATCATTCATCATTGATCATTCATTCACACAAGTTCAAAGTGTAAGTCTGTTGGCAATTGGCAAGAGGCTATTTTTCCTTAGACTCGTTATACTTCTGTAAAAAGAGTGGCAGGTAAGAGACGGCAGTCCCTGTTAGTTTTTCTACTTGTTTAGCATAATAACATTAAACAATTTATCACTAAAAGAAATACGAGCACAACAAACACAATGAACACAATATTTCTCTTGGGGAAACCACAGGGGAGAAAACCTCGGCAAACTTCCTCAATATAGAATTCACAAAGTACAAAGATAAACCCCAAGACAAAATCAGCTTCTCTAACACTTGTGCGAACTTCTCTCTCTCTCCTATGTGAACTTGTGTGAGTGAGATGAGTGTTACAAATGAGCAACTCAATCTCCTATTTATACTTTACATTTGACTTGACCTTTTACTAACTAGGTCGGCTCTAACTCACTCAACTGGGTTGACATGTACTCTTTACAATAAAATATTCTTTCTAGATCTTTCCAGGCCAACCTAATCAGTTAGGGTTTTACATTGACTCTTTTAATGACTCTTACAATATAAATTACATCAATGACATCTCTCGAAGGAGGAATACAATAATATAATAGACAAATGCATCTAGAATATCTTCCACAGCTACATTTCTTTAACACTCCCTCTTAACTACGAAGGTATTCTGCAGACAACATCAACAGCTGCACATCTGACTTGTGAATCTCTATATGTCGTAGGAAGTTTTTGAATCATCATATGTCTGGGGTATCATCTGCTGGAACATCCTCATCAGCATCATCATCATCGTCTGCTAGAATATCACCATCAGCAACATCATTATCATCATCAACAACATCCTCTGTTGGAACATCATCGTCAACAACATCCTTTGCTGGAACATCTTCAACAACATCCTCTGCTGGATCATCATCAGCAACATCCTCTGCTGAAACATCATCAGCAATATCCTCTGTTGGAACATCATCAGCAGCAACATCCTCTCCTGAAACATCATCAGCAACATCCTCTGCTGGAACATCATCATCGGCAACATCCTCTGCTAGAACATCATCATCGACAACATCCTCTGCTGGAACATCATCAGCAACATCCTTTGTTGGATCATCATCATTAGCAACATCCTCTGCTGGAACATCATCGGCAACATCCTTTGCTGGAACATCATCATCAGCAACATCCTCTGTTGGAACATCATCAGCAACATCCTTTGCTAGATCATCATCATCAGCAACATCCTCTGCTGGAACATCATCAGCAACATCCTTTGCTGGAACATCATCCTCAGCAACACCCTCTGCTGGACCATCATCAGCAACATCCTCTGCTAGAACATCATCATCAGTAAGTGAATACTGGAACAACAATATCAATCATCAGTAACTAAATACTGGAACAACAATATCAATCAGCAGTAACTAAATACTCGAACAACAATATCAATCATCAGTAACTAAATACTGGAACACTATCAGTGAGCAAGTACTGATCTTCAGTCACCCCTGGACCGGAAACAGTGACCTAAGGACCAAAACTTTATCAGTCGGCAAGTACTGATCTTCAGTCACCTTTGGACCGACATCAATCACCTCTGGACCGGCATCAATCCCCTAAGGACTGGAACTCTATCAGTCGGCAAGTACTGATCTTCAGTCACCTAAGGACTGGAACTCTATCAGTCGGCAAGCACTAATCTTCAGTCACCTTAGGACTGGCATCAGTCCCTAAGGACTGGAACTACTCCCTCTTCCAAGGGAGGTCCTTTCGGACCCCACTCCTTCTTTCGAAGGAGCTCCAATCATCATCATCACTCCAGGTGATCATCCTATCCCATTGGTACCTTCTGAGGCCGTACAAAGTCTTCTTCAATCTGCACACATGTGGTTCTCTCTAGAGAATCCTGAGTCCTGGAGGTTGCTCGATATTGTCTTCCACTTCGATTACACCATCTATCTGGTGTAATATCCACCACTATGTTTGGCCATTAGAGCAACATCTCGTCATAGTCGACTCCCTCTTTCTGAGAGATCCCTTGCTTTGTACTTCTTGATTTCATAAGTCTTGTTCTACGAAAATCTCATCATTCTTCATTTGTAGGTGATCGTACACGATATTTCCTACAAGTCAAGTTCAGTTGCATGGTTAGAAACATTTCATAGTTTTCAAAACATATTAATAATGACAAAATCACACAGTCATGCAACTATCTTAGCCAATGCTTCAACACAACATTCATCCATATCCCGTATTCATACGGTAACTTTCTAGATGCCTTCCATCTCTACCAGAACATTATTAAGAGTGTGCGCTACTCCCAATATGTCAGCAAAGAGGTTTCATTCTAGATAAGTAGCAATGGAATGTTGTACAGCACCATAGGCCACTTACCCATCACATGCATATTTTGTTCATCAATGCAAACATTCTAACATGCATAATACGCATACTAAATCTAGGAACATAAATATGTGAACAACAATTCAAATACTTGTCTTTGTTTGTTTGGTAGGATCTCTCTTGATCCTAGTCTCCTTGTAGGAGACCCTAATAGTGTGCTTCACTCCATCATGTGGGTTCTTCTATATCAAGGCTACATAATTGGAATATGGCCTTGGTCTCTTGCTTCCTCTGGAGCACCATATCTTCCTACATCTTGTATTAATTCTCGTGCCCAAGCTGGTCTTCTCTTTCTTGGATTTTCTACACGAGGTGTCTCCTCAGGTCTCTAAGGTTCTGCCATATCATGATCTTCTGGAATAGGTTCTTCAACATTTCTTTCTGGTACATTGTTCGTTTCTGTAACTCTAGGAGCTTCATGCTCCTCTTCATCCTCATGAGTCTTCTTGGATTTGTTGAAGGCTGTGTCTTCATCAAAAGTAACATCCCAGCTGAGTTCAATCTAGCGGAATCCTAGGATGTAGATACAGTAAGCCTTTGATTGCTCACTATAACCCACAAATACTCCCTTCTTTCCTAAAGGTTCCAACTTCGATCTCCTCTTTTGGAATGTGGATAAATACTGGGCATCCAAATATCTTTAGATGACTGACTTCAAGCTTCATACCGGTAAACATATCTTCTGGGGTCTTGTTGCCAAGAGCACTGTGAGAGATTTTGTTCTGTACATATACTACGGCTCTAGCAGCTTTTGCCCATAGATGCATGGGTAAGTCTTGATCATGGATCATTGCCTTCAATGCTTCCATGATGGTTATGTTCTTCCTTTCAGCTACACCATTCTGTTGTGGATTGTAGGGAATAGTAAGCTCCCTCTTAAACCCTGCTTGTTTACAGAAATTTTTGAAATCGCCTAAAGTGTATTCCCCTCCATTATCCATCCTTAGAATCTTTATCTTCTTTTCAAAAAGGTTTTCTACAAGAACCTTTAAACTCCTTAAACTTTTCAAAGACTTCATTCTTATTCTTTAGAAAATAAATCCATGTTTTGTAGGAGTAATCAGCAATAAAAGAAGCATAATAAACATACCCATTTAATGAAGTGGTGGACATAGGTCCACAAAAGTTTGAGTGAATAATGTCCAAAATACCTATAGCTTTGCTATCACTGCTTGGAAATGGATTTTTCGTCCTCTTTCCTTGAGCACATCCTTTGCATACTCCTTCATGATCAACCTGGATTTCTGGTAGTCCAGTCACCACCTTACTTACTATTGGTAAGGCTTTGTAGTGTACATGAGCTAGTATTCTATGCCATAGTTCACAAGGGCTCATGGTATTGGTCATCAGTTTTGTATCTGCATGGCCCTTCAGCTTGTAAAGTCCTCCTTCTACTCCAATGGCTATTGCACCATTGATAGTCTTCCCCTTTGGCCACATAAGGACTTCACCATCTATAAATGCAATTCGAAGACCTTTCTTATCTAATGCTGAAATAGATAGAAGGTTCTTCTTCAAACCTGGTACATAAAGTACTTCCTTCATGTTCGTGGACTTTCCAGAGTCCAATTTGTAAGAGGCTTCTCCCATTTCTTTGATGGGATATTGATAGTCATCTCCAAGCTTTACCTTGTGTGTAGATTCCTTCTGTATAAGATGTGAGAGGGATTATTTGTATCCCGTCATATGTTTTGAAGCTCCACTATCTACTAGCCAAGTATCACTTCCATGAGATATTGAACTAGTGAGGGCTAATATTAGTACATATTCTTCACTGGAGTCTTCATCTTCTTTGGTTTTGACTTCTTCATCATACTCACTGTCTTCTGATGCATGAGCATGAAATCTCTTCTTTTGCTTCTTATGTTGTCCAGATTTGAGTGGACAATATCTCGCAATGTGTCTTGTCTTGTGACAGGAGTAACATTCAACTGACGATAGGTCTCTCTTGAACTACTTTCTCTTTTGACGTCTTTGAGATCTTTGAGATCTTCTTGGAGAGTCTTCACAGGAACGTACATCGTTCTTCCTTTTCCTTCTACCTTTGGCAGTTGCCAAAGCTTGATCTTCATTGTCATTTAGTTTCTCCTCTCTCACCACTATCCTCTCTTCCTCTTGCACACACTCTTCCCATAGCTGTCTGAACTGGATCAATTTCTTTCTAGCACATATGCCACGAACAAATGGTTCCCAATCTCTGGGGAGACCATTCAGAGTGGTCATCACAACTTCAGCATCTTCTACAGTGTCTCCAATAGCTTCTAATTGTTCTTTGATCTGGGACACTCTGGAGAAGTATGAGTGCATGGACTCAAACTTCAAGACCATCACTCCCTTGAGTTGATTTCTCAAGGTCATCTTCCTATTAATGTTCTTTCCTTCAAATAGGTTAGTCAGGGCATCGAACATTTCTTTTGGAGTCTTCTTTGAAGACACTTGAGGGATCAAGTGATCTTTGATAGAATCAGCTATGATCCTCTTTGCCTTGACCATATATTCTTCTTATGCCTTGCTTTGGCTTCATCTCCTTTTTTGGTTCTGTAAGACCTTCCTTTATGAAGTCTTCAAGGTCATGTTCTCCAAGAATGAGCATGACTCTACATTTCCATGTCCTGAAGTTCTCAACTCCCTCAAGCTTCTCATCAAGCTTGGTATTGTTTGTCATCTTGATAATATGAGAACCTCAAATGGAAATAGAATAGATTTGAGACTTACCAGAAAAGTTGTCCTTGTGAAAACTGCTTCTTCCTTGATCTAGGGTTTGACAGAGAAACCCTAATTTTCTGACTTCATAATTATGGAAAACTAATTGGATGAGCAAATTCGCCTCCTCAAGGCGAGTTGCGCAAAGTACTCCTTCTCCCAATTATGTGAGCAAATGATCCAAAAACTTGATGCCCTAGTTCTCTCGAGCTGTAGTGCAGGACCCAAAAATGAAAATTCTCATAATTGAATTCTGCTTCGACAGAAAGATGCGCCCTAATGAGGCGAGTTAGATGCACCCTCTTTTTCAGCTAATCTGTGGAGGGAGCTCCCGGCACAAGAAGCCCTAGTTTCTGCAGTTGTGGAGGCTGCACAGTGTTTTCTTTCAGGCCTGCTCTGATACCATGTTAGTTTTTCTACTTGTTTAGCATAATAACATTAAACAATTTATCACTAAAAGAAATACAAGCACAGCAAACACAATGAACATAATATTTCTCTTAGGGAAACCACAAGGGAGAAAACCCCGACAAACTTCCTCAATATCTAAACCCCAAGACAAAATAGAATTCACAAAGTACAAAGATAAACCCCAAGACAAAATCAGCTTCTTTTCCACTTCTGCGAACTTCCTTCTCTCTCCTATGCAAACTTCTGTGAGTGAGATGAGTGTTACAAATGAGCAACTCAAACTCCTATTTATACTTTACATTTGACTTGACCTTTTACTAACTAGGTCGGCTCTAACTCACCTAACTGGGCCGACCTGTACTCTTTACAATAAAATATTATTTCTAGATCTTTCCAGGCCGACCTAATCGGTTAGGGTTTTACATTGACTCTTTTAATGACTCTTACAATATCAATTACATCAATGACATCTCTCGAAGGAGGAATACAATAATATAATAGACAAATACATCTAGAATATCTTTTGCAGTTACATTTCTTTAACACTCCCTTGTTGTATGTTGTAAACATTCTTCATATAAATAAAGTTTAAGGCATCCACCTTAGTTGTCACCATTACATGTGGATGTGTATTGTGGTTTCTTGATTCGGATAAATATTGTTATATTTCCCACGATGCTTTAAGTTGGTTAACTATTGACATTGATTAAGTGAAGTATTGGACAAGTGTTGAATATTATTAAGTATAAGTATTGCTAGGGTGTTTTAAAGGCTGCAGTTGGATGCATGCCTAATTATTGAATGAACTTGGTTAGTAGGACTTGGTTGCATTTGGCAGATTGTAGTCAAAGGCAAAGTTATGGGTAGACCTCAGGTGAAGAAGCATAGTCTGATTGTACTAGGGGTTGGCCAAGACCCTGCATCCAAGGCAAGGCAATGTTGCACAACCTCAAGTACCAAAGCAAAGAAAAAAACTCAAGCGAACCGTAGGTCTATCACAGGTGGTATCAGAGAAGATTTGGGCACTCTTCACCATTGTCACTTAGATGACAAGTGATATCAAAGAAAGATCTTCAAAACACTTTTTCAAGGAAAGTTGTGGCAAGGCAAATCAGGTCCACCTCTCCAAGGCAAATCAGGTCCACCTCTCCAAACCTTGGCAAAATTGAGACATGGAACAATCCTTTAGGCAAGCTTGAAGGCAATACAGGGCGACCTAAACATTGGCATTGCAAACTTGGTGCCTGGGTACAGCAGACACCTAGGGAACTCGTCAGCACAAAACTTCAAGGCTCGAGTACTCTTCACCATTACCTAGAAGGAAGTAGAAGGCTTCAGTGACGGGTGTTACAATTGGACAACAGCAGGCTTGAGACAACAAGCTGAACCAAGTCTTGAGACTTGGCAGGGTTTTTAGAGGTGCCAAGAAGGGTCAAACCACTTGTGGGTTACAGCATGAACAGCGTAAAGGAAGAGTCATGGAAGACCAAGAGAGAGGACGCGATCATGAGTATGGAATGTTGGGATTGTGAGATGCACATGTGACAAAGCTAGAGCAAACTAGTGTGTGGGCTAAAGCTTGGGCTCAGAAGTTGATAGACCAAGTGGAAACTTGGGCACTGTAGTTAGAATTTTTCAAAATGAAGGAGACCAACATCATAGCAAGAAAGCATCCGGAATTGCCTACTTCAAGAAGTGAGGAAGTTGGTTGTTTTCTTTGTGATCAAGATCAATTTGACATTGTGTGTCGATTCAAGGAAGAGTTGGGAGAATTGGAAGAAGTCCAAGTGCATCCAACAATGGAGGCAAAGCTAGAAGTCTTGGGATGGTAAATTTCAAAGGCAGCATTGGAGGTTCTAGATTCCCTCACAACAAGTTTGGGTAGGTTCATGGCAACAGTTTGAGAAACAACAATTTGCTATGGCAAATACCATAGTCTATTATGGGCAAAGTATTGATGCAATTGATGGAGGTGGCCTTGGAAAACACGTACCATCCTCATTTCATTGTTAAACACCGCAAATGGCTCGCTGCCTAGGACCAAGCAGTGGAATCTACGGCATCAACAAAGGTGCACAGTATAGTGATGGGATGGACAAGAAAAAGTCATTTTGTCATAAGGATGAAATGTGTGATGGCAACAAGTCATCCTCTTCTCCACATTGATGCTAGTTCAAACAGTCTGTTGTCCAAAAAGCAAGGTAGTGGGCAAGGAGGTGATAGTGCATGAGTGCCTTGAAGAACTTGTTAAGTTGCAAGAGGCAACCTGACAACCTTGAGGAATAGGTAAAGACCTTTCCTTAGAAACAACAACAACGGTACCAAAGCAGTGGGCGCTTGCTTAGGAGTAGAGCAATCCAGTTATGAGTGGATGAATAAAGCACTGAAGAAGTCAACTAAGAAAAAGTATGCATTTGACCTAGGTTGATTAGACTGGTGTTACCATTCAAACTAGCAGGCTAGGCTTGCAAGTGAAAGGAAATCACATAAGAAACTTGGACTGCTGTCACCTTTGTCCAATCTCCTAACTTCTTCAGGATCCAATGTTGTCCCAAAGGGAGAGCCCTTTAATGTACCTGCTAAGTAGATGCCAAATTCCTTCCAAACACCTTAAAGCATAGATCAGTGCCTCTAATGGAGTCAAACACAGAATAATAGAGAGAGTTAGGATGGTGCTTGTATAGTAGATTTCGAAGTTTTGCAGGTTTGTTTAGGGTTAAAAAAGATAGGTCGAGGATTTCATACCCGAAATTTTAGGGCCACGAGAATTTAGGGCCAAAATTTTATGGTCGCGAGAATTTGGGGTCACGAGAATTTAGGGCCAAGGTTTTACAGTTAAGATTTTATGGCCGCAAGAATTTAGGGCCGAAATTTTAGGGTCACGAGAATTTAGGGCCGCGGGATTTTAGGGGCGAGATTTTAGGGCCGAAATTTTAGGGAGGCCAAAAAATGAAGAAAATTATTTTTTTTATTTTTAGGGTTTTGTTAGGAACCCATGTCAACCCTTCTATTTACTTTGTTAGTATATTGTTGTTGGATGCATATGCTTTGTAAGTTGTCCCGTAGTATTTGTTGATCCATAGTTTGTATTATTGTTGTTGGACGCATATGCTTTGTAAGTCATCCCGTAGTAATTGTTGATCCATATTTTGTATTGTCCCATGGTTTGTATTGACACATGGTATTGACCCATGGTATTAGCACCTAGACTTAGTATATAAGTTGGTGTTGAGACCAATGAAGGCACTGTGAAGTTATTTGTATTGAGCTTGCTCAAAGAAGGTTGCCCCGTTGAAGTGGCCTACGATCAATATAAAAGTGATTTTGAGTTCTGCTATTTCATGTGTTTTCATTAATTAATTATTGCAGGTTCTTCACATCTGGTATCAGAGCACTTTCTTGGGCACGTTGGGTGGAATTTCTACCAAAAATTTTTTTTTTCGCATCTATTGCAAGCTCGGATCTGGGAATAATCCCTATCCGCTTAACTGTGGGAAGTACTTGGGCATAAGCCCTAAAACTCATTGTGAGGAGTACCATAGGAACCCCAAAGTAGCTGGCCCATTGAGAGGACCTGCCAGCGAAAAGGGCAACGACCCCTACCTGATTGACTAGTTCCCACCCGTGAGGTAAACCAAGAGTTGTCATTTGTGGCAAAGCAGTTATCAATTTTACCTGAGCCGTGGAGTGAGGGGTACTGCCCCAATACGCAAGCCGTCAGACAGTATTGGTGGCCGAGTGAAACCCATGAACTGTTAGGAAGCCGCACATACCTGGGGTCCATATCTATTTTCAGTGAAACTGTTGCCAATCACTTCCACGCCGTTTCAGATCCAGCCATTTCAGATCCATTCTGAAAACCGTTCCAGATCCAGCCGTTTTAGATCTATTTCAGATCCAACCGTTTTTTATCCATTCGGCGCTGTTTCAGATCCCTCTGTTTCCGATCACTTTCGCGTCATTGCAGATCTATCTGTTTCAGAACCCTTCCGCGCCATATCTCCCTTGTTTTCACTCTGTTTCGCTTGAAACTTTCCTGACACCCCTGTAATCCCATTCTGCATATTTCATTCCTAAGGACCCTATCCCAAATTCCACTTCCCAAAGCCCGAAATCCCACATTTGTCTATTTTTAAGGTTTGCCATAACTTCTTCAGATTTCACCCAATCGCCTTCAAATTTTACCACAGAGTTCCTTTCCTAATTCTGCTTCTTTGTCCTTCTCTACCAAATTTTCTCATTCTTTCACCCCGCTTCTGAAATCCTCATTTTTTGCTTCCCTGTCCATTCGACAGTATCCAAAACCTAGTAAAACCCAAATTACCCTTCCAATTTTTTCCCAAATCCAGATTTTCCTTTACTGAAACAGTTTCTGTTTTTGTTTTTCTACCCACTCAACAAAAAACAAAAAAAAACTCCTGGATATGGGTGCCACCCGCGCAAGAGCAACAACCATGGAAAAAGCACTTGCAACCATCCAAGCCAAACTCCAGGATCTGGATGAAAAATTTCTCGGCCTCCATCTTGAGCATTCAACCATGAACAACAAATGACAGTCTGAGTCTTCATCAAACAATGGGTTCTCTTCTTCCAGCAATTTCCATGGTCCGAAGCTTGAATTTCCTCGCTTCAATGGTACTAATCCGACTAGATGGATCTATCGTGCAGAACAGTATTTCAGTCTGCATAATACTTTTGATGTCCAAAAAGTTCCACTTGCATCCTTTCATTTGGAACAGGAAGCCCTTCAATGGTACCATTGGTACATCAAGGCTCATGACGAGCCAAAATGGACAGATTTTTGCCAACTCCTTTTGCAACGGTTTGGTCCTAGTGCTTTTGATGACTTCACCAGAGCACTCACTAAACTTCGCCAAATTAGCACTGTGAGAGAGTATCAAACAAAATTTGAGAAACTAGCCAATCACACTGAAGGATTGTCTGATGAATTCTACAGGAGTTGTTTTATCAATGGTCTTAAGGATGAAAACCGCTCAGAGGTCAAAATGTTTTGTCCCAACACAATGATGGAAGCCCTGGGGTTGGCTAAGTTCGCAGAAGACAAGATTGCATCCCAACAACGCTCCAAACCCACTTTTGTTCCCTTCCAAAATATGGGTTCTCAACGACCTCCCATCCAGCCAGCTTCTCGACCAACTCCTATCAAGCATTTGTCTGAAACAGAGATGCAGGGACGCAAAGAAAAAGGGCTTTGTTATAATTGTGATGAGAAATTCACTCAGGCACATAGATGTGTTCAACAAAAGCTCTATCTCTTGGATATGGATTCTCCACCTGCCTCTAAAATTGGTGAAGAAGCTCTAGATACAATGGATGATCAGGTCGACATTCAGAAGCCGCCTATTGACCCCCCATCTCAGGATGACCAACCAAAGATATCTCTCCATGCTTTATCCGGCGTCACCACCCCACAAACAATGCGGGTCAAGGGTTACTTCAAGAAGCTTCCTCTTACAATACTCATTGATTCTGGTAGCACTCATAACTTCATTGACCCTCGGATCGCCAAACAAGCTAATTGTTTTGTCCATCCTTGCTCCAACTTTGAAGTCATGGTTGCCAATGGGGGCACCTTACCTTGCAAGGGGAAGTGTCACAATGTGCGTATCTCTCTGGAAGATTATAACCTGCGCTCTGACATGTTTTCCTTGTCCCTAGGTGGATGTGATGTGGTTTTGGGCGTTCAATGGTTACGCACACTTGGCCCCATCTTATGGGATTTTGCTTAACTTTGGATGCAATTTTCCGTCAATGGGAAACTACACAAATTTAAGGGCTTACAACAAGGGTCTCTCCGCATCATCAGTTCACATCGCCTGGAAAAGATCCTTAAGAAGAATTCACATGGTGTCGTCGCTCAACTCCATTCCATTCAAATGCACCCATCAACGGTCTCACCTACTTCCTTAGATAGCTATGCAGGTGTCTTTGCTGAACCAGTGGACTTGTCGCCTTCAAGAAACCTTTTCGGTAAGACTTTAGCCGCATCTACATCTCAGCAGGAAACACTGACTATTTTGCATGCAGTACAGAAGTGGCAGCCATACCTATTAGGGAATCATTTCTGCATCAAGACTGATCTCCAGAGTCTGGAAAATTTCCTGGAACAACCAGTCTCCTCCCCAGCACACCTGAAATGGGTTATCCAACTCATGGGTTATGCCTATGCGATCACTTACAAGAAGGGTAAGGACAAGATGGTGGCAGATGCTCCTTCTCACACATTTGATGACCCAGTTCCTCTTACAGCTATTTCTATGCTTGTTCCAAATTGATTGCAATCTGTTCAACAGGGTTATCTCTTCTATGAACTCTATGCTTCTTAATCGGCAGGGCACTCTAGGTTCCTCAACACGTATCACCGAGAACAATGTAGCTTCTTTTGGCAGGGACTGAAACTGACAATTCAACGGATGGGGATTTCCTATGATACTTTCCAGGTCAACAAGGGTGAACCGACACTCCTTTCAGGACTGCTCGAACCCTTGCCCATCCCTACACCGATTTGGACAACTATTTCTATGGATTTCCTAGCAGTGCTCCAATGGTACAATACCACAACTAAAAGGACACCATATGAATCAGTTTATGGACAGGCACCGCCAGTTCTTCTTCCATGCACCCTCAACAGCTCCCCAGTTCAGGCAATTGACTCGGTTCTTCGAAACCACGATCAAATTCTTCTCATTCTGCAGGACAATCTTCACATGACAAGAATTCGACTGCAACAACAAGCCGATCAACACCGTTCTGAGCGCACTTTTCACGCAGTTGATATGGTTCTTCTTCGTCTACAGCCTTCCAAGCAACCCTCCCCGAAATTCAAAAGGCGTAAGTGGCCCGGAATGCAACGCGAGGATGATACAGGAGAACCACTCCTTCAGATTCTGCATCAATTTCCACATCTAAAGCCTTGAGGACAAAGCTTTTTGTAAGGGAGAGGGGATGTTAAGAACTCATGTCAACCCTTCTATTTACTTTGTTAGTATATTGTTGTTGGACGCATATGCTTTGTAAGTCGTCCTGTAGTATTTGTTGATCCATAGTTTGTATTATTGTTGTTGAACGCATATGCTTTGTAAACCGTCCCGTAGTAATTGTTGATCCATATTTTGTATTGTCCCATGGTTTGTATTGACACATGGTATTGACCCATGGTATTGGCGCCTAGACTTAGTATATAAGTTGGTGTTGAGACCAATGAAGGCACCGTGAAGTTATTTGTATTGAGCTTGCTCAAAGAAGGTTGCCCCCTCGAAGTGGCCTGCGATCAATATAAAAGTGATTCTGAGTTATGTTATTTCGTGTGTTCATTAATTAATTATTGTAGGCTCTTCATTAAGAATTTAGGGCCGAAATTTTGGGGTCGCAAGAATTTAGGGCCGCGGGATTTTAGGGGCGAGATTTTAGGGCCAAAATTTTAGGGAGGCTAAAAAATGAAAAAAATATATTTTTTTTTATTTTTAGGGTTTTCGTTATAAAATTGCAGACCTAATTATAATCCTATTTCTACCATGAAAATGCAAGTTTAACCTAACAATAATATTTACAAAAATTCAAACTAGGGTTTGATGTAGAGAAAATGAACAAACTTAGGGTTTTAATGGATGTTACCCCAAACCCTAGCCTTAGAGGAAGGTGACATGCCTTCCTCTTGGAGGTAATTCTCCTTGCTACTAAGTTAAGGCTTCTTGAAACAACCTCTAGGGTTGGTTTCAAGAGTCTAAACTATGGCAAAGTTGGAGCTCCAACGCCAGACTTTGTAAAAACCTCCTCTTGGGAGCATTTTAGTATGCAATGAGGATAAAATAGTAGGCAAAAGCCTTATTCAAAGAGAATGTAGCCCTAGGGATACCATTCAATCATTCAAGATGCAAAATTGACCTACCATTCATCAAGCAAACCTTAAAAATGTACAAGACTTACTTGAGCATGAGTTATTCCAACCATTCTAGCATCCACAAGGCATTAGCAAGACAAAGAAAGCATCCAACTTCATCCAAGAGTAAGAAGAATCATCTCTCCAAGAGATGCACATCACTTCATAAAGCCCTTCTATGGTAAAAGAGTAGCATAATGAATTTTATCCCATAAGTTGTGTAAAAATGAAGTGAGGAGAATGTATTTATATGATTTCACACTCACTTTTTACAAAATAACCAAGCCTACATGCTTTAAAATGTCAATTTAAAATTATAAAATGTCAACTTAAAATTATAACATAAAATAATATAAAATAATCAAATATGTGGCTAACTTGGGGCATTTTCCCTAGAGTTTACCCAAATATGACTAAAATAGCTAAAAATGAGCAAATCACTCCGAACTGAAGGCTGGAGTGGCGAGGGGGAGGTGTCATGCCCCATCTAACCCCAACAATGGTGAAAATCCCCCAACACCCCCCATATCAAGTAATGTAGGCCTGGTACAAGGATGGCGTCATGATGACTAGGATCCCAAGGAGAGAGGGCGTTGCAATGCAGAGGGACCAGGAGGGTGTGGACGGTGACCTGGAAGAGAGACATAAGCCTCAATGCTGAGAGAAATGCCACCGGAATGATAAAACAGGTGGGGGTCATGTGACCCACCCCTGGGAGCCCCGAACACCAACCTTAAGACTTCAAGCCCTTTCATGGGGCACTCAGCAATGCCACTAAACCATAGTATTCCCAGGAGAGGAACCAAAAGAGCCTGTCCATAACCTCCACTCAAAAAATGCTGGAAAACACCATTCCTGGTCAGAAAACAAAAGACCCTCTCTACCTGGGGCACAGCTGAAGGTGCACACATAACACTGGCTCCAATTGCGGGACGAATGCTCCTCCCGAGGGCGCTCGAGAATCCATGAATCATCTGGGTACCTGTAGACCTACACACACGTCAAATAGCCAGGGACATCAAAATACCATGAGGCAGACACTTCTGTCCTGCCTTACTCATCATAAAAATACGAAAATAAACTAAATAACAGTCGAGTAACCTATATAGACATGAAGAACCACAAATGCAATGCATGGGTTACAGTATATGCCTAACTCAAATGAAACTAAACCTACATATTCTAAACATAAGATTCAGGAAGGGTTAAGTGAAATCATGCCACCAATGTAACCAATTGAGTAAGCAATTCATACCTGATCCTTTACCTTTGTCTTTAGATAGAATCCATGATAAGATCTCATCGATCACAAAGTAAATACATACCAAGGTCTCCATCAGGATAGGAGATGAAGACTGTGCGACTACGGGGACCTGAAAGCTTTGATATTGTTGCCATGGAGAAGGATTGCTCCGACAAGCTTCATTTATCCATGCTTCTACTGGACTTATGTATGGGCATTATGTATGGGCCATGCCCATCATACATCTCTATTGAGAAAAAAAATTGGCTGAAATCGGTTGGCTTATTTTGAACTTGGGAAGCCATTATTATCGGTGGACCTTGCAAATTGTCATATGCAAGTTGTAACTTGTCCCTCCTCCTGCTTAAACATTTATTTACAAACGCAAGCATATTGCTCATCTTTATAGTAACCATGTTAGTACCCCCAATAATATTTAAAACTTTGAAAATATAAGCCACATAATCTATGCCTTCACATTTCAAGCAAAAAGATAAGCAATAAAAATCCTGACAATGTGAAAAGAATGTCATACCTGTCCACATACCTGTATTGGTTTTATTGAAATGCACCGTTGAAAACTTACCGATACTGGACAAAAAGGGTTGAACACTTCTTGTAGAATGTTGTTGGTTAGGGCACACCAAGGACTAGGAGACAATGGAAAAACTCTGCATATGGCCATCAACAACAAGCACCACATCTTGCACTAATGCATCATCGAGCAAAGAAAAAGGGTTGATCCATTCTTCATTGATGGCAGAGTAAGCTTCTTCACCCACACGTGCTCGGGAGAGGGTCTACCATGATGCTACAAGGTCTTGCAGAATCGTACATCGGTGGACCAAGGAACTTCCAATAATCGTCGTCTTCCGCAAACCTGTAATTTTCTTCCAAGAAAGCCAAAATATCATAAGAATATGTAGCCTGAGGACATGGAGAATTCACCATTTCTATATATTCTTAAGTTTCTTCAATTAAGGCTTCTTGCTCTTCATCTATAGGAATCGCTTCATCTCTGGTCATGAGGGCCATTACATCATTTACCCGGTCCTGAATAATGGTTTCTTCAAGTAAACCTTCTGAGAATTGATCTTCGTCAAGGACTGCTTCATGCTCCTCTGAGACCTGTTCATCAATATCCATATGATCATCCTTTATAATCTTCATGATTTCTTCCTTAGCATTGGGACCCCATTGATCCCTGAATGCCTCAACCAGTTGGAGGAAGGAAGATATCCCCTTAGGAGGGAGTCCTTCATACCAAGCATCCATATCCTTATCACCTCCTAGTTCAAAGGACATTACGAACAGCTGCATAATGGTGTCCTCATCTGTGATATCCCATGCCATCAAAACTTCTTTGAACTTCATGACATGTGCTGTAACGATATCTTTTCCCCTATGGAATATTGAGACAGACTTCAGACAGCGATGTTTATCAAACCTATTCGGGTATCCCGAAATATTTGAGAAGTCAAATGGATTGAGGCCCCTAATATCTCTTTCCTTTCAGTTTTGTTTTTGTAGAGTACTTCCTTTTTTATTTTCTTCAGTAGGAGTCGCCAAAAGAGACCTGCCAAGTTAGACTTAAACAAATCTCATCGAAAGCACTTAACAAGTACGTACATGAGATGGGTTGAATTCTTGGTCGAGTCGCCAGATAAACATGTCAAGTTAGTCCTTACAACAATATATATATATATATATATATATCGCCCTGGAGCTTACCAATATGTCTTTCATGCACGGATTAATCACCTCAATTTATTTTGAGGTCCCCGGCAATAGCGCCAAAAATGTTACCAGTGTTGCCGGACTTAACCAGATTCTTTTTAATTGGAGTCACCAAGTAAGATATGCAAGATTAGTCCTCAACAATATTTTCAAAATATGAATCCAAGACTTGCCTCGAGTTTCTTACCAAGTGTCATTTTGCCAAGGGTGTAAATGACTCTGGATAAACCACTTCAATCTTTGAAATGTCCCCAGCGACGGCGCCAAAAATGTTAGCGTTCAAACTAGCAGGCTAGGCTTGCAAGTGAAAGGCAATCACATAAGAAACTTGGACTGTTGTCACCTTTGTCCAATCTCCTGACTTCTTCGGGATCCAATGTTGTCCCAAGGGGAGACCCCTTTAATGTACCTGCAAAGTAGATGCCAAATTCCTTCCAAACATATTAAAGCATAGATCAGTGCCTCTAATGGAATCAAACACAGAGTAATAGAGAGAGTTAGGATAGTGCTTGTATAGTAGTTTTGGCAGTTTTGCAGGTCTGTTTAGGGTTAAAAAAGATAGGTCGAGGATTTCATGCCCGAAATTTTAGGGCCGCGAGAACTTAGGGCCAAAATTTTGGGGTCGCGGGAATTTAGGGCCACAAGAATTTAGGGCTATAACTTTAAGGTCACGAGAATTTAACGTTGAGATAATTTAGGACCTAGGTTTTAGAGCCGAGATTTTACGGCTGTGAGAATTTTGGGCCGAAATTTTGGGGGTCGCGAGAATTTAGGGCCAAATTTTGGGGGTAGCAAGAATTTAGGGCCGCAAGATTTTAGGGAGGCCAAAAATAAACAAAAAAAAAATTAGGGTTTTTGTTATAAAATTGCAAACCTAATTATAATCCTAATTCTACCATGAAAATGCAAGTTTAACCTAGCAATAATATTTACAAAAATTCAAACTAGGGTTTGATGTAGAGAAAATGGACAAACTTAGGGTTTTAATGGATGTTACCCCAAACCCTAGCCTTAAAGGAAGGTGACAAGCCTTCCTCTGAGGTAATTCTCCTTGCTACTAGGTTAGGACTTCTTGAAACAACCTCTAGGGTTGGTTTCAAGAGTTTAAACTAGGGCAAAGTTGGAGCTCCAAGGCCAAACTTTGTAAAAAACTCTTGGGAGCATTTTAGTATGCAACGAGGATAGAATAGCAGGCAAAAGCCTTATTCAAAGAGAATGTAGCCCTAGGGCTACCATTCAATCATTCAAGATGCAAAATTGACCTACCATTCATCAAGCAAACCTTTAAAATGTAAAAGACTTACTTGAACATGAGTTATTCCAACCATTCTAACATCCACAAAGCATTAACAAGACAAAGAAAGCATCCAACTTCATCCAAGAGCAAGAAGAATCATCCCTCCAAGAGGTGCACATCACTTCATAAGGCCCTTCTAGGGTAAAAGAGTAGCATAATGAATCTTATCCCATAAATTGTGTGTAATAATCAATGTAGTCAGACTCGAACTCGGCAAATACTCCGCTGGCTTGGGACTCGGCAAACTCGGCGACTCGAATAAGACTAGGATAAGACTCGACAAAGACTCGGCAAATATGAAAAAAATTAAAAATATAGTAAATTGTGTGCTCAAAAAACATACTAAATGACATTTCTAATCTTTGTTGGAACCCTCATGAATGCTAGTCATCGTTTTTGAGCCTCGGTTTCAAACACCTAACCATTCTAAGTGTGGTATACTAACAATATGAGGTATCAAGATTCAACACGCAAAGACATATTTATAAGATTAATATTGCGGGCAGTCCAATGTTTATCTTAATATTATAAATGTTTACCTCATTTAACCCCAAGGTTAGCTCAAGTGATCATGAGCACCTAAAGTGGTGAGACCCAAGGGGTTCGACTCTCTTGATCAAAGTTAGGTTAGATAATCATGGCATACCATCCATGAATCATGAGGTACTCAAAATGTAATTAGAGTTAAATTTTTGACTTATTAATTTACAAAAATCAAATATTTTAAAAATATGTATCACAATTTTTAATCTCAGTAATCGGTATAACTAAAATATTTTGAAAATATTTATTGTATTGTATGCAAATTAAAGTAAAAACACATTTATAATTAAAAATAAATAAAAATATAAACTATTTTAAAAATACATTTACTGATTGAAAACAAAATAAAATATATCAATTTAATTTAAATTAAATACACATTTATAATTAAAAAACAAATTAAAATATAACCTATTTTAAAAATAAATTTACTAATCGAAAACAAAATAAAATATAAAGACTACTACTATGTCGGCAATCCTCAACACCCTTCGTCTTGGTTCTGGCTACGTCCTTGTACCCTAATCTACCTTTTGCCATATAAAGGCCCCCAACAATGGCCCTACCACTCTGACACAATCTCATGCCTAGGAGTTGGCAGCTACTTCTAGCATCAGGGTCATTCCTAATAGCCTGTGGTCATTCCCAACTTTCCCCTACTCTGGTGGCTTACTATACTTTGTCACTCGATCGACGCAGCCTACATTCCTACCTGAAGCCCAATCTTTGTCACATCCTACGAATCACACACAACTACTGGGCAGATGCCTCAAACTCTCATACAAACATCGATTCCGTTTCCGTCCAAATCTTCCTACAACATTAATCTCCAAAACGATTTTTTGTGGGCCAAAGTCAACGCCGGAAAAGCTCATGCGATTTTTTGTTTGGCGAGTTCTAATGAGCGGCGAGTTTGTGGCAAGTTCCAGCGAGTCCCAAGTACGGAGGACGAGTTTGTGGCAACCACTCGTTTCAGAGCTCACTCGGCCAGACTCGACTGACTCGGCGAGTATTCAACTAGTGAGATAACACTGGTAAAAATGAAGTGAGGAGATTGTATTTATATAATCTCACACTCACTTTTTACAAAATAACCAAGCCTACATGCTTTAAAATGTCAATTTAAAATTATAAATGTCGATTTAAAATTATAACATAAATTAATATAAAATAATCAAATATGTGGGTAACATGGGGCATTTTCCCCAGAGTTTACCCAAAGATGACTAAAATAGCTAAAAATGAGCAAATCACTCTGAACTGAAGGCTGGATTGGCAAGGGGGTGGCGTCATGCCCCATCCAACCCCATCAGTGGTGAAAATCCCTCAACGCCTCCCCATATCAAGCAATGTAGGCCTGGTATGAGGATGACGTCAACATGACTAGGATACCAAGCAGAGAGGGCGTTGCAATGCAGAGGGACCAGGAGGGTGTGGACGGTGACCTGGAAGAGAGACATAAGCCTCAGTGCTGAGAGAAACGCCACCAGAATGATAAAACGGGTGGGGGGTCATGTGATCCAGTGAACCACCCCTGGGAGCCCCGGACACCATCCTCAGGGCTTCAAGCCCTTTCATGAGGCACTCAGCAATGCCACTAAGCCATAGTACTCCCAGGAGAAGAACCAAAAGGGACTGGCCCTAACCTCCACTCAAAAAATGCTGGAAAACACCCTTCCTGGTCAGAAAAAAAAACGACTCTCTCTCCCTGGGGCACAGCTGAAGGTGCGTTGGTACTGGTACCACATAACAACTGGAAAGTAGAAAAAGTTGACTTGGAAGATGCCTACCTACCCTTGTGCATAAGAGATGGCTTGGGTGCACGTGCCAAATGTGTGAACCTAGGGTTGAGCAAACCCTTGGTGAGGCAGAGCATTCCTGGAAAGATTTGGGGATGGTTAACAAGATAACTCAATTGGTTGAAGGTGACGGAATAAATGGCATGGACATGCCTCTCTTAGCAAGAGGTCTGGAATTCTTTGGTTGGTTGGTCGCACTTAACAAACTTCCAACAAACTGTTTAAGCATTTGAGGGAAGTGGCTATGATGGCCATTTGCCACCACCTTCTCATTGATGGGTTCCTTACAACGGCTTATCGCCTAGCAAGATTGGCAATGACGCCTAAGCATACCAGAAAATGTGCCAAGATCAATGAGGAAGTTGGAATTGTTGAATTGCAGAGGGTGGCTGGAGTGTTGAGGAAGGGTTGAAGGTCTTCCTATTGTTCAACAAATTGTGCACTTTGAAGTACCGGAAGCAAGAAATTGGACATAGGAATTTACTTGCATTAGCAAGAGTTGTGGTGAACAAAAGCAAAGGCACACATCAGGATGTGATCTATTGCACACAGAATTGTGCACAAAATGAGGCAAGCTAGATGGATGTCTCATTCTTAAGGAAGAATAGTTTAAGTGTCGGGTCTAAGCACAAAGGCACTCACCCACCAAGAGTCTCAATTGTGAGATGATGACATGGTTGAGGAACAGGTTCAGAGAGCCTTGCACAAGTTAAGTGCTCTTCTTCTTCATGAAGACTGACAACTTGAGGGTGACACATTTTTTGGTTCAAAAGGAACGTAGAGCCTAGAAAGGCCACCATCCAAGGGGTTGAGTAAATTAATGCAGAAGAAAACCAAGAAGAGGCAATAGATGGCAAAGGTGACTGATGTACCTTTCTGACAATTTTGAGGCAAAGGTGGTGACCTTGCCTTAGTCCAGAAAAGTTGTGCAAAGAAGATTGAATTGTAGAAGGAAGTGGTGGTTCTGAGCATGAAAATGTGTATTCTCATGAGATGGACAAGTTAGTAAGTCAGCCAAAATGTGCAATAATAAGTCAGAAGTGTGCAACACTTGGGTAAGTTACATAACCTTCTTAGTGGAGATTGAGTTGTCACCGCAGCAGTAGACACTTAGATCACAGTCGTAGCAAGAGGCAGGCAAGAATAGCGATAGTGGCATACAGGAGATATTGTAACAAAGTTGGTCAAAATGCTTCATTCAAAGGAAGTATTAGACAAATAAGCAATTGCACAAGTATTCTAGCAAAGACGGTGTGAAGTGGTTGGAGAATCCAACCACAGGTGGATGCATGAGTCTAGGTAGCAGACTTAGAGGACAGTAGGTTCTTGAGGATGTTGTCAAGGATGGCAACGACTTTTAGTGGGGGGGAATGTAAGGCCACCACCTTGAATGGCTTTTGGAACCTCCGCCACACAGTCACATTGGTGGTTGTTGATTGGCACGAATAGACATGGCATAAGCTTGATGGCTAGATGAGCTAGTTTTCGAGCACCTTGGGCCATTGGCAAGGCACAAAATAGATATGTTGGGAACCCTTGCTCAAAGGCAGGGTGCACCGCAGACATTGACAACTCGCATTAGTTGGTCAAACCAAGAGAAGCTTGTGAGGGAACTTGGTAAGGCAGAGAAGGAAACTGCAACCAACCTTGTCCACAGGCATGTACTAGGCATGATGGTCAAAGTGGCAAGAAGAACAAACTGGCTTATATATGACTTGGGCACACTCAAATGGGCGCACGTAAGCTAGGAAGACTAAGTTGGATACACTTGGATTTGGTGTACATTAGCTAGGAGCACTTGGACACATGCCACATGGACGAACATTGGCTTGGTGGAGTTGTTTGGCTTGGCGGAGTTGTTCGGTGCACTTTGAGGCACCTTGCCAAACACATTTCTTGGGAAGACATAGGCGCAGTGTACTGGATGTACTTTTGGGTGCACTTGGGCGTACCTTGCCAAGCACACTTGGGTGTACCTTGTCGACATACTTCCGGATGCACTTGGATGAATAGCATTGGATGCATCGTTGGGCACACTTGGACGTAATGTGAATCCCTTAGATGTTGCGATCATGTGGCACAGCAAACATGACACCATTGGAGATGGACGTGGACAGACAAATCATGTGGGCATAGTTGAGTTGGTGACGTGGGCACTTGGGTCCACTTAGACCTGAAGGGGCTTGCAAGTACAAGGCAAGTCTTGTATATATAGTGGACATCTCAAAGTAGGTAAGGCATCATTCATTAACACTAGTTCAAAGTGAGCTCTATGATTTGTGCTAAGTTATGGGTTTAGCGCAGTACGGTAATTTTGCACTGATTGGGTGAAAAGGAAGAGGTGAACAGGACCTACAGAGGGCAGGCATGTTGTTGCTTCAAGGGTTAGTTTATGCAAATCTATTGAGCATTGGCAAGAGCCTATTTTGCCTTGGACTCGTTGTATTTTTGAAAAAAGAGTGGCAAGCAAGAGGCTGCACTCCCTTGTTGTGTGCTATAAACATTCATATAAATAAAGTTTAAGGCATCCATCTTGAGTGTCACCTGTACATGTGCATGTATAATGTGGTTGCTTTATTGGGATGAATGATGTTATATTTCCTGTGATGCTTTATGTTTGTTAACTATTGACATTGGCTAAGTGAATTATTGTCTAAGTGTTGAATATTGTTAAGAATAAGTATTGCTGGGATGTTTTAAATGTTGTGGTTGGACACATGCCTAATTGGTGAATGAATTTGGTTAGTAGGACTTGGTTGCATTTGGCAGATTATAGTCTATGGCAAAGTTATGGGCAGACCTTAGGCAAAGAGCGTAGTCCGGTTGTAGTAGGTGCATGCTGGCCAAGCCCCTACGACTGAGGCAAGGTAGTGTGGCACGACCTCAAGTACCGATGTCAAGAAAAACGTTTCGACAGATTGTAGGTCCATGACAGCATTCCTTTTCTAATAGTCCTCTTGCCATTACTTAAGGTTTGAAAGGGTCCACCTGGCCATATGTCATAAAGGCCCTCAATATATGCCATTAATGTGGAGCACTCCTCTATATTAGTGCAATCTTGCTTGTGAAATGCCCCAAAGGGTACACCTTAACCATCCTGACGGTGAAATATGCCTCCAAATATGTGGAGCATGCCTAGAACAATGTGTCCTTACCCCCAAAGACCTCAGAAGGTAAAATATGCCTCCAAATATGTAGAAATGCATCGAAACATGTGCAAGTACCTTGATTTGACACATCAATGGGGCTAGTGTTCACATAGTAGACCTCCTAGGTTAGTTCACCTCTTTAGTGTGTTGTTTTCCTTCCAAATCAGCCCTCTATTGTCCTGAATTCTAATTAATCCATGAATGAAGGATACAACTATGCCCGGGCTAACAAGACTCTGCAACTGAAACCAGTCTTCAAAGTGGGTACACTTGCATGCATTGCATTGATGACCTTTGGAGCCTTTCTAAGGTAGAAAAATGACCAGTAATTGTTCTTGTGGTATGCAAAATGAACTGTGCATTTTCAGGCAGTAGCAAGCCCTACAAGGACTTCCATTGCAGGACAATAGATGTCATTGTGTTTCAAAATTTGATTGTCAAACATTTTGCGTGTTCATAAATCAAATTTCAAAATTTTAATAAGCCACTAATTGTACTTTAAATGTTACATTTCAATCAGATAAACTTAACTCGTATTACAGAGAAATTTGCTAGTGAAAAAGCACCTGGAGGTCCTTCAAAGAGCACTGCTCGAGGTCGATTGGATTCAAATTTGCACCTAGTGCCTTTTGCAATCTTATCATATATCTCTGGTCGTCGTAGAGCCAACAAGACAGTGTCCTCTATTTCCCTGTAAAAATAAATCAATTAAAAGTTAACATGCTATTTGCATCATTATTTTCTTTCTCAATGCCAAAGCAAACTCATTTAAACTGCTGAAAATTCATGGGCAAGTCAACAAACTCATGTTTATTAAAAAGAACAAGGGAAAATTTTAATTCAAGTTTAATCAAAAGAGCAAAAGCAAAGTCTGTGAACCATGCTAAGTCTTAAGTGAAAATTCTAGTAGAAACAAGAAACATCTTCGTAATGTAAAGCCTTAAAAGCATCTTTGTGATACATTAACGCGTCCGAGAAACATGCACCACAACACTGTAAAATCTAGAGGTGTAAATTTCCCATTGTTGTTGCACCTAAAGGAATGTTTCAACACTCCACAAGGATTCAATTGATTTAACCACTTCTATGCATAAAAGTCTTCTTGATCCATCAAATCTATTAGCCTTTAGACAATTATATAACTATCTTGGTATGACAATTAGGCCATATGCCTTAAATTTGCTGAAATTAAAAAAACCACGAACTTCAATTTAATGTCCCCATCCACAAACATCATACATTCAAGACCTCCTTGCTACTAGAAAATTCCCTACCAATTGAGAGGGGTTTTTTGGCTCAACTCCTACTTTAAACAATATCTATGTAACTCAATTACATCATAGGACGGTTATGTATAATGTGATAGTATAATGCAATTAAAAAAAATTAAACTCCATAAAGCTAAAGAATCCTTGCCACTCCATGAGAATAATGTTTGCACTGCATGCCACTATTGTTAAGATTCACAAGAGTTAGAAGGATTGAATGGAACCAGCCAGCAAACCTTAAATCCTGCGAAAATACAAAGTATAACAACACTAGGGAATCACAAACATTCGAGAGATTAGATGACCCACAGCGAGAGCAATGGAGCTGATCATATGTGCAGTAGAGAGAGAGAGAGAGAGAGAGAGAGAGAGAGCACATATATGCTAAAGGAGAAAGATCAAAAACACCATAACAAAGAGAGTGCAGTAGAGTATAGTGTCATTAGGCTAAAGAATGAGTCACTCGCTTAACGAGATCAAAAGATCAAAATCAAGATAATGTTACAAATGAGAGTTGGGTATGTGTTTGCAAACAACTCAATAGGTATGGTGTTTTCCCAAGAGGAATTTATGAGCCTATACTAACTAGGTCAACCTTAACCAAGCTAGAAATATAATAAATGAGGATTGACTCAGTTGGCCCAATCCAAACTCAGAAATACATTAATAATGCTTACAAGATAAGGTCATCTACGGCCACAAAAGAAGCTTACATAATTCTCAACATCCCCCCCCTACGCTGAATAGGATGCCATGTAGAAAAATGATGAATACAATTGATAGAATGGGTTTATCGATACACAACTCAAATACAATTCAGTGTGGGTTTTAGATACCCAACTCAAATAGGATAAGTCGTAGCCTATATAGAAGTGAGAAAGGGTTTATGGACCCAGCTTAAATACAATTTAAAGTGGGTTTATGAATACCCAACTCAAATACAAGTGAGAGTGGATCTACTCAAAGAGTCAAAACAAATCAGAATTAGAGTGGGTTTATGGATACCCAACTCAATATTGAATTGGCCCTATTTTTGACATCCCTCCTTAATTTGAACATGAGGCCTTGAAGAGAAGGCATTACATCTGTTATCACATACATTGTAGCTGGGCTACCATGATGCAGACCAGATTTTTCCCAGTCCATTGAGCCAATCCTATAGTTGAGATGAGCCTATTGTTCAGCGGTAATGCACATTTTCCTGAGCCAGCAACAGCAGTTTGCCCACTTGTCATGACTGATCCTACATGACCCGTTGAGATGATTCTAGTGTAGTCATGGTGCATACAGAGCAGAGCAGTCAGTCGGTGATGTCCTTTGACCATGGTCAGTTGCAGTTGTTTCAGAGACAGGTATATGGCAAAGCAGAGGTATATATATCTAAGTAGCATGGGTACCCGTACCCGAGGGTAAGCCACGCGTACCCATACCGGATACTTGTACCCATGTACCGGATACCTCGTACCCACGTACCCTGTCGTACCTGAAACTTGGCTGAAGTACCCGAGACGTTTTTCATAGATTTAAGGTACCTTGATGTTGGTGGTGCTTATTGTTGAACTCCTCAATCATGACCTTAACAAAAAAGTAACCTTCATTCAAGGAAAATCACTATTTCTACCTCATTTTAACACTTAGATTAGGAAGTTTTATCAAAACTATAGGATGTTGACTAATGTCCTTGAAGGACCAACTTCGAGATTGAAGGTAGAGGCAAGGGCTAGAGCTTAGAGGAGGGGTCACAGGATGCTATTGATGAATAGGATCCCAATATAGGCAAGAATTTTGATATGTAATTATTTGTTATAGAGCATGAAGTTTTTTTGGACTCTATAGGCCATTCAGCCTCTTTATTTATGTATTTTGAGTCAGATATGGATCGCACTTGATTTTTTTTAGTTGTATGCACCCTTTCTATATACATGAGAAACTTTGAATATTTGTGAATAATGGTTTGGATTCATATGGATGCATATGAATATATATGTTTAATGGAAATGATTTAAATTTCATATGTATTATAATTTATAAATTTATAGTTATAAAAAATAAATATATAGTACCCCCGACGTACCCAAGTCCCCTATTTCAAAAAGTGGTGTCCCCTTCCCCGCACCCGTCATCGTACATGTCCCCGTACCTAAGTTTCCTAACAACTTAGATATATATATTTCCTGGCAACTTAGTTATATATATATATATTTCTTGGAACCTTATATATATATATATATATATAACTAAGTTGCCAAGAAATATATATATATATCATTTGGATGTTTTAGTTGCTCTATAGTTTATTTTAGTTATTGTGACTATGCATGTCCTACTGACAATGGCATTCTGAGCGCCATAGTTTGAAACCTGTGTCGTGAGTTGTTAGAGAGTCCCTAGTGTAAGGTCATTACATATGTTTGCTAGTATCTCCTACCTTACATAGACTTAACCCTACCTTTGCTTCGATGGCATCCCTTGTTCACCTTTCTTCATTTGTAATATACCAAATGATAATTTTTGTCTGTTTATGGAGTTTCTGATGATGTTGTTTCTTGCTAGTAGCCTTTATGGAACAATACTTGAAGGAAACATGAATGCATGTACTGAACTATGCTTGCATGAGCATGCATGCAAATGCATGGGTTTGCCAACCCCTAATTAACCCAGATAATCAGAAATGCTATAAAGTAGGGATAGAAAGATGCATGTACGTACCAATAGTATCAGCAGTTGATGTAGATCAATATAAGCTAAGCATGCAAGCCATGCATGAAGAAATTGTTGAGATATGAGTTGTCCTCTCTCCAATAATGCGCCCTTGGTATGAATGTGCCTTCTTCAATATGTGGATGGATGCATGAGTGCACAAACGATGTCAGATTGCTCCTGGATGAAGCTACTAGGGTTATAATGCCCTTCTAGTTGGTATGGAACCGCATGCAAATCATGCATGAACTCTAGGTCAAAGGGCAAATATCTTCCTCAAGGAAAGTTGCCCATGCAAGGACATGCGCCCTTTTGAATGATGGAATGACGAGATCTCTCTTCTGAAGCTGAATAAGAAGCTTGTATTTAGTAACTAGGCTAATAGTGGTGCTCTCGGAAGGATAGAAATAACATGCAGACTGAATAGTGATTATCTGTCAAGATATGAGTTATCCTCCTTTGTCCAATTCGCCCATGCAAGAGAGGGTGAATCCTCCTTGTCTAGGATGTAGTTGGAATCCTGCTGAATGCTGAAGAATCTTGTATGATGATAGTAATAATGTTGAATCTGGATGATACAACCCTGATAGTGACTAGGGCAGATAGATTTCACTGCCGAAATACACTTGATGGTTGAGTGGTGCCCTCAACCCCAAACTGGCTCTCTGAGCTCTCCAAGTCGACTTCTCAAATCAATAATCAATAAGCAAACCTAATCATTCACTTTATCCTTCTTTTATAACTTTGACATTGCATGCCCTAACTTTTGCATGCCTAGGTCGCTTTTCTCTTCTATTTTTCAGTTGACTTGCATGCATTGCTTTCTGTGTGAATGAAGGCTTAATTAAGGTATTTATGTCCATGCATCATGAAATATGGCCCGCATGTAATGCATGCAGGTGGCCCCTAGTTCCTGTGGCCCTCTTTTATCTACTAATGATCTAATAACCATGATTAAGATCTTCTTTTGGTCTAAATGGTATCAATCCTCTGTCAATTCCTCTGGTTGTTAAAAAGGGAACATTACAGTCCTCCTTCGCCAAGATTGCTTGTCCTCAAGCAATACCAACACAACTCCATAATCAATCAAACTGGACCAACTGAATTCAGGGAAAATCCCAAGGTACCAAATCATCCTAGGAGATCTGTAGCATCTTCTACTCAAAGTACTGTCCTGCGAGGTACCATGACATGTGACCTCCTGAAAGCATCCTCTAATAACAACTAAACTTCCCGTCACTGAAATTATGGGGTCCCAAATCGGTCTAAGAACTACCAAGTACCTATTGCATCCACCACATCCTAGTGCAGTATTGACACAAGGAGCATGTTGTAGACTCCTCAGAATCCAAGCCAATAAACATTGTATCCATCCCTCATAAGGTCTCCCACCTAGGAAGCTAATCCAGTGCTCCATATGGATAGGCTCCTGAAAGTGATAGTTGACTCTCGTCCTCATGCTAACTATTGTACCGTCCACTACTGCAATCTCAGGGTCCCCTACTACCCAAAAAAAGAGACCATCATGCAGTCATTGAGCCACTCTGATAATCGTCAATTATCTGCCATGCTCTAACAACATCCACCTCTCTTGGAACTCCAAGCAAAAATATCTGTAAGAGTTGGCCCCCTCACTATGAATGGTGTAGTGTATAGGCAACCAAGTGAAGTCTGCAATTATGTTGTCATACTCGACCTCAAATACCGACAAAGGAAATCTGCTCCGGTCATTGGTAACGACTCTAGGCTACTCATGAACTCTAATCATCTCCTCAAGAGACATCTCTATCACTCGCGTTGCCCTATACTCCGAGGAAATCACCGAAATTTGCAATAACTTTGATAATCGGTGAATCTCTGCACATATATATCTGCACCTTGCATCCTCGGTATACCTGTGATGCAATCTAACATTAAGCTCCATGGCTGCTCAAAATTTGTCGAAGGCTGCATCAATGCAAGTCCCGACTTACCCTGTTGGCCCGACATAATATCCACCCAGTTTCTCCATGCAAACCTACCTCGGATCTGATTAAAAAAGGTGAAGACATCTGAGTCCCCCACTAGCCTTTGTGATGTGAAGCGCTCTCTACCCCGAGCGCTGGTCTGCCTAGTGCTGGCACCAGAATCCATTTGACTGCCCCTGAAGAGTCAAGCAATCATAAGCTACACAAACTCCTTAGAAGACTGCTCTGTCATGCATCCAAACCTAAGCAACCCACTAATAAACACCTGAAAGCGGAAGCTGGCCATCTCCTCCATAGTGGCTCCACTATCAATCTCAATCCCGAATACCAGGAAAGAAAGTCGACTCTGCCATAAAGAAGTCTCAACCTCTCCTCCACTATCATCCAATAAATATAGCAGATCAATCACCCTCACAACTCTGTCGATCACCTCTACCATCTGAAACAATCCATCATGCAGATGAATGCCTGGATCCCACCACCAACTAAGGGGTCCACCAAACCCAACTCCAACGAACTGTTGTCATACCATGCTAATAGTCATCGAAGTCTCCATGTAATCCTGTGGTAGAAACCAAGTAATAAGAATTGACTCCGCTCCTGCTGATCTAATTAGCTCCCGCCAAACTGCATCTATACATCTGCTAACCCACTCACCGTCTATGTGCTCAAATAATCCATGGAGTCTAAGCCTCTCTCTGGAGAATAGCTCCGCCACCTACGGTGCCTCATACTCATGCAGATACCAAGAATAATCTACCAACTGCAAATCCCGCATAGCCCTCATGATCTTCTCCCTAAGTGAGGACTTAGGGTTTGTACATGGGCAATCTCTATAGGAGATGATGTCATTCCCTACTCTCTCAACTGCAATCCTTGCGAACCAATCTAATCTCCCCTATGTACCCAATGTACCAATCCCATGCTCTAATTGAAGATCGCCCTTGTGGCCAAGATGCCATTCACCTCATCTAACTGTCTCAGGTGAACCTCCCAAGTCTTGATGTGTAATAGCAATAAATAGCTCTGCTCCTACAGATGCGACTGGGAAGTAACTAGTGTGTTAGTCAACCCCACAGGCATGACCACAATCCCAAAATTAGGTCTAGAAGTAGACTTGTAAGCATCATGCTCTCTGATCCTCATCGGATGATATTCCTGACAAAGATAGGCTATCAAGGGATCTACTACCTTATGAAGCATGTCCTTCCCCTCATCGATCCTGGGGAAACCCAATACAAGGGTATGCTCATGATCTCTGTTAGGTGGTCTCCCAGGAGGAAACACTCCAAAACTCCATGGGATCTCATCGTGTACCCCTGTAGACCGTATCCTCCTGAGCCATCGAGTACCTTGTATGCATTATTGTAGCCAATACTCCACTGATATCAACGACGCTTGTAAACCACTGTGTCTCTATATCCGCCATATATTTGTCCACCCAACCTCTGTATGCATATACTTCCTTGTTGGCTAATCCACAGTGAACGTGCTCAACTATCTCCGCCATGGCTATACCTCTATCTAACAGATATGGCTCATGATCCCCTATCTGATCCAAACCCTCTGTGTCAAATCTCTCCTCAGTCACCTACGACTCTAAGTGCTCCTCATGCAGAATCATCACCGAATGTTGTCCCCTAAATCCATGGGTGCCACTTATGCCCTCATGTTTTACAGTTGTCCTATATCATGTGTGTGTTGCAGTATCCTCCTGTGCATTCACTCTACTAGTGTCACCTAAACCTGGATCCCACACATCTATACTATACTGGAGTGTGTCTCCCGTCAAGAAATCTGCAACTACAACAAGAACCATTAATGCCCCTGTTATCACATATATAGTAGCCGGGCTACCATACATTTTTTGTCAGATTCCAGTACACTATTCAGCCAGTTCCCTTACATTGAGATGCTGAGATAAGCATCTATTATGGATCACTATCAGATTATGGATAGCAGTTTTTATTCCCCATGCAATGACTGAATCTCAGGACACTCAAAGAGATGACCGATGTAGCTATTTATCCATTTGTACAGAGCAGTCAGTATTGCCCAGAGTTACGGCAGCAGTTTCAGAGGACAGATGATGGTTCAGATGGTGAGTATTCAGGTATATGACTCAGCAGGTATATTATGGTGTTGCGGTTATATTGCTTTTATTTCCATTTTCTTAGCATGTCTTAGCACTTGGTATCATGATCTGGCGATCATATAGATATGTGGACCTGGTTGTACTTATATATATATATTTGTCCCTACTCAGACTTAGAAGTTCTTGGCCTATACTCATTGGTTTTACCCTCCCTAGGGAGAATAGAGGTGATCTTTCCCGCCATACTTTGGCTTGCTAGTGTTGGTTTCATTATTCATTGTCTTCATCCATCCATGACTGACCCAGTTTGTTCATTACCTTGACATACTACTTGACTGGTGACATGGAGGACCTTCCCCCACTGTAGCCTCTATATTGGATAAACTTCCCTGTTTATTATGTCTCGGCTCTGAGTTGGTGACAAAACTTACCTATGGTGAGTTGGTTTTCCTTGTGAATTCCCCCTAGTCACTAAAGTTGTTGTTGGCTAAACCTGAAACTTTTAGTGCTGCCATGAATACAAAGTATGGAAATCAAATGTTGTATCTTGTATGAATGAAATAAAGCCAAATGAAAATGGCTATGAAATATCAAATGCTATATCTATTGTGAAATGTAAATACCTAGGTAAACAAGTTGTCTATGACACACCTAGAAGTGCTCAGGTATACAAGTGCCTTAAAAACACACCTGCAGCAAGAAGCCTAAATTAAATGTAAATCTATGCAATGTGTTTATAAACACACACAGATCAAAGGCTATGGAAACTCTAGGCCCAAAAAGCAATGGAACTTAAACTCGATATCAAAAAGATTGCTGGCCTTATTTGTATTATGGATGGTGCGCATCTGTGCAAGGTGAATAAACACTCTTTGAACAACTTATCCATTTGTGAGACACCGCCATTCCCTGTGTTGTTGTTTGTCCATTATATGCTATGGTGTGTATTCCCTTTTCCATTTCCAACGTGTCACAGTGTTAAGTTAGTACGTCATCCTTTAACCTAGCCACTTATTTCTTAGCCTTCACCCTTCACTAGCAAATTGATCACAACTATGAAGTGAGTATGACCTTGAAAGTCTTGTCTGAGTAATAAGTAATAATTAATGACATATTATATTTGGATTTATATCGCCAGTAATGATTTCTATTTGTTATAATTGCTATGTGAATGGATTGTAAAGCATGTTTTAACCTTTGACACCTCGCAGCAGCTTGATGACAGTTTGAGTCATATTTTGGTCATGTTGACTTGGTCAAACCTTAGTTTGACCAAAAGTCAACCACAGGACATTAGGTGGCAGACCTCAGATGTTACAGATAGATGATATATGGTCTGGTACAGGTCACCATGGTGGGCTTATGCAGTGGTTTCAGGCTTATGATGATGATTTGTGTTTTTCAGCACTTTTACAGATTATTATTATTTGGTCTACCAGATATGATGAGTATTTATTTTGGACCATGCAAAGGTTTATATGGTGTATGAGTACACATCTTAGATGGATTTGGACCTTCTGCGTCCAATGAGACAGTCTGTTTTCAGTTCCGGACAGTTACAGTGATGATTGGGCCTAAATTGGCTATCCTAGTGCAGTTTTGGTCTGTCGGAGGCCCTGTCAGAGCAGTGATGATATTTATTTGGTTCACCTAGGGCGATGTGCATGGAGGGGGTGGTCCAGCCACTTGTTATTAAACATATTACCCCCCTCCCAGACTCATTGGTGAGCTCACCTTGACAACGTAGGCACTCCAGGAGGCAGTTTGGGCAGTTTCACATTTCTCGAGGCAATCCGGAAATGGTAAAAATAGCTATAGAAGAATTTGATTTGGGCTACTGAGGCAATGTTATGGCATGGGATGATCAATGATGATGAGTGGGATGTCTTCCACACCTTCTCCAGCAGTTTCAGCTTCATCGAGACCCACATCCATCATTTATGGCACTTTTTGATGATTTCTGGAGCCTCCTAAGGCTCACGACTTTCCCAAAGAGGCACGATTTGGTGTCTAGAGCATTTATTCTTGGATATTGTGCCATGGGGATTGACCAAGGGTGTTAGAAATTACCCCTTAGACCCACCGTGAGCTATATTTTATGTTTTGTCATCATGATTTGGTGGGATCCCCTCTACTAGGGCGATTTTGTCTACTTATTGTTATATTTTATTAGTAATCCATGTATTGTATTGTCGAGCTCATCTCAACCATTGATTAGATCTTTTGATCTTTTAATCTTAGCCACTAATTTAAAAAGTGGTTAGATTGTGGACTCACTCTTTCCTATTTAAAGGAGAGAGCTTCTCATTGTAAAGGGGTCTTTGGCTCTTGAAATCTTGATATAGAAAAACTTTTATGTGGAAATTCTTATGGTCTCCTTTGAATCTAGTGTTCTTCGATGGTGATTGCAAAGTCTATTGCATCCTAGCCTTTGGGTATTTGCGGTAAGATCTATCTTTTTGGAAACTTTTGTCTTGTCTACAGGAGGGCGACTTCACTTGGGCGTTTTTGCAAGGCTTCTTCAACTCGCTCCACTTGGCATTCGCTTGTATCAGGGGGTTATCATTAGTATCATTGTGATCTATGCTATCTTTCTGTTATTTCTCTTGTGGCATTAGTCTTATCTCTTGTTCGCAGTAAATCTGATATTGTTCACGTTTATTGTGCAGGAGAGAGGGCGCATTGGCTTCCTTGGGCAAATCGACTTCATAGAAAACTACCTCAAATCGCTCCAAATTGATCGAGTTTGCATAGATCATCATCATCAAGGCATCTACAAGGTTATCTAGGTAAGATCCACAGGTTTGTTCTTCTTGTCTTGGTTCCAATCCATTGGCACAAATACTTCATTGTTAAAACCCTCATTTTACATTTTTTCAGATCTAGCAAGATTTACTTGGCTTTTGGGTATAATATTCGAAACCCACCTCTATAGCATCCACGGCAATTCGGATCTATAGTTTGGTGTGGATGGGCCTTCATTTGACCCTCTTCCCAAGGCAAAGAGGCTTCTCCAAGGGAGGTCGCACTTCCTAGGAGCGGTGATTTTGCTAGATCTAGCACCTGGATAGGTGAGATCCCACTTGATCCTTGATCTCCATAATTGATAACCTACCCCTAGTGTGTCACTTCAGTGATTTTCACCTTGTGGGTCCCATTCCTCATTTTGAGGGTTGAGCCCCACTTGGGTCACTTTGTGGCACATTTCAATCTCAGATCTACTGAGATCTAGCCATTGGATGACCTTAATTTTCAAGATCCACCTACCTCAACACCTCAACATTCCAGATCTACAATTTGGTGGGCATCCGACTCCATTTGGCCCAATTCCCAAGGCACTAATCTTCCCCAAGTCAATTCGACTTTCCTAGATTGTTGAGTTATCTTGTGGCTTGATCTTTGTCTTGTTGCTTGAAACACCTTGAAACTGTCATATCCTTTCATCAAGCATAGCTAGAAAGCCCTAACTGTCAGATCTCTGATTTGGGACACTTTCCCTGTTTTAAGGGTCACGTTTCCCAAGGCAGTTGATTTTGACCATTTGAAACTAGCTTTGAATCTTGGAATCATACCTAATCATTGAATCACTGTGTGTTATCTTTGATTGTCATATTACACCTTTCCCTAGCCTCCACAGTGGTCCTAATTCCTTACTTCTAGGGTTCCATACCTATCACCTTACGTACCTCATTAGATTGATTTGATCTGGTGATTGGGTTGATCTCTCCTATCGGGAGTAGGTCCGGGTCTCCCCCTTGCTATCTTGGCTTTGATAGCTAAAGCGAAGAGTGCCTTGGTTGGCGTGACAACCATCCTTTTGGGAACCAAGGCCCTCTTGGTTCACCACTTTAGTTGCCTATCCCCTCTACCATCCACCTTGGATCCACCTATAGGGGCAACTACAAGATTGGTGATAACAAGCCCCTCCACAATAAGTGACTCATAACCTCCATACTGCCCCGTAAGTATAGAGTCAACCATCTCCAAGTCGTGTCTCTCATCATGGATCTCGCCTGTCATGAATGTCCCAACTCTTGATGTAGATGATCAAGAGGGTACCAACTCCAACTCGTCACACATCCTGTCAACATGCATATTGGATTCCTGAAGAGCCATCCGAGTGTTGTTTAAGGAATCTCTAGTAACCATAGGCTCATAGGTGGGCTCCTCTTCTTCTTCAATGTCTTGTACGCCCTAATCACTCAATATCGAATCCATGTCACATCTAGGTGCTAACACCCCCTGATCCTCACAAGCACCACTACTAAGGTGAGATGATGAATCCTCGACTTTGGATGATCGGATAACTGCATCACATGTACTATCCTCCTCGTGTAATGTCAACTCCATATTAAGTTCACCATCAACTTGTACTTCATGCTCATCTTTCTCTGATCCCCACACTATCTATTTAAGGAGATCCTCATCCAAATCCTTGGGTCGGCTCCCGAACTTGATGGAGTAATAATCTTGAAAGGACAATGTTGCACATACCTCATCCTCCAAGGCTAGATATTTTTGATATCGAGGCAAGTGTCGAAGTGCTACTAACATCCCCAAATTTCCAGCCAAGATCCTTCTCAGTGTCTTCATGTGTTCATGGGCTGGAAAGAAACCTGTGCTCTAGCATGCACTTCACCTAAAATTGACATGCAATGTCATGCATAGCACCAAAACTGTCATGCACTAATATGCACTCACATGCACTGACATGCATCCACATGCACTGCGCCAAAACTGGCATGCACTTGTTTATTCAACCTGCTTTAGCCTCGTGCACCTGAAACCATTTGCTATGTCCCCAAAACTGGTGAGGAGCATGCTCTGATAATACTGTAAAATACCAACTGATCATTTATGTATGTTTATGGAGTTTCTGCTGATGTTGTTGCTTGCTAGTAGCCTTTATGGAACAATACTTGAAGGAAACATGAATGCATGTACTGAACTATGCTTGCATGAGCATGCATGCAAATGCATGGGTTTGCCAACCCCTAATTAACCCAGATAATCAGAAATGCTATAAAGTAGGGATAGAAAGATGCATGTACGTACCAATAGTATCAGCAGTTGATGTAGATCAATATAAGCTAAGCATGCAAGCCATGCATGAAGAAATTGTTGAGATATGAGTTGTCCTCTCTCCAATAATGCGCCCTTGGTATGAATGTGCCTTCTTCAATATGTGGATGGATGCATGAGTGCACAAACGATGTCAGATTGCTCCTGGATGAAGCTACTAGGGTTATAATGCCCTTCTAGTTGGTATGGAACCGCATGCAAATCATGCATGAACTCTAGGTCAAAGGGCAAATATCTTCCTCAAGGAAAGTTGCCCATGCAAGGACATGCGCCCTTTTGAATGATGGAATAACGAGATCTCTCTTCTGAAGCTGAATAAGAAGCTTGTATTTAGTAACTAGGCTAATAGTGGTGCTCTCGGAAGGATAGAAATAGCATGCAGACTGAATAGTGATTATCTGTCAAGATATGAGTTATCCTCCTGTTACCACACATATAGTAGTTGGGCTACCATGTGAGCAGAGCAAATATCTGCACTTTTCAAAGCTTTGCCTTTACACTTTTTCAGTGAGATCAGCTATGATGACCAACATTATTTATGATCACTCACACATCAGAGCATCTTTGTATCAGACATTTAGTAGACCTTATGCCAAGGCTGAGCCTTGAGACCTCAGATTTGATGACCGATATGGCCTTTTATTCCATACAGTTGCAGTGCGGTTTTCAGTATTTCAGATACAGTGTTCTCCGTGGTTATAGTTGGCTCAGATTATAGATGTTGATTGATGACCTAGTATATATATGATGTGCATTGATGTTATTACCTTGTTGTTTAGGTCATTTTGATAGCATTGACTTGGTATAAAGTAATTATGATCTGGCAGTGTAATAAAATTGAAATGAAATTGGTTATGGATTATATGTATTGGTTGTATTACTAACATTTGGAAACTCTTGTTTATACTTGTTGGTCTTTACCTTCATATGAATGCGAACATGATCATTTAGTGTCTTCCCGACCTGCTAGCTTACGCACCATCTTCACTTATCTCCATCCATCCATTTGTCATTTCCCATATATTGATCTTCACCCTGACTTACACCTTGACTTGTGATATGGAGGATCTTTCCCGCTTTTGCCTCTATGTTGCACTAGCATTCATGTTTATTTTGTGTCTCGGCTCTGAGTTGGCAACAAAACTTGCCCTTGGTGAGTTGGATTGTATGCCTTTATCATTCTAGTCGGTTGCCCCGATGTGTGGTTTAGATTTGCGGAAGTCCCCCATAGTTGCTTGAGTTGTGTTGGCTAAAACCTGAAGCAAAGTTGTACTACATATGGAAATTATTGTATATCTTGTACAGCCCAATGAAAAGGGCTATGAAATTGAAGTGAAATTCAAATGCTATGAAATGTAAATGCACCCCGGATGTAACCTGCGATTAGTTGTGCTTATAAGCACACATGTGAAATCCCAGAGGGGTCATATTAGGCCTAAAAAAGCAATGGATAAATGTATGTTAAATCTAAAGATTGCTGGCCATGAAATGTAATGAAATGAAAGGTCCTAAAAAGAAGTGGCTAAATGTATGCTAAATCTAAAGACTGCTGACATTATGTGAAACTTTCCTCATTGAGCCTGCGGGTTATGACATGTGATCCGGGTCGTGTCAAGGAAGCACGAGGGGGACAACAGTTCGACTAAATGAGTCGGCTCTGTTATGGCGGAAGCAATTAAGAATAAGCAAAATGAGCAAAGCAGGATTGCACGACACAGATAAACACAATATGCGCAGACAATATGCAGGAATGCGAGCTGTTCTTCTCTATTAGATGTAAACAGGTCAATTCATGTATGTTACAATATTATACATGCGTATATAGATTTCTGAGACGCTTGGGTGCCTGCCCGTTACGTTCAGTTACAAAGAAGAAGTTAGAACGGTTCAACAGTTCAACCGTTACAGTCGACTAGAAGATAGAGAGACAGTCTGTCGAAGTTCGACAATCGGTGGTCGCATGTCGATGTCGCGAACTGTGAGGTTGTTGAACATGTCGAAGGTGCGAATGTGTCGAGGTGTGTTAAAGTCGAGACTCGTCAAAGTTGTGTCGAAGTCGAGACTCGTCAGAGTTGTGTCGAATTCGGAACCTATCGGAGCTAACCTATCGGACTGGAAACTTGTCGAGTCGAAGACGTGTCGAAGTTGCATCAACGTCGATGACTTGCCAACTGCGATGCGGATCAGACCTCCTTCCTTAAGAAAGAATGGACCCCATTGTTTGCTCGCGAAGGTGAGGAAACTTGTCGGTTAATTCGGTAACAGAGTACCACTTTCCTGGAGATGGGATCTGGCCAGGCTTGGCAACCTGAAACAAGGGAATTGTGTTCGTCCTTGTATGGCATACTCGTCGTCCCAAAATGGTGTCGCAAGGAAGAGGCTCCTGAACATCTGCATGGATGTCTTCAGGTTCTGCTATCTGCAAGTCGTTCTGTTCCAACAAGGGTGCATGGTATGGTCGAAGCAGATCCACATTAAATACTGGATGCAAACCCAGGCATGCAGGAATGTCGAGCTGGAAAGTGTTTTCGCCAATCTGTCGAAGAATACTGTACGGACCATATCGCAAAGGCTTGAGCTTCTTGAAAGGGCCTGTGAAGCACTCCTTCTTGAGATGTAACCAGACCTTATCCCCAATTTGGAATGAAAGAGGAATACGATGCTTGTCGTGTCGGGCCTTAGCTTTCTCGCTTGCTCTGTGCAACATTTCATGTGCGTGCTTCTCGATGTCGCATATCTGATCTCTGAACTTGACTGCTTTATCAACTTCTCGCTGGCTCTAGTCGGTGTTGCTCGGCTGTGTGGAGGAGCTGATCAAGTCGATAAGCGCTGAGGGCTGAAATCCGTAACAGATCTCAAATGGACTCTTCCCTGTAGAGCTTTGTTGAGCACGATTGTAGTTGTGTTGGATGTATGGAAGACTTTCATCCCATGTTCGTCGATGCTTGTGGTTGTACATGCGAAGCAGTTGTACGACCAAGCAATTAACAACTTCCGTCTATCCGTCGGTTTGAGGATGGAAAGTTGACGACAATGAGAGTCGTGTGTCTAGCAGTTGCCAGAGGGTCTTCCAAAAGATGCTGACGAATCTGGCATCTCGGTCGGAAATAATGGTTGTGGGTAAACCAAACTATTTCCAAACATGTGTAAAGAAGAGCTGAGCGATCTACTGCGCTGTCGTGGTCTTCTTACATGGTATGAGAATGGCCATCTTGGAAAATCGGTCGACTACTACTAAGATCGCGTCATGTTGATGTCTGGTAGTAGGATAACCCATCAAGTAGTCCATAGAAATACACTCCCATGGTCGACTAGGAACTGGTAGAGGTGTATACAATCCCTGTCGTCGATTAGGTGGCTTAGCAATGAGACAAACCACGCATGGTCGAATGTACTTGTTGACGTCGGATTTAAGTGTAGGCCAAAAGAAATACTTCTGCAGAATAGCAAGTGTCTTTGCTACTCCAAAGTGTCCTGCAGTCTTGCTGTAGTGCATGTCCCAAATGAGCTGTTGTCAGTGCTCACCTGTCGGTACACAAAGTTGTCCAAGCTTGTATAGCAAGGTGTCTCTCAGGAAATAGTCGGAGTCTGAGGTCGACAACTTGTTAGTCTAGTCTGTAACTGTCGGTAGACTGCTGAGAAGTCGTTGTCGTCCTCATACAACTGTGGCCAGGTGGTCGTGGCATATCCCTGCATACTCATCACTGTCAAAAGGAGAGTAATGGGTGGTCGACTGAGGCAATCAACGGCATCATTGGCTTTACCTTTCCGATAGTTAATCACCAACTGGAATTGTTCTAGGTAATTAATCCACTTGAGTTGTCGGTTTGTTTGCAACTTTGATTGTGTCGGAGCAAACTGTAGAGGCTTGTGATCAGTGAGAATGATTGTTTCCTTGCTAAGGATGTAATGCCTCCATTGCTTGAGAGCTTGCACAATGGCGTATAGTTCTTTTTCGTACGTTGAGTATCTTCTAACTGTGTCGTTAAAAGTCGCGGAATGAAAAGCGACTGGGTGACCAGACTGAGTGATCACTACGCCCAAGGCATAGTCTGATGCGTCTGTCTCAATCTCAAAGGGCTGATGCAAATTAGGTAACACAAGTACTGGTGCAGTGCAGAGCTTGTGTTTGCGTTGTTCAAAAGCTGCTTGTTGTGGTGTTGTCCACTGGAAGACAGTTTTCCCGTTTTCGTCAACTGATTCAAGGGCCAGGCTATTTGACTGAAGCTGAGTATGAATCGTCGATAGAAATTCGCCAAACCAAGAAAACTTCTTAGTTCTTGAATGCTTCTAGGAATGGGCCAATCTTTGAGGATCTGTACTTTTTCTAGGTCGACGTGAATGCTTGCAAAGTCAATTACATACCCCAAATATTTGATGTTGGTCGTCGCAAAAGACACTTGTCCATGTTCAGATAAAGTTGATGTTGCTGGAGAGTGTCGAGGACTTGTCGAAGATGTCCAACATGTTCTTCCCATGATCGACTGAAAATCAGTATATCGTCGAGATAGACAATAACCCATTTGTTGATGAAAGATCGAAGAAGGTTATCCATATGTCGCATGTGCATTGGTTAAGTCGAAAGGCATGACTAACCATTCAAAAAATCCTTCCTTGGTTTTGAAAGCAATTTTCCACACATCTGAGGGCTCGATTCGAATCTGATGGTATATCGACTTGAGGTCGAGCTTAGTAAAGAATTTAGCACCTTTCAGACAGTCGATGAGCTTGTATATCCGTGGCAGAGGGTAGCAATTCTTTACCGATATTTTGTTGAGAACTCTGTAGTCAATGCACATGTGCCAAGTCTCTTCTTTCTTTGGAACTAGGACGACTGGACTTCCACAAGGAGAGGAGCTGGGTCGGATATGACCTTTGTCGATTAATTCTTGGATCTGTCTGCGAATCTCTTCATTTTCGAGAATGGATCTTTTGTAAACAGATGCGTTAGGCAAAGAAGAACCAGGAACAAGTTCAATGGAGTGTTTTACCTGACAATGTTGAGGTACTCCGTCTAGAGCTTGAAAGAGGTTCTGGTACTCATCGAGAATATGATCGACTTGTTGCTTCTGTCGGGAGCTGCATGGGTCAGTGACTCGACTCGTTGCTGCAGTCTTTTGAGAATGTTGCGGCTTGATCATGATTAATGCGAACTTCTGAGCATGATTGATGAGCTTTTTTGTCTGTTTGGCAGATATCAGTGCAACTGTGGGTGTAGGTTGATGCTCTGGTATGTTGAACCATCGATTTCGGATTCTGACAATCACCTTCTCAGAGCATGACTAATAACTTCCATGTCTATCCCAAAGGTAAGGTTTCCCCAACAGGGCGTCAACTACGGAGAGTGGTGCCACGTCACAGAGTACTTCATCTTCAAAAGGCTTTATGAAGTAGGCAAGCTTGCATTGTCGAGTGATCTGAAGTTCTTGTCCATTCTTCATCCAACCGATGTTGTAACGCTGAGGATGTAGAGTGGTAACAAGACCTAGTTTCTTCACGAGATCTTCAGAAACGAAGTTCTTCTGGCTCATGTTTCCCACAATCAGATGCAATGGGTAGCTCTGGACCCATATCCGTGTATGGAACAGGCGCTCTCGTTCCTCCTCGTCGACGATAGTCAAGGCGGCTGGAGTGGTCGAGGTCAAAAAGGTCGTTGCGTCTGGATCAAATTCTTCCACCGTCTTGTCAAACGCGTCGAAGGTTGACACTTTCATCAAAAATGTCTTACAAGCTTTGCATTCAGATGTATCATGCCAAGATGAGTGGTGGTAATCGCACCATTTTTCGGTCAGCGGTTGTTTGCTCCGTTCCCTCTTGTGAAAAGGATTTTTTCCGTGGTCTGGCTTTGCCGGTGTCGAGTGAGAAGATTTTGACTTATTGAAGTCGGCTGGTGCCTTCTTGTCGGGTGGTCGTCCTGATGTCAGCTTTGTCGCGAAGCGTGCTTTCCCTTTTGCTTGATTTCTAGTTTGTTGGCGTAGTGGAATGCATACACAAGCGTAGTGACAGTCGGAAATTCCATCTCCTGCTGGATGTACTGGGACAATCCATTGATGTACTTCAGAACAAGCAATTTCTCTTCTTCTTGGACGCCAAGTCTCACCATGAGTCGATAGAACTCGTCGGTGTAACTCTGTACTGATTGGTCTTTCCATTGCCTTAGTTGCTGCCACTTCTTATACTGTTGCTCGAGGTATTTGAGCGGGTAAAATTCCTTCCGAATGTGTTCGACAAATTTGTCCCATGTGTCGATGGGGTCTCCGCTTTTCTCTATCTTTGTCGAGAGGTTCTCCCACCAACAGTGCACAAATGTTGACATCTTTAAGCATGCAATGGTGACTTTTTCAGCTTCGGAGAGTTGATTTACAGCGTAATAGGATTCCAATTGTTGCACCCAATTGTCAACGGATTCCGCGTCAATCTTACCTTCAAGATTCGGTATGTCCAAATTCATTTGCACTTTGAAGGGACTGATTTTATCGGAGTGAGTTCTCGTCGAAAATCCTCTGGAAGTTGAGGTAAATCGCATGAGAATTTCGTTGAACTGGGAGAACATTTCAGTCCTTTGTCGATCCAGAGCTTGCTCAATAAGTTGTGCTGTCTCGTCGGTTGCATGTCTATTGTCTGTTTCTTCTGTCATTTCTGCAGGTAGCATCTGCTTGGATTGCTGAGATTGCGAGCGAGTTTGAACAGGCATAAGTCAGGTAACTTCGAGAGAAGTGTATACGCAGAACTTAAGCAAGAAACTGAGTGCTCTGATTTGAGTCTGCTCTAGTACCAATGATCCGGGTCGTGTCCAGGAAGCACGAGGGGGACAACAGTTCAACTGAATGAGTCGGCTTTGTTATGGCGGAAGCAATTAAGAATAAGCAGAATGAGCAAAGCAGGATTACACTACACAGATAAACACAATATGCGCAGACAATATGCAGGAATGCAAACTGTTCTTCTCTATTAGATGTAAACAAGTCAATTCATGTATGTTACAATATTATACATGCGTATATAGATTTCTGAGACGCTTGGGTGCCTACCCTTTACACTCAGTTACAAAGAAAAAGTTAGAACGGTTCAACAGTTCAACCATTACAGTCGATTGGAAGACAGAGAGACAGTCTATCGAAGTTCGGCAGTGGTTGGTCGCATGTCGACGCTGCTTGTCGATGTCGCGAACTGTGAGGTTGCTAAACATGTCAAAGGTGCGAATGTGTCGAGGTGTGTCAAAGTCGAGACTCGTCAAAGTTGTGTCGAATTCGGAACCTGTCAGAGCTAACCTGTCGGACTAGAAACTTGTCGAGTCGAAGTCGTGTCGAAGTCGAAACTTGTCGAAGTTGCATCAACGTCGATGACTTGCCAACTGCAATGCGGATCAACATGAGATGGAGCAAGGGCCAGCTAATTCTAAGTGTCCCCTAGAACCTCAAGTTACGGTTAGCCAGGCACCTAGTTCACAGCGGTTCTAATAGTGGACAACTTTTGCCAAGGTTGAATAAGCACTTCTCTGAACAACTTATCCATTTCTAAGACACCGCCATTCCTTGTGTACTCCTTGTCCAACACATGCTTAAGTGTATAACCCCATGTCCCTCATCCAAAGTATCACAATGTCAACTCAGTCAAGTCATCCCTTCAACCTAGCCTTCTGTCTTTAGCCTTCACCCTTTGCTAGCAATTTGATCATGTTTACAAACAAGTATATTCTTGAGATTCTTCTTGAAAGTTAAATATTTAACTAACTTACTATTACTTATTAACTGCCAGTGAAATGATGCTTAATACTCTAGAGTCTTGCTATGAAAATGATTTAGAGAGCATGTCTTAACTATTTGCACTTGCAGGAGCATGGCTTCTTAGCCAGGGTCATATTTTGATCAGTTTGACCGGTCAAACCTAGTTTGACCAAGGTCAACCTTGGGATCCATGATGAGATGGACCACTTTATGTATGATATTGATCCATGGTCTTCTATATACCTTTTTGATGATTCCATATGATGGGCACAGGCTTCAGATAATGATTGATGCAGTTTGTCATGATTATTATTATTTCCAGATCATCATATTTTTACTTGTCCGGGTATGGTGGACCCTACAGATGATCCTACAGGTTATCAGGAGGTGTATGAGTACTCATCTCTAGTGGATTTGAGTCTCCATTGAGACACTTATCTATCAGTTTCAGGCACTCCCAGGCATGTTATGAACAGTTTTCCACCTGTTGACCAGTTTGACCATGATGGTGTTGCCTGTCAAGCCAGATCATTGGAGGCCAATCGTTGCCTAGGGCGCTACAGGGGAAGGGGGTGGTCCATCCACTTGTTATTACCATATTACCCCCTTTGCGGACATGATGGCACAGCCAACTTGACAACGCAAGCACCGTCAGTTATGGGCAGTTTTAGGGTTTTTCGGGAGGATAAAAAATGGAATAAAAAGGCATTAAAGGAATTCGATTTGGGCAATTGAGGCAAGGATTTGGCATGAGGTCTGCTTTGAGGTCATCTGGTGTATCCCACTCCTTCCAGATCAGTTTGCAGCAGTTAGTGGGGTCCACACAGTCAGCAGGATGTCTTGGGATGTATTTTTCTCTCAGATTTGGGGGGACAGGATTTGATCATTTGTGTACTTGGACATGTCATTGAATCTCATGTTATATTATTGTGCCATGGGATGATGCTAGTGAAGAGAAATAATACCTCCTAGCCCCCCCATGTGCTCCTACTCACTTGTCCTAGTCAACTTATGTGAGACACACTTGTATTAGTCTCCCCTAGTCATGACGTCTTCCCCCCTAGGATCTTTTTAGCCATGACATCATCCCTTTAGTGAGTGATCCATGTCATATGTTGTATTGGCTCATCTTAGCCATTGATTATATCGTTGTATCTTTTGATCTCAACCACTCATTTCAAAAGTGGTTTAGGGTTTTGGTCTTCCTCATCCTATTTAAGGAGGAGACCCCCCTATTGTAAAGGCACCTTTGGAGCTCTTCAAACTAGGAATAAAAATACTATTTTGTGGATCTACTTCTCTTGTTTTGATGGATTCTTTTGCAAGTTGAATATACAATCTTTTTTCTGTGTATCAATGTGGATCTTGGGGTTCCAAGACGTTTTTCTACAGGGAGGCTGATTTGGTGAAGAGGAGGACGATTTGGAGGGAGGTTATTGTGGGGAAACCCCATATCTTGCCTTGGATGGGCCTTTTGTCTCAGGGAGTATCATTATTGTATCTTAGTGACATAGTTGATGCTTTCTCTTTCATCTTTTCATCATTATCATCATTCTTTTGCTTGGCTTGTTTCTCATTGATCTTGTCTTGCAGGAGGAGGGCGAATTGGTCACCTTAGGTGGAGGATGATTTCACTTGGGCCTTTGGATCTCACTCTTGAATATACACACAAGGGGAAGGTTATCAATTTGCAAAGTGACCACAAGCTTTTGATGTATGTTCTACAAGGTATGTATCTAGTTCCATCCATCTTTTCTCCATTGGTCATATAAACCCTAAAATCAAAACCCTTGCATTTTTTATTTTCCAGATCTATGGAGATCTAGCAATCACTTGGGCTTAATAATTAAAACCCACCTTAATAATCATCTTAACTATCCCGATCTATAATTTGGTGGACATCCGACTCCATTTGCCCTTTCATCTAAGGCACTAGTCCTCCTTGAGACAAGTCGCACTCCTTGGGTTAGTGGTCTTTTGCTAGATCCCACATGTGGGTATTGCTCATTCCTTCTCAAATCCATAGATCCATGCTATAGCATACTCCCTAGTGCCATCTCACTTTGATTTTGACCTTGTGGGCCCCATTTGGACCATTTTCCACTTTTTAAGGGTGGGCCACACTTGGGTACTTTTCTTTGGCATTAGATCTATCTAGATCTACTATTCTTAATCCATAAGTCACCCTATCTTACACTTGGTTGAACTTTCGTCACATCCTTAAGCCTCTTCAACCAAGCCCTAACCACCTTGGGTCAACTTATCATCCTAGATATAGATCTTGTTTCATCTTGGTCTCCTTATCTTTCATCATAACATTTCCCTAGGAGGCCTAGGTTGAATTCGCTAGCCTTCATTGGCTAAGCTAGGGTCTCCCCCTTGGTCTTGCTTAGGCTTGATCTAAAGTGAAGATTGCCTCGGTTAATGTGACACCCATCTTGCATTGGGAACCATGGCATCTCTTGGGTCACCTCTTTAGTTGTCTACACCTCTACCGTCCTGGATGGGATACCTTTAGAGACAACTACAAGTTGTGTGATAACACCTCCTTTGTCCAATTCGCCCATGCAAGAGAGGGTGAATCCTCCTTCTCCACAAAGTAGCTGGAATACTGTTGAATGTTGAAGAATCATGTATGGTGATAGTAATAATGTTGAATCTAGATGATCCAACCCTGATAGTGACTAGGGCAGATAGATTTCACTGCCGAAATACACTTGATGGTTGAGTGATGCCCTCAACCCCAAACTGGCTCTCTGAGCTCTCCAAGTGGACTTCTCAAATCAATAATCAATAAGCAGACCTAATCATTCACTTTATCCTTCTTTTATAACTTTGACATTGCATGCCCTAACTTTTCCATGCCTAGGTCGCTTTTCTCTTCTATTTTTCAGTTGACTTGCATGCATTGCTTTCTATGTGAATGAAGGCTTTAATTAAGGTGTTTATGTGCATGCATCATGAAATATGGCCCACATGTAATGCATGCAGTGGCCCCTAGTTCCTGTGGCCCTCTTTTAACTACTTATGATCTAATAACCATGATTAAGATCTTGTTTTGGTCTGAATGGTATCAATCCTCAATCGATTCCTCTGTTTGTTAAGAAGGGAACATTACATCATTCATCTGTCTCTTCCATTATTTGGTTTGATCCCGACTTGTACTTTGACTAGTGAGATTGAGGAATCCCCCCACTTAGACCTCTTTGTTGGATAGACTCCATGTTTACCTTGTGTCTCGACTCTGGAGTGTGTGGCCTATGTCACCGGGATGTTATCATTTAGTCCTTGAAAGCAAGTATTCCTACAAAACCATCGGATCGCATAAATGCTATATCTAAATGGATGCGAAAAGTCAGCTACAAACAGTGTTGCTAAACACTAAGCAAATAAAAATTCTTCTGTAGCTAGTCAGTGGCCAAAGGACGAGCACTCATACCTTGTATGCTGTAAGGTTGTTTTCCCATACAGGGAAACAGGGAGGTAACTCCGTCGCACCTACGGACAGTGGCAGGCAATGGTGGTAAAGACCGAGTCATTATCTGAGGCTCGCACGGCTATTAAGGGCACCTGCTCTTGGAGGTTGACTAGTGAAAGATGATCAAATGTTAAATGTTAAATGTCAAATGTCAAATGTGCAAAAAGATGACAATAAATTAAATGCAAAAGGTTGCTTGTCTAGAGTCTATTGGAAGCATTCCAAGCGCTCTACCCATTTGTGAGGCACCACCATTCCCTAGTGTCTTCTATCCAACATATGTCTAAGTGGTTTCCCTTTCTCCGCCTTGTCCAAGACTCCAAGAGATCACAGTGTTGAATTTATCAAGTCCTTCCCTATTATCCTAACCTTGCTTCTCCACTTCACCCATCCTAGCAGTTTGTCTTAGTCTATGAGAGAGCATATGTAGGGAGCTTCATGAAAGACTTGATAGTTTCTCTCACACAGGTATATTTTATTGATTATGTGGCCATTGTTATGTATTTCATGTCTTAGTCTGGTTATTAATATAAACTTGTGAGAAGCATTCATCTATCGTGCATACAGCACCATCCAAATTATTGCTCTACCTTCAGTTTGGGTACTTTGACTTGGTCAACACGTTTCCCGAGGCAATGACTGGAGTGTTCGAGATTGCTTACTTATCCTCCAGATGTATCTAATACACCATTTCCATTCTGCAGCAATTACAGTGATTATTATTATTTTTATGGCCATTTTTATTATATTGGATATGGTGTTGGGCTTCAGATGCATATTTTGATGGACACATGGAGTATGTGTAGTCACTATTAGTGGATTTCATGTCTTTGATTCACTTGATTCACTCAGATGTTGATTTTGGGCAAAGGAAATGGACCTAATGATGATTCTATTCTCCAGCATGATGAACCGACAGTTTTTATTCATAAAAATGACCATGGCTTCACCAGGAAAATCGATTTGGCTAATGTGGGTGAGGAAATGGCATGGGGACGGTTGATGATGATGAGATATGTCTCTAGATGCATGTTACATGGATTTGCTTCGTCAGAGATAGTCTCCACATGATGTTATCCTTATCCTAGAGAGGACGTCTTCTCCCTTGGGCACACTTGATGATTGATCATTTATGTATATCATGTCACTTTGTTATATCTTTGTAAAAGGTTGGGTCCTAGGGTGATTTATGCCCCTAGTGACCCCCTTGTGATGTTATCCCATGTTATATTGTGACGTTATGTTGTATTTGCCCCTCCTAGGGCGTCATTGGGCAAAAAACTGTGCCCCCCTGTTTGACTGGATCATTGATCCATGTATGTAAAAAAATAAAAAGATCTCCACTGTTGATGATCTTCATTGTATCTTTTAATCTCAACCACTCATTCAAAAAGTGGTTAGGGTTTTGGTCTCTCTTGGATCTATTTAAGAGAGAGGACCCCCTCATTGTAAAGGGACTTTTGGCTCTAGATTATTGGCTATAAAAGAATTTTTTAGGAAATCGTGTGTCTTTGTTGAAGATTGTTCTCGTGCTTGATTGTAGATCTCATAGCCTAAGACATTCCAGCTATATGATGATGTTTCCATGCTATATATGCTGGAGATAGTGTGTGGTTTGCAGGAGGGCGACTTCACTTGGAGAGATTTCGTGGGGTTTCTCCGCATCTATCCACTGGATGAGTTCAACAATCAGGGAGTAGTTTGCATTGTATCTTTGATCATTGTTTATGCTCTTTGATTTATCTTGCATCATTTACTTTTCATCTTGTGAATCAAGTCTCATAATAGCCTGTCTTTGAAGGAGGGAGGGCGCATTAGCTCAACTTGGGCAAATTGTTTTCACCTTGTAGCTCATCAAATTGGCCGGAAATTGATTCAAGGGGGTTAGAGCATCATTACACTTGGCATCTACAAGACATAAGGGTAAGTCCCATCTATTTTATTTTGTTTTCAAGGTCTATTCCATTACTCAACACTTAGAATTATTTTAAAACCCTAACTTCATAACTTATCAAATTTCTCTAGGTCACACAACTTAACTTCTTGGAAAATCCTTTCTAGGTTTTCATCTTTAGCCTTGTAGCCCAAAGAGGGTTTTCAAGGGCGTCAACCTCGGAGGACTCCACCACCCTTATCTGGAAGGCATTGTTCCTCAACCCATTCGCCCTCCTAGGTTTGCTCATCTTAGGCCTTATGACCTTATTCCTCAACCCTAGGGCAATTAGAGATCGAGGTGAATGTCCCTACTCAATTTGGCTATTCAAGATTTACCAACTAGGGCAAAGGCTAGTAACCCAATACCAAATCAAAGTAGCCAAACCCTAATTAGGGCAAACAATGAATCCCAAGGCCCACAATGGAGAGCTCCTTCAAGAAGAAGGTCTCCTCTAACGAGACTAATAAGATGTCAATAAAACTCTAATTTACCTTGCTTAAGGTGCAATAGCTACGTCAAACAAGAAAATGGAGAGATCTTACCAACATCAACCAAGGAAAGAGCAAGAGAAATGGTTCTTAGGTCCTCCTTAGCCACGAGTTATCACAACTATTCTTTGGATCAATCTTGCAATATAGCAAACCCTAGAAATATCATCATTCAACTTTCATCACATAAAGATCATGCCAAAAAGAGATGTGTGCCTCACTCAAATGCTACAATATACCAAAAAAATAAGAAAAAAGTACATATTAAAACCCTTGTCTTGTTTCAAATGAATGGTAGGAGCCTTTATTTATATGAGGCTTCCTAGACTTATCTAACTTTAGAGCCTACCTCACTAAAAAGTAAAATAACTAAAAATTAGGATTTCTCACCCACAAGTCGAGGACTTAACCACAAAAGATTTAAAATAATGCAATTGGCTTCATCCGAATGAAGTGATGAGCTCGGTGAGGATGTCATGCTTCAACTAACCCCAACAATGTAGGAGATCTCTCAATGCCCTCCCCTTTAGCAAGGCAAAGCTCTCTTGAAGAAGATGATGTCATGATGAAGTGTGCACATGTAGACCAAGAGGAGGGGTCATACAAGAAAAGGAAGGTCCAAGTGGGCATAAATGAGGTGTGCTAAATTGGGTATGACAACCCTTACACACGCAATCACCTACTACATAGCATAAACATGAGTGTGGCTAGGAGCCCCCAAGCCATGTGTCCTAATGGGTCCATCCCAAGAAGCACTAAACACCAACCTAGGGCACAAATGGCCCAACATGACGGGGGACTTCCGCCCATCAAGGGGAAGTCAACAATGCCACTAAGCCAACACTTCTTGGAATGAAAACCACGAGGAACTGCCATGACCAGACCATAGGTCTTGAGCCTAGTTAAACCAACACTTTTACAAAAACAAGCACACTAGTATACCCTAAAAGGCACACTACAGACAATCTGGGATGTAATAGCTGGCTCCAACTGTGGGACATGCGCTCTTCTCGAGAGTGTGTGAGAACCCCCTAGACTCTCTTGGAACCTATAGAAATGCACACACATCTAACAACAACTATGTCAAATGCATTGGAGGCATACATTTCTGTCCTGCCTTGCTCAAATCAAAGTGAAATGTAATAAACAAATGCAATGCATGGGTAAAAATAAATGCTAAAATCAAATGATACTAAATCTCTTATGCAACATATATACCTACTATACGCATGGTAAAAAAATAGGTCAAGTAAAATCATACACCAATGAAGCCACCTTAACATGTCATTCATGCTAAGGATTCTTCCTTTGTCTTTGGCAACAGTCCAAGACAACCATGTCAATGGTGAGCCAAGTAGATGTCATTACCTTCATCAGAATGGGGCTGGAACAATGGAAAAAATCACAAACCTAGATGCCTTTAATTCTTGCTAAGAAGAAGAGCTCCTTTCACATGCCCACTCTATTCAAAAATGGATAAGGCTCAAGTATAAACTGCCATCATCATAAGCCTGCTCATTGATCTCTGTTTGCTACCCCAAATGACCCTCAAAACCATCAAGGAACCCTGCATAATGAAGCTTAGAAAACTCTGTATCAAACACCAAATGCGTCATAAAAGACCCAGCCAACAGAAGGTATATTCCCAGCATCAAACCGTGAATCAATTGACTGAGATGAGAGTACAACGATGGTTTCCACGAAGCTTCTTAAAACCCTGTTGCAAGGGATCTTTTCAAACCATCAAAAGCCCTGATAGATCTGCATGATAAGGCAAAAAAACCCTTTCCAAAGATTACATTATCGATGCCCAAGATGGATGAGAACATGGCTAGAAAAAAGGCTTCGAATCTTCCCTAGGAGAGGGCACACTTTGTTGTTCTAAACCTATAATAAAACCTCCTTCCTTTTGACCAAAACATGCATCAATTCCTGAGAAACATGGCTGAAAACGATGACTGAGACCCACCCCTGGAGAGGGTAAACCTGGATGTTCAAGATCTATAATAGAATCCTCCATATGCAACCCTAGATCATCATCAATAGTGAACAAGTGTGGCTGAACCAATTCATAAGGATCCTCATCAAAAATAGGTTCTTCAAAATTTACACTTCCCTCATTAGAAGAGTCATATATGGGATCTCCAACAAATTTCCAATAATCCACATCCATATCATAATCATCATGAGAGAAATGCATGTCATCATATCCATGGCAACCATCCTCGATAGCATAGAGTGTAAATCTTTGATTCAAAGATCACTACTCCCTCTGAATCACCCTGAGATCTCAAGCAGTTTGAGTCTCGATATCAATACATACTCATATAAATATAAACTCAATAGCTAGATATCTTTACCAAATTGAAACACATGCAATCACACATAAACACCAAATATACCCTAGAAACCCCAACAGGAGAAAACCAGCAAACTGTGGGGCTATCTTCTCTCTCGAGCCCAGAGCATATATATAAATGGACAAGTACAATACAGTATTACCTCAAAGGTAACTCAATCCCTTAACCGGACAGACTCTAGATCTGCATGCATCAGTTGATGCATGCACTAGAAGAGTAAGCCCTAACTGGTAAACTGGATCTGAGTATCTCTGCAGGTGCCTCTGACTGATCTGCCTCTCTGTATCACACTGCTCTGATTTGCTCTCTCTGAAGACTGCCTCTGAAGAATGCGACCTCCACTGCATGCAGAAGTGTGCCCTCCCCTCTGGATGTATGATGCTCATACTGGACCGGATCTCAACAGATCTTAGCTCTGATCATCCCTAACCTTCCTCAAATGCTAAGGCAAGGCTATCCTGGAAGTCTCAAACTCTGAATCGGTCGATCAAGCTCCAAATGAGCTCCTCCCTCCTTGGGAAATGCACCCTCCTCCAAGTGAACACGTTCCTCTAAATTGAGTAGAAATCACACTGATGAGCTATCTCAGCTCACAATACTGAGTGCCTAGTGACTCTGGAGCTAATGGTCACTGATCCAGCAAAGATATGACCACCCTAGCTCCTGCAGCAACTCCTCTCTCTCTCAGAAAGTCGCCCTGCATGCACAAGTGCGCCCTCCTCACTCCTGGTCTATCACTCTCTGATAAAGCAACTGAGCAACCTCATCCGGGGACCCCCTGCCTCTATAAATAATCTCACCGATGAATTAGGTTTACCAAAACCCTAATTCTCGGTGCATGAAAAAGTCACTTTTGCATGCATCCAATGATCGCTGACAGGTCATGCAAAACTCATGCATGCAAAGGTCAAATCACCCTGGAAGTTCCGCATGCAGCCACCACTGGGCTCATGCCACTGGGTAGAGTGTATCTCACCCTCAACTCCATTCTGATGCCTATACAACTAATGTAACTCCATGCAAGGCATCTGAATCATGGAGGACATCCCGAAGTTACCATAATCTAACATAGAGATCCTCAAACCCATCATCTTCGAAATATTTGTCTTTGAAAGGAAAGGAGAAAGGCAAGCTCACCAAACCCCAATCACCATGAGGAGAACAAGGAGAGGCATGAACAATACCTCCATCAACCATGTCTTTGACATCCTCTTCAATTGACAATGGTTCTTCGACAAGAGCTGCTTCATCATCTTCTCTATCTTCATAGATTTCTTCAAGAAAAATTTCTTCATGTTCTTCCAAATCTGCAAAAATATCCTCTCGGATATGTTCATGTTGATCAACTTGATCATTTTTGCCATGGACGTCTTCAAGGCTTTCCTCAAGGGCTTGGCCTTCAACATGGCCTTCGCCCTTGAACATAGTCTTCATGTATTGAACATAGGGCCTCCATTTTCCATGCTCTTCTGGGCACCAATATTTGCAAAATGCTTCGATCCATTCTGCAAGAGAGGAAATTTGTCCTTTGCCAACACTTTCAAACTAAGCACGTGTTTTTCCTTCCAAGGTGAGCACAAAGGACCTAATAAAGATATCTTCATTCTTAATATGGTATTTTGAAGTCAATACCAAGAAAACTTCAACATGGTCCATGGCATAATCATCATGATCACAAAAATCTGGATAAAAAGGCTCTCGTAGCTCATTTGGAAAACCTGGGATCTTTGAGAAATCAAGGGGACCAAAATGCTCATCCAACCCTGCAGGTGATGCCATTTTTCCTTTCTTTTAACTTATTTAAGGGGGTCACCGAATCTGAACATGAATATATCAATATGTGTGGAGTCACTAAGATGAGATCTTCTTAACTAACGAATGTGCTCACACCTACACCCAACAATGTCATCCATAGTTAAGGCTTATATTTCAAAGTGCACTTGTTAGTTTATATTTTCTTCAGCAGAGTCACCAAATAAGACCTGCAAGGTTAATCCTTAACAATAATCTCATCAAATTACCAAAACAAAAACTTACCTCAACTTTCTTACCAAATGTGTCGTTCTTGCAAGAAATGAATGAACTAGACTCGAGACCTCCTCGAATACTGTCATCACATTTCATTTGAGTCCCCAACAACGGTGCCAAAAAATGTTACCGCTCAAAATAGCACCCCTACCAAGGTCACGAATCATGGTGCGACAAGTGGTAAGCACGGGAGGAGATAGAGCCCAATGTCACCACAGCCTAGCTCCTGAACACTTGAGGTAACTCCTAATACCAAGGGGGAGTCATTGATGTCAATGATAGATATCTGCAGTTGCTTAAACAACACACAAACACCTTTCCCAAGGAAGACCTCCCAACAAAGATCAATGCCTTGTGGAGTCAAAACAATGAATCATAAACAAAACAAGGAGAGAGGTAGGAGTTATAACAATTTATTACGGATTCCAAGAAATATAACTTCAATATGTTATTGTTGTGCTTCAGTATGTTATTGTTATAACTTCAATATGTTACTATTATAACTTCGTTATTTATTACGAAATTCTTAATAAATTGTTATAAATCCTACCTCTCTCCCACTGTCTCATAAAAATAAGATAACCTCACCTCATTTGTAAATCATGGACTAGGGTTCAAATATGAAACTTTTTCTTTTCTTACTGGTTTATTGGAGCAATTGAAGCAAGGCGTGCCTCTCTCTTGGATGTCTTTTTTGCTTGAAGGTTGAATGGATGATGTTCTAGGGTTTGATTTCCACATCACAAGTTGATGCTAAGAATAGTTGGAATAACTCATGCTCAAGGGTGACCTAAGATGCTCTATTTTGCTCATTCTTGATTAATGTTGGTAAGTTTATCTCCTAACCCTAGTTTAACATTGCTCTTGAAGTGCCTTGGGCTTGGATTGAGTTAGGGTTTGTTTGCTAGCATTTTATCGACTTGCTTTAGGAGACCTTCCTATCAAGGAGTTCTCCATTGTTTTGTTGAGCCTCGGACTTCTCTATTTGCCCTAATTAGGGTTTTTCTACCTAACCCTTGAGGTTACTAGCTTGGCCCTAGTTGCAAGTATTGAATACCATCTTAAGAGGACGGACATTAACCTCGATCTCTCATAGATTCATAGCTCTAGGGTTTGAGACAAGAATCTAATACCCTATCTATCAATCCTTTTTTCATCAAATTTTACATGTTTTATTAAATTTTATGCATAGAAACATTTTACTACTTGAAAAACCTTAAAAATCTAAATAAATTCAAAAATCCAAAAATAGTCGTGATTTAGTATTTTCTAGTCCACCCTAAAAAATTTCCCTAGGGTTTTACCCACAAAACCTAGAGGGCGTCCTCTTCTGAGGAAGTGCATTGGGATACATGAAACCCTCGTAATTAGTAAATTAGAGGGTGTGTGGTGTTTATGGCTTATCCTCTAACTTGACCCTAGTCCAATTGTCCTATTTCCCTGAAGGGCGCACTTTCTGGAGTGTCTAGCTTGGGAAGTGTGAAATTGCCTTGGGAGACATGAATTTGCCTCGAAAGGCGTGATATTGTTTGGAATTTGTGAAAAAGTGAATAACTCTATTACTGCATGAGTACTGTGTCTTGAATCAATATTGTTCGACTCTAATAAGACACTAATCATAGCTATTAAAGTTTTGTAATGGTATTTGTGGTTTGTTGGTGGTTGCAGGTATCTTTCATTGGTTAGGGTCTCCCCCTGGGTTTTGGAGTTAGCCAAAGTGTTGACAGGTTAGACTATGGTGACATTGGGTTTAACTCTCTCCTGAGCTTACCATCACTAGCACTAGGTCTACATAGCCTCGATTCGCAAAGGTGTGCTAGTTTGAGCGGTAACATATTTGGCACCATTGGCAGGGACTCAAAGGAAAAGTGTTGACATTCCATTCAAGGTGTTCCCTGGTTTATTTCATTCATTTCTAGCAAGGCTTAGCATTTGTGTCGTCCTTGTTGAGGACACTTGAGGATTGTTGCATAACAGTTGGGGCGCATTGCTCAAGTCAAATCTTTTATCTCCCTAGCATAAACGACAAATTTAGTAAAAAAGCATTTCGTGAAGTCCAACAATATTATAACATTTTTGGTGCCATTTGTCGGGGACCTCAAAGAACAATGACGACATTCTGTTCAAGAGGGATTCTCAGGTTGAATTCATTTATCTTTTGGATACATCCAACATCTTTCGTGTGTCAGGTGTACATTCTTGTTTTGTACTATAGTGAGGTTTTTTGTGATCTAACTTGGTAGGTCTCACTTGGTGCTCTACAAGAACGGGTCCACGAGGTAAGTTTTGCTTTGTACTTTGATAGGATAATTGTTAAGGGCTAACCTTGCAGGTCCTATTTGGCGACTACATTGATGAAAACAAATTAAAGAAGTGGAATTCAAATAGTAAACCTCAACCATGATTTCCCTTTCCAAGAAGGAGCATATCTGAGAAATCCTTTAAGTTCGTTTTGCCCCTATTGATTTGTTGAGCATTTCAGATGACTTACCAGAGACATCCATGATAGAATGTTGTGATCATGATGATGATCCCTTGGACCATGTCAGAGAGTTTCTGGAAAATGCTTTCAATTTCAATATTTAGAAGGATGAAGACGCCTACATGAAGCCATTTGTGTTGCATTTGAAAGAAGAGGCACTTGCTTGGTTTAAAGGCCTAGACAAAGGTGCAATATCCTCTCTTGCGGAATTGATAGAGGTGTTTTGCAGCTATTGGTACCCAGATAAACGAAAGAGATGGATGCCCTAAGTCGAATAGGTGAAGGGCTTGTTCACGAAAGAAAGCCAGGAAGAAGACCAAGCCCTTGAAGAAAATATTGAAGAAAAACATAACAAAGATGATCAGATCGTCCCAAACCTGGAAAAGCATGAAGCAGACCTTGTTAAAGAAATCCATGATGAAGATCAAGCCTTGGAAGGCTTGCTTGAAGGAACCATTAATCAAGATCTTGTCGATAACATTCTAAGCCTTATGTCCGAAGAAGAAGGTACCCCAAAAGACGAAGATGATGAGGCTCAAAAAAATGAAGATGAAGAAGGCTTGAGTGAAGAAATGGAAGACCACAAGAAATTGGTGAGTTCTCCTTACCCTCATTTCAAAAATTCTTATGATATCTTGGGCTTCTTGGAAGAAGGTGGCAGGATTCTTGAAGATGATGATTATTGGAAGTTCCATGGTGGAGGAGTACACCTCCATCATGAAGAATGATGTTTGGGACAATGTGCCTAGACCATAAGGGAAGTCTGTGGTGACTTCCAGGGATCTCTTCAAGATCAAGCGTGCAAATGGTAGTGTTACCGAACAAATTAGCAGGATTAATTCTCCAATAAGCAAACGCACCAGCGTATCCCAATGTCACAATGGATACAACATGCTACTTCTTCGGAAGTCGAAACCTCCAAGGGGAGAGCCCTTTGATTAATCACCTGAAGCGAGATAAACCACACAGCACAAATATGCCTATGCCTTTATGGAGTCAAACATAGATCATTAGGACGAATGTTAACTTAATAGATGGCTACTAACAAGCAATCGCTTATGCAATGTAATGTAACAATCAGATGTATTTGCGAGTGCAACCAGTCATCAAACCACCAATAGTAGTGAGTGTCACTGTAAGATATAGCTCACTTAACAAATAAGGAAATAATCACCAATGTCAATTTAATGTATAAAGGAGATCTTATACCAATGTTTAACCATTTAATACATCAACCAAGTAAATAAGATGTCAATGATAGGAAGGCGTGATTACTGCTAATGATTATGGACCATGAATACCACAATATAAGATCAAATATATCCCCACTTCAAAGTCGCCAAAATATTAGTTTCAGATCTGTATATAGATGTATTGACACAGTATAGCAGCAGAGATGTAATAGCATCAAAAACCAGAAAGTTCATAGGAAGATTAATGTGATCACTTGCTCCTTTAAATTTGTCACCTTTCCCACTCTCATTTATTAAATCAAAGATGTATCAGAAATGCATATATCATTATAGCAACAGATCAGAAATGTAATAGCAGCAGTAAGGCTATCACTGTATGTAATGAGGGGAGAAGCATGAATAATATCACCTACTTCTTAAATAACTTCACTCTCTAATTTGTCATGCAATTGATTTTAAAGATAATATAGTATGTACTGCTGATCTCAGACCTTTATGATGGCTGAATTGTGTGCTCCCTTAGGTGTCGAGTTCGTTGAGATCACCCCAAAATGTATGCAATATATAATCCAAAGTTCTGAGAAGTAATTATAAAGAACCAGACTGTAATAAGACCTTTCAGACCGCCCATAAGGCAGATTTTTTAGAGTTCTTTTATGACGTAGTAGCCTTGTCAAAGTATCATAATGTTTAACCCCTTCATTTATCTTGTGTTGTGCATGGCAATAGGTCTTGGGAGAGGAGGTCTGTGCTAGCAAGTTTGCTTCCCTAGTAAGGTCTGCAGCAGTGAATGGAGCTCAAAAGAGGGCTGTTACAGCCCTCATGAATGCCTAAGAGGATGACCGAGGGAGGAAGGAGGGCCTAGGTGTTCAAGAGGATGAAAACCGAGGCTTCCAAAGGGAGACCGAGGGGAAAGGAAAGGACAGGAGGAGACAAGGACAAGGGAAGGGAAGAAGGAAGGTGGAAGAGGAAAGAAAAAAGGATGAAGAGGGAGAGAGAAGAGGGCTGCAAAGGTATGAGAGATGTTTAGGGAGGCCACTAGAACACAACAAGTCTGCAATTAAGGTTTTAGGGAGTAGGTTTTAGGCTTTTGAATTTTAATTTTATGGAAAATCTTAGTTGCATGGGTTCGTGTACCCAGGGGTAGGGTTCACGTCCCCGCACCGGGTTCACAAACCCACGTCTCCGATTCGGGTTCGGGTTCTTGGTTGGCGAACCCATACAAACCGGGTTCTTGACTGAAGAACCCAAGACGCCGGCTTGAAAAAATGGGTTCGTTTGGCTTAGAGGGGACGACGTACCCTAATTTTTTAAGCAGTGAAATAAATAAAAGGAAGGGGGGAAAGGTTCCCCCCCTCCCAAACCTAAAATTACGACCCCCAGACTCTTCAAACATCATAATTTGCCATTCAAACATCTCATAATCATTTCATTCAGCAGCAATAGTGTTTGGTGAAAATATTTCCATGGCGACGGTGTTTGGTGAAACCGTGAAGGGCTTTCCACGTTGAATACAGCGACAAGGTTACACTGTTACAACAAGGAGAATCATTAAATGAAATCACTGTTGAGTGTTTTCTTAATTTTCTATTTTCTATTTCATGTCTAGAAATGCCATTGACCCATTAGGCAAATTTTGAATGTAGTATGACAATGGAATCATAATAAAACTTCCACTTGATATCAAATTTTATGTTCCAATGTGAATGTTGAATGAACGATGAATCATTGAATCATGAAGAAATATGCATGTGACATGTTTTTAACTTTTAATTTTTGTTTTGTTACAACTACTTATACATATATATATATATATAGTACCCCGACGAACCCAAGTACCCTATTTCAAAAAGTGGCGTCCCCACACCCGTTCCTGCACCCACGTTTCCTGGCAACTTAGTGGAAAATTATGTACAAAAAGATAAAATCAAACCTAGTTAATAATAAACACAAATTTAACCCAAAATAATATTTACACATGTAAAATTAGGGCTTTTAGGGATTTTTTTGGTAATTTTAAGATTTTTAGGGCTCCTAAAATTTGCCCCAGGGTTTTTAGGAACAAGAAAAGCAGGCCGAATTTATAGGAGGAAGGGCCGAAATTTTAGGGAGGCCAAAAAATGCAAAAAAAAATATTTTTTTAATTTTTAGGGTTTTTGTCATAAAATTGCAGACCTAATTCTAACCCTAATTCTACCATGAAAATGCAAATTTACACATGAAAATACAAGTTTAACCTAGCAATAATATTTGCAAAAAATACAAACTAAGGTTTGACGTAGATAAAATGGACAAACTTAGGGTTTTAAGGTTTTACGCTAACCCTAAGGCATCAAGGAAGATGACCTTCCTTTTGAGAAAGGTACTAGCAAATTTTGGCAAACTAGGCCCTTCTTCAACAACACCGAGAGTTGGTTAAAGGAGGCCTAGTTAGGGCAAAACTTGGAGACCTAAAGCTCAAGCTTCAAAGGACTCCTTCTAGAGGAGGTCTTTCACAATGCCAAGGTAACTAAAGGCTGAAAATGACCTAGCATAGACAAAATGCAGCATTAATGGCTACCATTCAACCATAAACAAGCATCACATTCAACATTCAACAAAGAGAAATCAAGAGAAGAAACTTAGATACCTTCTTGTGCATGTGTTAAGCAAACAACTATAACATCACCTTAGCAAAAGAGCAAGAAGGGTAAAAAAGCACTAAGAAGGGTAAAAAAGTAACATAGTGTTTTATCCCATAAGTTGTTAAATTAAAATGAAGTGCGGAGAAGTTTATTTATACCTTCTCACACTCACTTTAAAAATAAATCCAAGCAGACATGCCTTTAAAATGTCAATTTGAAATTATAAAATGTCAACTTAAAATTATAACAAAAATAATATAAAATAATCAAATCTGTCGGTAATTTGGGACATTTTCCCCATAATTTACCCACATGACTAAGACAGCTAAAAATGAGCAAAACACTCCGAACTGAAGGCTGGAGTGGCAAGGGGGGGGTCGTCATACCCCATCTAACCCCAACAGTAGTGAAAATCCCTCAACGCCCCACCCTAATCAAGCAATGCAACCTAGCATGGAGGATGACGTCGTCATCAAAAGGAGCCCAAGGAGAGAGGGCGTTGTTGAACTGGAGGACTAGGAGGGTGTGGAAGGTGACTTAGAGGAGACACATAAGCCTCAATGCTGAAAGAAGTGCCACCGGAATGATAAAACAAGAAGGGGGTCACATGACCCAGTGACCCACCTCTGGAAGCCCCAGACACCAACCTCAGGGCTTCAATCCCTTTCATGAGGCAGTCAGCAATGCCACTAAGCCATAGTACTCCCAAGGGAGAAACCAAAGGGTCTGGCCATAACCCCCACTCAGAAAACGTTGGATAACACCCCTCTTGGTCAAGAAAAAATGACCCTCTCTCCCTGGGGCACATCTACAAGTGCACTGGTACTAGTACCACGTAACAGGTAGCATCAAGAAGTTCAAGGCGAGGTTCATGGTGAGAGGGTTCTCTTAAAGAGAGGGAGTGGAATATGAGGAGACATTCGCTCCAGTCACCAAATATGCTTCCAATCAGGTTGTGATATCTATTCCTTAGTCATGAGGTGGACGATTCACCAGATGGACGTGAAGAAATCCTTCCTCAATGGGATCTTTAAGTAGGAAGTAGTTATAAAGCAACTTCAGGGATTTAAGGTACATGGGAGATAGTCTCATGTGTGCAAGCTTAAGAAAGCCTTGTACAGACTCAAGCAGGCACCCAGGGCATGGTATGCCAAGATTGACTAATACCTACATAGCATGGACTTCACCAAGAGTGAGACGGGTCCCAACTTGTACTTCATACTTGTTGAATCTGAGCCACTCATCTTGGTGTTGTACGTGGATGATTTGTTTCTCACAGGTGCAAAGGAGTTTATAGCAAGGTGCAAGGTAGATTTGGACACAGAGTTCAAGATGAAGGATATCAGCTTGATGCATTACTTCTTGGGGTTAGAGGTATGGCAAAGATCGGGTGAGATCTTCCTTGGTCAAGGGAAGTACACAATAGAGATCTTGAAGAGATTTGAGAAGAAGGACTGTAGACCGATGGCTACACCTATGGTTTCCAACCTGAAGAAAATTGATTCTTTAGATAGAATTGGTGGATCCCAGAGTATATAGACAGTTGATAGGATCCTTGACATATTTGGTCAACACTAGGCCTGATATAGTTTTTGCTGTGAACACCTTGAGTCAGTTCATGGTGGAGTCGAGGTAGGTGCATTGGGTAGCAGTGAAGCATGTGCTTAGATATTTGAGGGGCACATTGGAGTATGGGTTGAGGTATCTTGAAGGTGATGGAGTGAGGTTGTTAGGTTATTCAGACTTAGATTGCGCATGGAGTGCATCAGATCGGAAGAGCACCTCAGGGTGTTGCTTCAGCTTGGGCTCGACAGTGATTTCTTGGTTCAACAGGATGCAAACTTCCATGGCACTCAATTCAGCAAAGGAAGAGTACATGGCAACAAGTATGGCTAGTTGTGAAGCCATTTGACTTTGCAAACTCCTTACAAGATTATTTGATTAGGAGTTGGAGCCTACCATGATTCACTGTGATAATCAGAGTTGTATAACTCTTTGAGAATCCAGTATTCCATGACAAGTCCAAGCATATTGATATCAAATATCACTTCATCCAAGACAGTGTCCAAAAGGAAGCAGTCAAGCTCCAGTATATTCCACAGATGAGCAGGTTGCAGACATTCTCACCAAGCCCTTGGTGAAAGGGAAGTTTGTCTTCTTCATAAATAAGCTAGGAGTGGTGGAGAATACTTTCCTCGCTAAGAGGGAGTGTTGATGTTTGTAGCTCAGAAAGGTATTTCCATGAGTGTGTCTTACTTATGGAAATCATCGTTAATATCTCTGGGGAACCTTGGAAATTCACTTTATTAAAGTGAATATCTTTTTAGATTAATTGAGGTTAATTTGGAGAAATGCCTAAGTTTTTGGCATTAGTGATTTAAGTTAATTAATTGAATCTTAGCCATTGATCTCAAGTGAGTGAAATCTAATATCAGCAAATGGAGTTAGGGTTTTGGTTCATCTCAATAGGATAAAAGGCATCCAAGGTGAGATAAGATAAGATTAAGATAATTTTATTAATAATATCTAACGAACGACCACAAAAGTAGGTCAATGGGACTAGATGATACATCCAGTATGAGTACAATGTGGGAGTGCAAATGCAACTCCTAGAAAGTGTCGAAACTAAGATAAAATAAAATAAAATAAATAAAGATACAAGCAGTAGTACAGCCTCATAAACCTATATAAAATTGTATCGAAGGTACGGAATGCAAGACACAAAGTGAGTTTGTCTGAGGCTGGACGACTCAAATAACTCAAAAGCATGTCAAGAACATGAGGGAGAGATGAAGATGGATCCAGTGATGTCAAGATCTCCTAAGCCTGATGGTCGAGGGCGAGAGGGGTGAACGGGTGCCTGCGCATTGTTGCTATCGAGGCTCTCTAGAGCCATCGAAATGTCCGACTGTATGAACCTAGGGGGGATGTAGGAGTGACGGATACTCCTAACATCCGAGGTCAAAGGAAAGAAACTCTAGATAGACCGTTGGCAACCTTGCTAGGACTGGGAGGAAATATGGTGGGCGAGGAGCGCCCTGATCTGGGTTCGTCTAGGCTTGATCCCTTTGTCACTCTGAGAATGAATGGACTAGTGTATAGCTCGGCATCTCGGAATCGGTCTCAATAAAATCAATCGGTCTCCCGAAGGAGGAGGCTAAGGGGAGACCTAAGGTCTCACCACCCTACTATCGGAGGTACTTTGGGACTCTTCTCGCCGCTTGTTGCTCTGATCCAATGGATCAACACTAAAGTAGGATGTGATCGTCTTGGTCCTCCCAAGGGGGGGTGAGGTGTGTAGGAGCTGGGACCTATGGCTGAAAATTTCCCTTATGAATAGGGCGAGGCATCTCTAGTACTAATGTCGGAAAAAGGTAGAGAAGAATCCCCCCGAGTCTCTATAGAGGCAGTAATATCATCCTCTAAACCTCATAATACAAAGGGCACCTGAAAATAAGGTGCATCTCTATCTCTGGCTCCTGTAGGTGGCACACCTGGCAGACCCCATTAGATCGTGGTAGATGGTGGTCAGTCTCCACTCGGAGTCGATGGGAACCTGCCCAAAGTTGTTCCAAGGGGATCCTGAGTGAGTGCATCCAATGTTTTTACATGTATCTTTCCCCTGAGAGGAGAAAGATACAAGGGAAACTGTTAATTTTTTATAGAGTTAGGGTTTTATGCAGAAGAATAACAATTCAATATACTTTAATGCAAAAATAGATTTAATAAACAAGTACTGAAACTAAATATGAAATAGTACAGCAGTAGCTCTAGTAAAACATAATTTTCATCTCTTTCAACTTTTCACCTTTAACACTACCAAATGGTCACCGTGTTAAAGTAATCTTCAGTAACATGTAATCTTTAACAATAGTACAACATACACAGTGCTTATTAACAAAAAAATAAAGAAGACAAGTTTTAGGGTACTTACCTGGAGCGTGGAACCCTTCCTGTTTTATACTTAGAAATATTACTTTCAGACAGAGTTGTGCCTCTCAAAGGCCAGCCAACACTGGGAACCAACTGACCCTACTAAGGGTAAGTACAAACCAGAGAGAGAGAGATGAGAGGTTGCAGACAAAAGTCAATAACGGTCAAAACACAATTACAGTCTCAACATATCAAAGTCAAAAAATAAATGTGGTTTCAACAAATTCTCATCACAGAAAACAGGCCTCAATAAAATATATCTTGTCAAAGGCAAGTCTCAGCAGTAAAACTGATCACATACAGGTCTAAAAACCCACGATCTCCACAGGTGTACACACAGTAGGATATATCAGATTGTAGGGCCTTACGGCCTTCACAACTAAATAACTAGTAGACAGATCGTGGACCAAAATAGAGCTTATGGCTGAGTTTAGAATCACGACCTCACTACAACCAGAGATATAGCAGATTAGACGTCATCAACAGCAGAACAAATCCCAAACAATGCTACAATAGACAAATCGTGTTCCAAACAAACCACAAACAATAGACCAAGTCTTAGACAATCCACAGACGAGTAGATCGAGCCTCTTATCAGGTAGATCAGACCTAAACAAAATCCAAATAAGTAGATCAGGCTTCAAGTAAACTTTAACAAACAAAATAAACTTCAGTTGAACAGATCGAAATCCTTAAACAACAGATCAAACCCCTACTAGGCTTTAGGAAGCTTATCGGATTCCACCAATAACATATCAAACCTCAATAAGAATTCAATAACCAGGCCAAAAGCAAATAGGGTCTCACAGATTAGCAGGGAGCTGCATATAACCTTGATGTCAACTCTAACAAACAAATCTGGGATGAGTGGTGAGCTTCAGCTGAAGGGTGGCCTCAACACAAAATAGCTCAGCAAGCAGCAGAACACTTTTTCGTCAAGCATAAGAGAGAACGGAGCTAAGTAGGATGAGAATGAAAAGAAGAAGACTTTAATATATAGGAACAAGATCTTCTAGAAGGGTTAAAAATAAAATAAACCTTTACACAAGTTAAGGTCCCATTAAATTAGGAAGGTACCAAATAATAAAAAATACAAAATAAAAAGATAAAAATATACAAAAAATACAAAAAGTAAAAAAATAAAAATAAAATTAAAAATAAAATAAAAGTGGGTACCAATTAAATTTAGAATAACATTAGGTGGGTACTAGGACCAACACATTGTCCAACATAAGATATGAATGGGTACATAACCCATGAACCCTAAGACCAAGGGTAAACCACAAAACGTGGTCAAACAATCATAGTACCCATAAGACCAAAAACACCAAAGGTGGTACAAACCAAAAAATAACTCAAGGTAGGTAAAAGACCCTATTAACCATAAGTCAAATAATCAACAAGGTGTAAGGACCAAAAGTAAATCAACCAAGGTGGAGAAGGTACAACCAATCATCTCTCTCTCAAATGTACAAGTGTTCCAAATAACCTGAAAATTCATCATCATTGTATAAGGAAGGGTCCACACTGGATGATGTGATCATGTGGTCCTCTAGACCGCTCCTAAGGTCAAATGTTAGTGGCTTCATCAAGGGGTGGTCAATCCCCTGAGAAGACCATCTAACTCAACCATCTCGAAGACCTAGGAGAAGAGGACTTCACACATCATCATCTTGCTAACTGACCAAGAACCTCCATTCTCAAGGAATGGGTCTCAGTCCCAGATTGAATCATGTTGATCAACCCTCTGGTCCTTGACCAGATCCTCCATTCTCCCAGAGAATGGTCCTTAGCCTCAAGCTGAGCTTTCAGTCCTAGACTGAATGTTGATCAACCACTTGAAGGACCTACTTGGTCCTTGACCAAGAATCTTCCTGGTCCTAGACCAAGATGTCTATGTCTCAACATGCAGGATCTGCTTGGTCCTTGTGACCAAGAAACTGCCTAGTCCCTGACCAACATACCCTAGAGACAAATAGGGGGCCTAGCCACATGCTAGGGGCTTTGCCATGGCATCAACCTACTTGGTCCCCTGACCAAGAACCCCAGGAGACAGCTAGGGGCTCTAGGGTACCTTCTAGAGTCTTACTCTTTACTCTGCCTAGTTAACATAACTAGGAACCCTAGTTAACTGACTAGGGTACCATTCTCTCTGAGAATGGGTCTCGCAGCTGCACTAAAACTTAACAGAAACAAGAGAGACACAAGAGAAAGTGGAAAAGGACTTCCACTTGTCAGATTTGGAAGAGAAAGAGAAATTGCAGCAGCCAAAGATCTTCCAAGGGAAGCGTACCAACCAGGAAGAGGTTCCAGGCATACAACCATCCGTATAGCCCGTACAAAAGTCATACCAGCCACAGGAGAATTGTATAGACAGAGCCACAGGTATGCAGTAAGCAAACTGTGGTTATACAAACAAAACCGCGAGCGCACAACGCTATAGGGCATGGCTATGTGGGCAGATCCACAAGGGCAAACGCGTTCGTACCATCCGTATGGACCATACAACAATGACGTATAGGCCGTACAACAAAGAAGCAGGTTGTGGGGGTTTGTTGGGCAGTTTTGCAGTTGAAGGATATTTCTATGGAGGGCATTTTTGCCAAGTTTGTTGTTGTATTTTCTCAGGGCCATTTTCCCAGTAAGGGAGCCTTTCTAAACCTGGAAATTATTGTGAATGAAAAGTTGAATTGAAGGGCAAAAATTATGTGTGTTTTTATTGAGTAGATATGTTTCCATTGGTATTCCATCCACTATTTAAATTTATGTTAATAAATCTCAGCAAGTATAAATAAATCAGTGAGCTGAAATTTAATTTTTAGCAACAAAAATCACTAGGAATTGTTTATCTAGTGTTGGGGTTAGAAAAATTAACAAAGGAGCATCTCACTAGGATGGTTAAATGCTCTATAGCCTCACCCAGCTCAAGCTATCAGCTACTCTTTTACTTGCTAGGAGGGGCGAATCGACTCCCCTACCCAACTACAAGGCACCGATCAAAATTCTTGTGTACTTTGTTTTCATTCTCCATTCATAAAACGCACACTGTCTTGTTATTTTAGGCACTAGAAACAATTTTTCACTTGCATGTTGAATGTAGCATGCATCCTAATTATTATGCATAAATCTAAAGCTATTTCACCTTGAAACCCTAGGGAAAAGGCACTGGATATTTGATATTGCATGGCATTTCAACTTGGTAGGGGTTTATTTGAGTTTAGTGCAATCATATGCTTGCTGTAATATAATTTTCAAATCTGATCTGTTAAAAACCAGCATGCCAAGTAAGTGTCAAGCCATTAGTAATTTGCACCAGCACCTTTTCTTCACCCATAAAATTCAGATCTATACTCTAAGCGTGATCATATTGAAATCTGAACTTCAACAAGTGCTGGAAACATCCAAAACTCAACACCCAAGAACCTTTAGTGGCATGTGCTTAAACTCCTAGGTATGTATTTAACTCAGCTGTCCAAAGATACCATTCCTTGTAATTTAAACCTTAGGACAGCCATCACCTTGTGCTACCTAGTCATTTCTTAAGTCACTAATTCAATTAAGAGTAGCTTGCTATTTAAATCAAGATCCGCCTAGTTAATCTTCTTTGCCTAAGGGGCCATTTCATATTATTAACCTCAAACCCCTTGGCATTTTCCTACAAGTGCCATATATTCCCCTTTGTTAAATCCTCAGGGAATCTTGTATCATAGGAATCGGTCTTGTGAGTACTGTGGGGAAGCTAGTCTTTACTAGCAAGTACTCGGAAAAGCTTGACTTGAACCACATCCCGTGGTTAGTCTAGGTCTACCTAAGTGGATCTGGGAAACCTAAAGAGAGAGGACCTTACTCATGTAACACGTACGGGTATTGTCCTGAAGTTCCACCAGGTTAGCAGTCCATTAGTCCTTGCAATTTCAAAGTTGCTAAGTTGTGTGACAACATTAGGCATTGGAAACATCTAAAGCAGAGCTATGTATGTCTTCATGTTGAGTTTAGAACCGACAATACACACCTTGTTTTACCTGGTTACTTTTAGCTGGTAAGAGATTGAATTTGCAAAAGATGAATACTTGATTTCCAAGATTTGTGTATTGATGTTGCATGTTGAGGGAGCCTTGAAGCAGTGTGTTGTCGCTCCCTAGAGGAGGGTGCTTGATGTTGCATGCCTTTTAGATGAAGTCGTTCGGCTGCCAAGATGGGGTCGAGACTGTCCCCGTCACTGGTGTTGGGTGGAGGTAGAGGTGGATTGTCGTGTCTTAATTGAGAAGTCAAGGTCTGTTCCACCATCTCTCTATCTCTTTGTGCCCCTAGAGGAAGGAAGCACCGAAAAGAAGGAAGTGATACTCTGAGTGGAAACTAGTCCTGACTGAAAATCTTGTTGGAGGGTGGAGGAGCAAAGTTGGGGGGGCTCTTGCAAGTATAAGGCTAGACATCTCTAATCGAGGTATCTGAAGAATCTAGTCAAAGTCTAGAGCTCTGTGAGAAGGTCCCTGAAAAGACACTGAAGTTGCCCACAGATCTCATAGTAAATAGGAACCGAAAGATGAAGTGCTCCTCGATCTCAACCTCTTGAAGATGGCATACCTGGCAGATCATGTCTGACCATTCGAGTTGGTGATCTGTCTCTACCTGGAGACAATGAGAACCCACTTTGAACTGACCTAAAGGAATACAAAGAGGATGCACCCAATGGCAGAATGTGTAAGGGGGGCAAACAATGAGACCATCCCTCAGATCCAAGAAGTGCGTAGCGTAGAAGGCCATCTTGAGACGTAATCCTCCCAAAGGGTTGACCCAAGTAACCTACACATACTATCTATAAATGTCATCTCTAGTGATTATGTTCAGCTCCTGCCTAGTAGGTAAGAGGCATCCAAGCACATCCAAGGAATACCCAAAAGGAGGAAGTCGTTCCATCGCATAGCGACAGATGCTAAAAGATCTGCAACACCCACAAACCAACATCTAGAGCAGCCTGAAGAGTTGGCTGAGGCGATCGCCTCTGAAGAGAGATAGGCCAGGTATGGGTACCGATCATGCCCCTTCACCGTGTCAACGAAGCTCTGAAGGCGATGTAAGAGAGTGGCAAGACTAAACACAACCTTAACCGAAAAGGTCGAGCACCAAACTCTGCAAGTACGATGGGCTGAGGTACTGTCTATTTGCATCTAATGATGCGAAGGAGGAGGATCTACACTCTCTATTGAGGCCCAATCACAATCAAGTAGGCATGGCCCCCACACCTCAGAGCCATAGAGGACTGTGCGTCAGATGAGAGTATCCATGAGAGACATCTTGGATGAGATGTCCTAAAAATGGTGTCTAAAGCACTATCTCTCTAGAAGGGCTAGCGATCCGTATCCTTTATTAACATTCATTTTTTCCACGTTCTCAAATTTTGGCCATTAAATTCTTGACTACTTTCAAAGTTTCAAGCACTACACTAATCTTAAAATAATTAGCTGTACAATCTTTTAAAAAAATTATGACCATACAACAAACCAAAAAAGATGACATCTGTAAGGTGGCTGTATGGAATTGTCTACGGTAGTGCTAAAATCGCATAGTAGCTTTAACTTCTGGCAAATTCATACAACATGGCTATTCAAACTCGTACAATGGAAGGAATTGTATGGCAGCTCTCCAAAATCCAGATGGTGGCAAGACCAACCACAAAACACGTGTAGTTGTTCTGAAAAATCGTATAGTTGATGCACCCTTTAAAATTCTGTACAGCTGATTCGTATGACACTTTAAATCTGTATGGATGTACCACAGCTCCCTTTTTTAATTCCATACAGCCTGCAACAGCAAATATAAATCTGTACGGCCAGCTCTTAAAAATCCATATGGATTTCGCTCAAATTAGTACGGTCTCCAAATCAAAACCAACTTCAGTCTTGTCTCTGTTCAAAGAAATTGCAGTTCCTCAAACCATCACTTGCAAACCAGTTCCTAGGTCTTCACCCACTCTCAACCTTGATTTCTTCTAACCTTGGCTCTAATACCATATCAGAAAAATAAACTAGAAGAGAAGAGAGAGAACCATACAGTTGGAAGAGAGAACCATACAGTTGGAAGAGAGAACCATCAAATATTTGCTCATTAAAGGTAGAATAGGTCTTCTTACATTTGACATCTTTCCATTAATTTATTAATTACAATGAAGTACTTTCATGTACCTTTTATTTACATAAACTAAACTCTTATTTATTAAGAATGACCATAAACATTAATTACACTAACAGTACTCAGAGTAATATGTCATGAATCTCATGATTGATCATAGATTTAATGATTACAAGTGAGAGGAGAAAGCCCCTTTAATACAACTCTCGAATCTCAACTAATCAACTTTCCACTAACTTAGTGGTGAATCATCATGAGTGTAACTAATAACTCTCAATTAACTTAGTTGTGAGTCATTGATAAGTGAAACTAACAACTCTCAACTAACAGTAGATACAAGTTCTGGTCAAGTAGACTGTTGGGGATCTTCGCAATCACTATGCAAGATACTAGACCGCATCCAGTTTGCTATAAGAACTGCAGGGATGTCTATATTATGCCATGTTAGATTATTGTCATAATGCTTGATTCCCCAAATTCCGCTCTTGTGGGAGGATTTGTTTCTTTGGGAGATTGAACTGACTAACACAGCTCTGCATTTTGATATTAATATAATCTAGATTTGAGGAGATGTTTTCCAGTAACACCCAAGTAGTTCTCCATATCTTGAATCAACTTTCTATTATGCTAGCTAAGAGTTCTCCAGCTTGTGCATTTGATTTTCTCCTTTTTGCTGATATGCTAAATGCATCTTCAGATATCATGTCACTAGTTAACCAATGGTTTTGAGAAATGAGAAGAGGATAGTTGACAGAGATTAGTGTTGGCGACGTGCCTTGTCCAGTTAAAGGACCAGTTAGTAAACAAGAAAAGGAAGCCAGAAGAAAAGGAGGCAGCTTCACAGATCGAGTCCAGATAAATAAAGCAGTTGACCCTTTATTTGTTCATTTCTAAATATTTTTTGTTAATATATGACGTATTTTCCAAACAAAAATAAAATAAAAGAGTTGAGCAGTTTGATCTATTGCTTTCAACAGAAACACCCCTAAGAATTAAATGTACACAATAACACCACTATGTTGGACTTTATCTTGCCATAACAAGCAACAGAAAAACATATGATGTAAGGAAACAACTGCTGATGTAATTGTAACTTCGGAAGATATTCACTTGTATTTTATATTGTTATTATTACTGTATTTTATATTGTTATTATTATTGTATTTTATTTGTACCTCCGACGGAGATGTTTTTCCCTCTGGTCGGAGATGTCATTATTACATTTGGTCATGTAAAGTCATTGAGGTAAATCCTCCATTGTAAGTCGGGGGCAATAGATCCCCTAGAGTCAAATGTATTAGGGCTATAGAGTCTCCTAGAGAAGTCGGCCCAGTCAGGTTTAGTTGGGGCCGACCTAGCTAGTGAAAAGGCCAACTGAAAGATAAAGTATAAATAGAGAGTTGGGCTCTCTCATTTGGACACACACTCACTCACTCAAGTTCGCATTAGTGAGAGAGAAGACAAGTTCGCATAGGAGAAAAGAGAGAGAACTGCAGAAGACTATCTTGTTTTGGGGTTTCCCATTTTGTGATATTGTATCGGTGGCGATTCTATCTCTGGGGAAGTTGTGGGGTTTTCTCCTTTATGGTTTCCCCGAGGAAAATCTTTGTCTCTTGTGTTATGTTGTGCATGTTATTCTTTTAGTTAAGATACTAGATAATATTGATTAAAAGTAGAAAAACTAACATGGTATCAGAGCTAACCTGAAAAGAAGACATTGTGCAACTACGGGAAGCTAGGGCTTCTAAGTTTGGGGTCTTCTCTCCACAGATCATCAAGAAAAGGAGGCTAGGCTAACTCGCCCTAGGAGGACGATCATCCTGTCGAAGTAGAATCTGATTCCGAGAATTTTCAGTTTTTGGCCCGTCACTACTACCGGAAGAAAACTAGGGCATCAGCTATTTTGGGATTTTGTTCACAGATTTGGAGAAGTTAGTGCATTGGACAACTCGCCTTGAGGAGGCGCATCTTCCTATCCAATTAGAAGTTCCAAATTCCAAGTTTGAAAAATTAGGGTTTCTCTAAAAAACCCTAGGCCAACCAGCTCCAGAACCAGTTTGGACATCTCAAAAGTGGTAAGACCTAAAAGCTTTGCTATTTCCATTTGAAGTTCTCATCCAATATGTCTCACCACACCAAGCTTGAAGATAAGCTTGAAGGAGCTGATAACTTCCTAGCATGGAAGTATAGGATTGCTCTTATCCTTGAAGAAAATGAATTGGACAAGTATGTAAATGAAGAGGTTCCAGCACCAGAGGGAGATGAGGCTAAGGCCATCCACAAGAATAACTTGGTTAAAGCCAAGAGAATTATTACAGACTCCATTAAGGATCATCTCATCCCACATCTGTCATCATTGAAGACACCTAAGGAGATGTTCGATGCTTTGACAAAGCTATTTGAAGGGAAGAACATCAATCGAAAGATGACCTTGAGGAACCAGCTTAAGAATGTGAAGATTCAAAATGCAGAGACCATGCAGTCCTATTTCACAAGGGTCTCTCAGATCAAGGAGCAACTTGAAGCGGTTGGAGAGAAGGTAGAAGAAAGAGAGATAGTGATGACCACCTTGAATAGTCTCCCAAGATCATGGGACTCATTCATTCAAGGGAGATGTGCCAAAAAGAAGTTGATCACATTCAGTAGATTATGGGAAGAATGTTCACAAGAAGAAGCTCGAAATGTGGCACGAGAAGAGAAGATGGGAGCAAATGATGATCAAGCTCTCACAACACACACCAGAAGAAATCATAACAAGAGGGAGCACCATCATCACAATAAGAGGGAGAAACACCATCAATATCAAAGGGAGAACAATAGAAGATCCAGAAGAGATCTATCCAACGTTAGATGTTATACATGTGATGAGAAGGGACACTACTCCAGAGATTGTCCCAGAAACAGAGGCTCCAACAAGAAGACCAACAAGAAAAAACACCATGCCCACACCGCAAAAGATGATGAACCTCTAAGGAAGAGAACCAGAGAAGAAAGTGATTATTCTTCAAGTGATGAAGAATATGTCTTGATCTCAGCACTCAATGGCACTGTCACACATGGGAGTAATTATTGGCTTGTAGATAGTGGAGCTTCCAAGCATATGACAAGATATAAAGAATCCTTCACAAATCTATCTAAGCATGAGCCACCTCACAAGGTGAAACTTGGGGATGATTACCAATACCCCATAAAAGGAAGTGGAGAAGCTTCATACAAGCTAGACTCTGGAAAATCTCTAAAGATGAAAGATGTCCTATATGTTCCAAGACTAAAGAAGAACCTTCTCTCCATATCAGCACTAGATGCTAAAGGTATGAGGGTTGCATTTGTTGATGACCAAGTCCTAATGTGGCCAAAGGGGAAGACAATAGATGATGCGATTGTGATTGGAAAGCAAGAGGGAGGTTTGTACAAATTAAAGGACCAACCTGAACAAGCCTTGGTTCATGACTCCATGGAGCCAAGTGAACTATGGCACAGAAGGCTTGCACATGTGCACTATAGAGCACTACCCATTGCTAGCAAAGCAGTTGCAAGACTTCCAAAAATTCAAACGAAACATGAAGGCATTTGCAAAGGATGTGCGAAGTGAAAGAACGTGAAGAAGACATTTCCAAGCAGTGAAAGCAAAGCGAAAGGAATATTGGAGATCATCCACTCCGATGTATGCGGTCCCATGTCATCCAACTCATTAAGTGGGTATGTATATTATGTTTCATTCATTGATGACTTTTCCCGTAAGACTTGGATATACTTCTTGAAAAGTAAAGATGAAGTATTCAACAATTTCAAGGAATTCAAAGCCTTGATCGAGAATCACACTAAGAAGAAGATCAAGACCTTTCGATGAGATAATGGTGGAGAATTCACCTTGGAAGATTTCAAGAACCTATGCAGAGAATCTGGGATTAAGAGGGAGTTGACCACTCCCTACAATCCACAACAGAATGGCATTGCAGAAAGAAAGAATAGAACGATAATGGAAGCAGCGAGAGCAATGCTTCATGACCAGGATCTTCCGATGCACTTATGGGCAGAAGCTACTAGGACAGCGGTGTATGTACAGAACCGTACTCCTCATCGAGTACTAGACAACAAGACTCCAGAAGAAGTGTTCTCCAGTGAGAAACCAGAAGTCATCGATCTCAGGATATTTGGTTGCCCAGTGTACATACACATTCCGAAGGAGAAGAGGACGAAGCTAGATCCTTCGAGAAAGAAGGGAATATTTGTAGGATACAGTAAAACTTCGAAGGCCTACCGAATATACTTCCCAAGATTCAAGAAGATAGACATCAGCAGAGACGTGACATTCGACGAAGACTCAACATACAAAAAATCCAGAAAATTACCTATTGAAGATATTGAAGAACCTGAAGTTCCTAGGATTCGAGATTCTGTAATGGAAGAAGCAGTTCCAGAAGATCATGAAGACCGCGAAATGGAAGAACCACAAGAACCTACAGATCCACCTCGTGAGAAGAACTCCCACAAGAGGAAACCAGCATGGGTACAAGAGGCAATACAAGATACAAAGAGGTATGGCGCTCCAGAGGGGATGCATAGAGAAAGCAAGAGACCAAGGCCATACTCCAGCTATGTAGCCCTGTTGTGCAACATCATTGACAAAGAACCTTCCAACTATGACGAAGCGACAAAGAAGAAAGAATGGAAGGATGCCATGATCAAGGAGTACCAGTCGATTATGAAGAATGATGTTTGGGAGGTAGTTCCAAGACTAGAAGGGAAGTCTATTGTGACTTCGAAGTGGATCTACAAGATCAAGCATGCTGCAGATGGTAGCATCGAGAAACACAAGGCGAGGTTTGTAGCACGTGGCTTCTCCTAGAAGGCATAGACTATGAGGATACATTTGCACCTGTAGCCAAATACACTTCCATCAAATCTGTACTAGCACTGGCCGCAGTGATGAAATGGAAGGTACACCAGATGGATGTCAAGACAGCGTTCTTGAATGTTGTAGAAGAAGAGGAAGTGTACGTAGAGCATCCACTAGGATTTGAGACACATGACAAGCAGACTCATGTGTGCAAATTGAAGAAGGCCTTGTACGGATTGAAGCAGGCACTCAGGACGTGGTACGGCAGGATGGATAGTTTCATGATGAGCTTAGGCTTTACCAAGAGTAAAGCAGATTCCAACCTTTACTACAAGGTTGAGGTGGAAAATCCAGTGATACTTCTACTCTATGTAGATGACCTGTTTGTAATAGGGGAGGATGAGCTCATTGCAGATACGAAGAGGAAGCTTGCAGCGGAGTTCGAGATGAAGGACCAGGGGATGATGCATTATTTCTTAGACATGGAGATGTGGCAGAGTGTGGACGGAATCTTCCTTGGACAAGGGAAGTATGCAGTGGAGATTCTGAAGAAGTTCAGAATGATGGACTGCAAGGCTATGACCACACCCATGGCATCAAACTTGAAGCTACTGTGTGATACTTCATCAAAGTCAGTTGATGCCACGATGTATCATCAGATGATTGGTTCATTGATGTACCTGACGAACACAAGACCAGACATATGCTTTGCTGTGAACACCTTGAGCCAGTTCCTAACGAATCCAAGACATGTTCACCTGATTGTTGCAAAGCATATATTAAGGTACCTGAAGGGTACAGTTGATTATGGGCTCAAGTATGACGCGAATCGGAAGATTAACCTGCAGGGTTATGTTGATTCGGATTGGGCAGGCAATGCCGTTGATAGGAAGAGCACTTTGGGATGTTGCTTCAATATGGGATCCGGTATGATCTTCTGGTTTAGCATGAAGCAGTCGTGCGTGGCACTGAGTACAGCCGAAACAGAGTATGTTGCAGCTTGTTCGGCCAGTTGTGAGGCAGTATGGCTTAGGAAGCTACTGTCTAATTTGTTTGATCTCCAGTTAGAGGCGACTTGTATATTCTGTGATAACCAGAGTTGTGTGAAGTTGTCCGAAAACCCGATGTTTCATGACAAGTCGAAGCACATTGAGATCAAGTACCACTATATCAGGGATAAGGTGTAGAGAGGAGCAGTGAAGCTCCAATATGTAGCGACAGACGAGCAGATAGCCGATGTGTTGACCAAGCCGTTAGCCAAAGTGAAGTTTGAGTACTTCAGAAAGAAGCTTGGTGTTCTCCAGATCGAGGTTCCTCCTAAGAGGAAGTGATGAGACCGGAAGACGCAGATGCACTAGAGCCATTCTCGCATGATGGTAGATTTGTCCTCTCATGTTGGTAGATGTAAGTGCTGAGCCATTCTCGCATGATGGTAGGTTTGTCCTCTCATGTTGGTAGATGTAAGGGATGGAGCCATTGTTGCATGGTGGTAGGTGTGTCCTCCCATGTTGGTAGATGTAAGGGCTGGGCCATTCTCGTATGGTGGTAGGTTTGTCCTCCCATGTTGTTAGATTGAAGCGCTAGGTCTCTCATGGTGGTAGGTTTGTCCTCTCCCATGTTGGTAGATGAGGGTCTCATATGGTGGTAGGTTTGTCCTCCCATACTAGAGACGTTGTGAGGCCCACCGGTCATAAGACACTGTGTGTGCGCCAAGGCAGGATCTTGCATGGTGGCAAGTTTGTCCTCCCATGCTGGTAGACGCGAGCTGACCGTTGTGGGACATGTGATGTGCATCTGGGCTATGCTCCGTGTGATGATGATATGATCTGGATACGATGAGGCGATAGTAGGAGACGCAGGTGATTGTTGTGGCAATGTAATGACTGGTCCTGGGTTGTACCTACTTGATGGCTTGCTCGCAGAGATGATGAAGACCTACATGAGGGCTAGGCCTACATCCAGCATGAAAAAGGGTTGGCTCTGTAGAACTTCCTATGACGATTAGATTCGAGAGATGTCACCAATCGATGATCGACATGATGAGGATTGCAGCAGCAGCGACGATGATGATCCAGTGTTGATGATGTTCCAGCATTGAAGATGATCCAGCAATGATGACGTTATCCAGACTTGTGTCCAAAAGTGTTGATGACTGTGGCAAGACCAAAAGTGGTGATGACTATGGCAAGAGAATACCTTCCTAGTTAAGAGGGAGTGTTGATGTAATTGTAATTTCGGAAGATATTCACTTGTATTTTATATTGTTATTATTATTGTATTTTATTTGTACCTCCGACGGAGATGTTTTTCCCTCCGGTCGGTGATGTCATTATTACATTTGGTCATGTAAAGTCATTGAGGTAAATCCTCCATTGTAAGTCGGGGCAATAGATCCCCTAGAGTCAAATGTATTAGTTTTATTGAGTCTCCTAGAGAAGTCGGCCCAGTCAGGTTTATCTGGGGCCAACCTAGCTAGTGAAAAGGTCAAGTGAAAGATAAAGTATAAATAGAGAGCTGGGATCTCTCATTTGGACACACACTCACTCACTCAAGTTCGCATTAGTGAGAGAGAGAAGACAAGTTCGCATAAGAGAAAAGAGAGAGAGCTGCAGAAGACTATCTTGTTTTGGGGTTTTCCATTTTGTGATATTGTATTGGTGAAGATTCTATCTCTGAGGAAGTTGCAGAGGTTTCTCCTTTATGGTTTCCCCGAGGAAAATCTTTGTGTCTCTTGTGTTATGCTGTGCATGTTATTCTTTCAGTTAAGATCCTAGATAATATTGATTAAAAGTAGAAAAACTAACAACAAGAAGTTGACTTCTGTTAAATTATATAACAAAGAGAAAAATGACACAAGCATATGCTACAAATGATGATGATAACAAAAACTTCTCAACATCAGAGGGAATTCAAAATATCTTCTGAGATTTTGTTTTCATCAATTACCTTTTTTGCTCATGGTATCCTGCTATATTGTCCCAAGATACTACATCCTTATCAGAGCTTCCAAAAGTTGCCTCTAGACCATATATCTTCACTCCCATGCCCTCTAATGCTTCTAAAGCCTTTGCATCAGAAGAAACATTAGGTCCAGTGTTCTGCCTGTCCCTTTGCTTTGGAGCATCTCTGTGTTTCTTCTGTACAGATCTCCTTCCATTTGTGTTTCCAGAAGCTATTCTTAATGCACTGATAAGAGCATCAAGTTCCTTTACAGTGAAAGGGCCCCTTTTCAGAAATTCAATTTCCTAAAATAAAATAACATGTACACAGTCTAGTTAGCAGTGTACCTTTGAGGTTTCCCTTTTTTCTTAGTCATTCTCTCTACCACCCTCCAATAAGTTGACTCTCAACAATATAGAGATCTTGAATTGAAGGTATAATTATATTCCATATGAAATTGCAATACTAATGGAACCACTAGATTTTCCAATAGACATTTTATAATTTAGATGACAGGATAATGATTGACTAACAGCATTGTCGGAGCCAATAAGTGGCTCAAATACGAGAACGCAAATGTTATTTCCATTGGTTGTTCTGTGTCTCAATGGTTCTTTTGGACTTTCAACTCTCTGATCTGTCTCGACACCCTTGGGAATAAACTGGTCTGGGTGTACCAGTATTAACTGTCGAGCAACTGCACTGTAACAAAAACAAAAAAGAAACAAAGTTATCCACCTTCTAAAATGTTATCCAATCTTAATGTATTTAAGATCAAATCTATGGAAAAATGACACCCAAGAATACTATCGGAATATATAATTTGCATGTAGCATAAACAAATTACCTTGTATTTTCATAGCAATCAAAAACATGTAAAATCATTTTGTTCGAGTATCCAGTAAAATCCAAGTATTCACATTTAGGATTTAGATTTGTCAGTAATGGTCAAAAGACCTTTAGCATTTCCAAGATAAAGATTTGAAAATTATCTCGTCTATCGTATCTTAAGTTAAGTTGGCAATGAATAAGAACTGTTGCACGTGGTTGTTGGAAAATTTGAGAAACTCTCCAACTTTTCAACATTGAGAACTGAAAAAAAAAGTAACAAAATATACAAGGGACTCCAGAGCAACGGCTATTTAAATGTCCATAAGATAATATGCATAATTCCTTTTTAGCAATCTATGCGAATATGTAACATTTATGGTGCGATTTGACTTATTTATGAGATGAAGTATGTGGGTATGAATTATGTTTAGACTTTTAGATCTAGAAATTCCATCTCATAATATTAAATATAGTAGGAAATGATTTATTTAAGGCATGGCATGTGTTGGTATGAAATATGTATAGACTTTTAGGAAGGAAACTGTTATTAGGTGATTATGTTCTCATGTGTTGGTTATTAATCACCTGTCTCTCACATATAATAATGTTCTCATGTGTTGGTTATTAATCACCTGTCTCTCACATATAATAATGTTCTCATGTGTTGGTTATTAGGTGATTAGGTATTTGGAAGTTACGTAACATAATCATCTCTCCTATTTTGTATTGAGACAGTATAGCACTCGATATCAAGCAATTATTCTCTCTCATCTATTGATGCATTTCCTGTCTACATTCTTGTGTGTGTAAATCTGAAAACGCTCACTGTAATTCGTTTTTCAAAAGGTACTCAACACATGGGGATGGAGGAATCTCTACAATGATGAAACATTGGCACATTGTTCTCTGATAAAGAAATGAAAATAAGAAAACTTACCTTTGAATATTATCAATATTTCATCAATCAAAACTTTTAGGCTAAACATGAGCATGAACTGATATATCTCAAAATAAACAAAAGCCCAAAAATTGGACCTACCTGTCCCATGCATGCAAAATCATTTCTGAGCCACCTCCACTCTCATCAGTCTTCAATCCCAGGCGTGAAACCACATCCACAATCAAATGAGAAAGGTCACAGCTAGGAGGTACTTGAAATCTTATTGCAACCTGCAATAGCATGAGATCCTTTTCATAACAGGAAACAAATCTGACTCTAAAAACAAGATAAGAGTGAATAAAACATATAAAATGCTTTCTTCCACCATGAATTTTGGAAATAAGTGAAACAACAATGACTGTCAGAACATGATTTTCAGCATAAGTCAGACACTGCCAGTACCTATTGAGATTTTCCTGAATTGTGTTTCCCAATGCATTGCGACTACAGCATTTTTGCATGTTTATTAATTTATCTCCGAAGTATTCCATCCAAATAAATAAATATATGGTAGAGAATGATGGTCCTGCACCAATCTCCTACATGATCTAGAAAAACTATGGTCTCATAAAAGATGCTTCAGGATGTTGATGTTTCTCCATGGGCAGCAGCGGGTAGTTATCCCTCCCCCCACCAGTTAGTCATGTGTTACAGAACTCGGGCATCTTCCCCATCGGTAAGTCATGTAGTGGTACATGGCTCAGACACCGAAAAGTCATGCAGTAATACCTGACTCAGACACTGGTAAGTCATGCAGTGGTACATGGCTCAGAGACAGCCAGGGGCTGCATTGTCTCATGTGGAGTGCACCCACATGAGCAGAGACATAGTCAAGACCTCCGGTGACTATCAGACAATAGTCAAGGTCTCCAAGACTATCAGTGACTATCAGATACTCGATTGAGTTATAGTCAGGACTATTGGGGAACAGGCAAACCTTTTGGAGAGGTCAGATAGCAATATACTTGGCTAGTGGGGTACAACTACAGTGGGACAGTGAAGAAGAAAGAAGCCACTTTGGAAGTGGTCAGGCCTTGGAGAACATCACGTAGGATGGCAAGCTCACAGAGAACTTCTCTAGACCATAGAAGATTCTAGAAGTCAACAAGAAGAAGTCAACCAAAGAAAAAGGACAAGAAAAGAATAAAGGAAAGAATAATAACAAGCCCAAGAACAAGTCGGCCCAGTTAAAGTGGAAATGACCCAATCAAATAGGTCAAGTCGGCCCAGTAAGCAAAAGTGATTTTTCCAGTATAAATAGAAGTGAAGTTGCCTCATTTCTGACACACCAATTCGCTCAAGCAAGCAAGGAAGTGCGCAGATCCAAGGAAGCATAGTCAAGGGATCAAAAAGCATTCTGAAGACATCTTTTGGGGTTTACTATATTTCTCTCTCTTCTTCGTTCTCAGAAGGGCTCAGTTACTCAGGTTATTCTGTATTTTTCTTGTATATCATTATTTTGTTTCTGTAACTAATGCTGAGCACTAGATTTGACATTGTATCTTGTTGAAGAATCTTATCTAGAGAAGTTGCTGGGTTTTTCCCGTGAGAGGATATTCCCAGGGTAAACATTGTGTCTACTGTGGATGTGTTTCTTTCAGTGATCTTTTTATGTATGCAGTTTATGTTTATGTGATAGAAAAGTTTAAAAAGTTAAAAACATCTAACTGCTAAGAAAAATCAACACAGGATCCCTGGTTTTGTCCCACCTTTTGGGAGTTTGGGACTGTAGTTGGATATCAGCTCTATTCACAATCTGAAAGCTTTGATGCCAGTATGTTTTTCTGTTGAAGTCATTTCTGTCAATTATTTCTGTGACTCTTGGCAAGATGAGGTATGTATGCAATTGTCTGCCAAAGGATACCTTCTAATTAGGTTGCCAAAGAGTTCAGTGCTGTAGCTTACTTTGACTTTATTGCTGCTTTAGTTGCTCTCAGGAAGAGGATATGATTCTACTTTGTATATACTGTTCCATTTTCTTGGTTTTTTTTTTCAGCTACAATGTAAATTTTCGTCTGTAATATAATATTTATTTTGCAAAAAAATATTGGTGTAGAAAAGTCAATATCACTTTTGTTTTCTCATGATTAAGAATCATACATGAAATTTGGAACTTCATTTTCCCAACACAAAATATTGTATTTCTTTATAAATATACAAGCTTGTGCCAAGATTGATGGATGGGGAGATGGCGTTCCAGTACATCTTGGATCTGTCTCCTGAATTTAAGAGGAAGGAGGGGTGGGTACCACAAAATAAAATACTAAAAATATACTAATGATTTTTTAAAAGATTTAGAACATAAGAGATTAGATTTTAATTTTGAAGGATTAAAAGTTCGAAACAACAAGACACAAACATCAAACTAGAGATTATTAGACATGTATCATAGTGGATGAATCATTGACCTTCTGATTGAAAATTTAGAAGTGAAAATGAAAATAAAATGAAGTATCACATTCATGATCAAAATCATGATTCATACACCACTCTCAAGCTCAATCCATAGAGAGTGTGTGTGTGTGTTACCAGAAACATGAATAATCAAAACTACAACATACACTGAAGGGCATGTGCTCAATCCTCCCTTAAAAGCATTTCAAAACTGCTTGTGCCTCATCAAAGTGACAATGATCACTGTCATCGTCATCCTCCTATGGAGCAGCATCCATTGGTACACCAACCAAGACAAAGTGGCAATCTGCAGTTTCCACCCACAAGCCTGTCTAGCACCCTTTAAGTCCCCATCCAAGCATTCTGCTGATTCCTGCAGGTACTCTGGAGTCTACCTTGTCCAAAGACAGAGCCTATTATGCACAATGCACATGAAGCAACTTCTTGGCTCCATTAGAGGTAAGCTCATTCCACTTAACAAAGTTGATAGAGCTGTAAGTGGACCAATTCCTCTAAATAATTGGGTAAAAATAGTTGAATGGCAAGCAAATGAATTTTTGGAACTCCATCTGTATGATTCCTCCAGTGTTACTGGGCAAATTAGCAGGGCTAATTCCTAGTAAGCAAAACTAAGAATAGTGACCCAATGTCACTCCGGTCACCGTTCTAACTTCTTCGGAAGTCGAAACCTCCAAGGAGAAGTATCCTTATGAACCCTGTAAAACACTAGGACAACCACAGAAAGATATATTCTCTATGCAATGTGTAAGTTAGACCAGTGCCTAATGGAGTCAATAATATTATGATCAACGCCAGTGGGTGTAAAAGATATGATCAAAATCAGCAATCCACTTATAGATCATTCAATGGAATGTGTAAGTCAATAGAGGACCAAGTGATAATAATCATTCACTAAAAGGTAGATCATTTACCAATCAAAAAAATGTAAGAAACATGTACACACGTATTGCAATAATCAATATTGGATCAAAAGACTATATTGCCAACCATACTTCAACCAATGATCAAATATTAAGTGATAGTTGTCCAAGTCATTCACTAATCAGAAATAAGCATGTAGTATGACAATTCATAACCAATTAGCTAATGAAGATATTATGACCATCAACCAATCACGCAAATAAGTATCAAACCAGTGTATCTTCCAGATTCGATACATCAAGTGCCTTTAGGACTGCTTTAGGTTTGTAATGGACAGTAAATGCACACAAGCTAAGGCAGGAGCATTCTTAACATTAAATAAAATGCATGCATTAACTAATTCAGAAAATAATCAATCAGAAATGAGTTTTAACCAGCATTAGTCAAGTGTCAAGATCATTTAGCATAGCAGATATTAGCAATGTAAGTGTCAACTGAGTGTAGGATCCAATACTAATATTTAACATTAACAAGATTGAATGTACTTCAAATGCAATATTCAGATCTGTAGTATAATATGAGAGGGATAAACTTCAGATCTGTATGTGTTTACAGCATGAGTCATTTACCAATGTTTATCATCAATAAGGTTTTATGAAAATAATATCCAATATGATCATACAGTAGTCAACCTTCCAGATTTGTAATCAACCTACAGTGTAGCAAAGATTAACCATGAATTGTTTAGGCAGTACTAAACCAAGTAACACTTCCAGGTCTGTTATGTAATTATGATTGTAGCAGCAGATAATACATTTGAAAAAAGTAGAAAATCAGACCTCAGAATTTAATAGAAGGAACACTAATCCAATTGTTTTATGTATGTGTGTATTGCAGGTGTAGGGTGAAAGACACTACACACAGGGTCTGCAATCTGAGATTGCAGACCTGTGTTGAGCTTGGGAGGGGGCTCGGATTAGGGCAGCGGAGAAGGAGAGAGAGGCTGGAGAAGGAAGGGAAGTGGGAAGATGAAAGAAGGAAAATGTGGATCGGTAGAGGAGGAACAGCAGACTTGGGGAAGCTGCGAAAGAATGAGGGCAGCAGCAAGAGGAGAGGCCGTGGACTTGATGGGAGGAGCAGCAAAGGAAAGATAGGAATAAGGAATGGAGGATGAAGGGCTGCGAAGGAAGGTTTGGTGGAAGGAAAGGGAAGCCGAGGTAGGGAAAGGTAAGGAGATGGAGGTTGTGATAAAGAAGAAGGGAAGGTAGGGAGGCAGGCCTGAGGGAGATGGAGGAAGCAGCAGGTAAGGAAAAAGGGGCAGCGAGGAGGTTTTGGAGGGAGGCCGAGGGCCTAAAGAGCACTAGGGATGAAGGCCGAGTACTAAGGGGGGTAGAACGAGGGTGTGAGAGACAAGGAGAGGAAGTCGTGGGGGGTAGAAGCAGGTCTGCAGTTAGGATTAGGGTCTGCGTTTAGGGTTTTAAGTTTCAGCAATTAGGTTAGAAGTTCAGGTTTTTACAATTTAAAATTTAGGGTTTTAACATAAAATTAACAACTAACTCAAAAGATAAAAAAAAAAGACTAACTAGCATAGAAATCTAGGTTAGACAATAATATTTACAATATTAACAACTCAGAAATTTAGTTAAAAGAAGAGTAGTTGAACAACCTAGGGTTTCAAAAGAGAACTATTCACCAAACCTAGGGCATCAATGAGAGGGACAACCCTCCTTGAGATGGTACTTGGCAAGCTTAGTAAACTAAGGCTAACCCAACAATCTCTAGGATTCGTTGAGGGAACCTAGTCTTAGCAAGACTTGAAGACCTAAAGCTCAAGCTTGAATGCATAGGTGATCAATGACAAAAATGACATGTTAATCAAGACAAAATGAAGCAATAATCGCTTTTATTCAACCGTAACAAGCATCACTTTCATACAAATTGACTAAGAGAAATCAAACCAAAAGTATAGATACCTCCAATTGCATGTGTTAAGCAAACAACTCTAGCCTCACCTTAGCAATGGCATGAACAAAAGCAAAACTTCCAAGAAATGCTTCAAACTTGCAAAATAACCTTCATCAAAGAGTGCATCCATTCAAAGAGCCCTAGTTAGGGCAAATAGCAGACATAATGAAATTATCCCAAGAGTTGATGATGAAAATGAAGTGAGGAGATTGAATTTATATGATCTCACACTCACTTTTACATAAAATAAGGTCAATTTAATATTAAAAATGTCAACTTAAAATTAGAATAAAAATAATATAAAATAATGATAAAAGTGGGTAAATTGGGTGTTTTTCCCCAAATTTGACCCAAACATGAGCAAAATGGCTGAACAAGATCAAATTTGACCAAACTGAAGGCCAGACTGCGTCAGGGGGAGTCGTCATGCCCCAACTAACCCCATCAGTGATGAAAATCCCTCAACGCCCCCCCTTTTAGCAAGCAAACAATCTACCAAGGAGGATGACGTCATCCTCTGAAGGAGGCCCCAGAGAGAGGGCGCTGCTGGACTGTAGGGCCAGGAGGGTGCTAAAGGTGCTCTAAAGGATAGGCAAATCCCCCAATGCTAAAGAAACTGCCGCTAGAGTGATAAAACAAGTTCGGGGTCATGTGACCCAATGACCCACCCTTGGAAGCCCCGGACACCAACCTCAAGGTTTCAAACCCTTTTATGAAGCAGTCAGCGATGCCATTAAGCCATAGTACTTCTAGAGGAGAAACCAGAGTGTCTGGCCATAACCCCACCTCATAATAAGTTGGCTAAACACTCCTCCTGGTCAGAAAAAAGACACCCTCTCCCTGAGGCACCTCTACAGGTACGCTAGTGCTGGTACCATCATAACACTCCAACATCCAATGGATTCTTATAAATGGTCAGTCTATTTACCCTCAATTTTTAAATCTATCCTATTGAGCTCAATAAATATAGAAATGGTAACCAAATTGACTGAGCTCAACAAAGCAGTAACACTGTTGCAGGACTACCTTGCTCATTTAGAACATATATCTTTGAGATTGCTTTTCTAAAGCCCCCTCCACCTTAAGTTCATCTAAAGGTGCCACTCTCTCAAGCATCTTCACATACCATTTTGCATTGGGAAAAACTCAAGAAGATTGGCCAAGAATCTCGGATACACAACCCTTACACTGCAAGTATGCAACCTTCTTATCAAGGAAATATGGCATAACTTTATCAAGGAAATATGCCATCATCTTATCAAGTATGCAATTTGTAACGCCCTCGACGAGGAGTAGACCTTGGGCACACCCACGACCACATGAGCAAAGGCAGGCAAGACGCCCGAACACGAGAAGCAACCAACATGCGCACTCCTCGGTGGAGCACCCAAGTGCAAGCACGGAGCGACCAACAAGTGCATTCCTCAATGGATCGCCCAAGTTCAAGCATGGAGCGACTAATAGGCGCAATCCTCGATGGAACGCCCAAGTGCAAGCATGAGCGAGAAGCGCCTAAGTGCATGTTAGGGCAAGGGAGCGTCCAATGGGTGCACTCCTCGGCAAAGCACCCAGAACCAAGCCGACCAAGGGTTGAACAATTGCGTGCAAGGAAAAGAGCCCAGCAAGGGGCACGCCTTCGGCACACACCCATCCATATATATATATATATACCAATTGATGCGTTGATGCAAACACACAAAGAACAGCAAGAAGAGCAAGTTCGGTGGAAAGAACAAGTGGCGGCCAAGACGAAGTGACGTAGCGAATTGGCAAGCTGACCACGGCCTAGTGAAGGTGAACAGGTGCTACAGGAAGTGGACCTGCGGTTGCGACAAGGGAAAGCCAAAGACAAGTTGGAAAAGTGAACTTTGGTTCAGGCAATTTTGTTGTAACCTTGTAAAAGAGTAGTTGTCGATCTGGGCGCACTCTAGAAGATAGTTGCTACCGTTTTGGGCACATTCCATATCGTAATTGTTTTCACGTGTAATAATAAAACTTGGGTGCCCCATTTGGGTGTCATTTCTACTTGTGCAGTTTTTCTGTTCAATGCATGAAATTGGCTAAGTAAAGATAACTAAGAAACAATACAGGTAGAATTTGAGAGGCGTAGTTTGACGGCTTTACACCGGGCTGACCAAGTCCCTAGTTGGGGAGTTGGGTAGTGTCGCATGGCCAGAAGAGGAGACGAAACCTTCAATTTCTGGCTGGACTTCTAGGCCTATGACAAGTGATATTAAAGCTGATAAAATAAAGCTCTTCACCACGTTCTAAAAGAAAGGTGGAAGGGCAAGCTGGACAAACAAGTGTTAAGATTCAATATGCTAAGATAGATAACATCAGTGTTCAATTCAATTTCACAACAATAGCATATACAGGATCACCGAAAGAATAACAAGCACAGCATAAACACAAGAGAGACAAATTTATCCTGGGAAACCCTCTAGGAGAAGAAAACCCAGCAAAACTTCCTCAATATAGATGATCAAAAGTACAAACACAAGACCCCAAACAAGTGCTCCTTCTCCTTGCAGATATCTCTCTCTCTCTCCATTGCGAATTACACAAGTGAGTGTGTGTGTCCAAATGAGGAGCACATCACTCCTATTTATACTTTATCTTCCACTTGACTTTTTCCCTAACTAGGTCAGCCCCAACAACTTAACCACTCAACTTAATGTTGACTGGGTCGACTCCTCTAGGGGACTTAAACACCCCATTACAATTGACTCAAAAGGGGTCTATTGCCCTGACTTACAAGGGAGGATTTACCTCAATGACTTTACATAATCAAATACAATAATGACATCCTGACGGAGGAACAAAACATCTCCGAATAAATTACAACAATAAAATACAATAGAATATTCTTCGAAGTTACAATATTTCAACACTCCCCCTTAACGAGAAGGGTATTCTACTGACAACAGCAACATCAACTGTAGGAGCAAGGAGAGAGAGAATCATCAACAACATCTAGGTGATACATCTATAAATCATTGGAATTTTCTTCAACAGCATCAGCAACTGGAATAGTTACTGGAACATCTTCAATATCTTCAACATTTTCAGTAATGGAGCATCATCTTCTACAGCACTGAGTCTTCATCTTTGGTCTTCATCTTCTGCAACACTCGATCGCTCGATCGTCTACAGCAACACTTGATCTCTCGATCAGCAACATCATTTGCAGCACTATAACCTACAACACACATGATCCAATTACGGGATAATCAATCCCTCTCACTTTAGGACATAAGTCCAAGGATGATGCAATCCAACCACAGTGCCAGTCCTTTTTTTCATATTGGATGTGACCTAGATCAAATCTAGGGTTTTCCACCACAGTGCCAGTCCTTTTTCATACTGGATGTGACCTAAATCAAATCTAGAGTTTACAACCATAGTGTCAGTCCTTTTTCATACTGGATGTGACCTAGATCAAATCTAGGGTTTACAACCACAGTGCCAGTCCTTTTCCATATTGGATGTGACCTAGATCAAATCTAGGGTTTACCACCACAGTGCCAGTCCTTTTCCATACTGGATGTGACCTAGATCAAATCTAGGGTTTACAACCACAGTGCCAGTCCTTTTTCATACTGGATGTGACCTAGATCAAATCTAGGGTTTACCACCACAGTGCCGGTCCTTTTTCATATTGGATGTGACCTAGATCAAATCTAGGGTTTACCACCACAGTGCCAGTTCTTTTTCATACTGGATGTGACCTAGATCAAATCTAGGGTTTACAACCACAGTGCCAGTCCTTTTTCATACTAGATGTGACCTAGATCAAATCTAGGGTTTACCACCACAGTGCCAGTCCTTTTTCATACTGGATGTGACCTAGATCAAATCTAGGGTTTACCACAACATCATCATCACATTCTCGGAGACAAGAGTCTACGAATCCCTTTAGGCCATGTGTCCAGGGATGATACAATCCCACTGCAACATCATCATCATCACATTCTCGAAGACAAGAGTCTATGGATCCCTTTAGGCCATGTGTCCAAGGATGATACAATCCCACTGCAACATCATCAACATCACATTCTCGACGACAAGAGTCTACGGATCCCTTTAGGCCATGTGTCCAAGGATGATACAATCCCACTACAACATCATCATCATCAACATTGTTGGACACAATGGCTCACTGAGAGGGGGGGTGAATCAGTGAGCCTACACTTAATCCAAAAATTCAACTTCTTCAATCACTAAATCTTAAAACACTATTTCTCATTCACATCAATATCATATTCATCATTGAACTATCAACTTAAACATATCAACATCCACACATTCCACAAGATGTAGTTTTGTAAACTTTATATAAATGGAGACTACAATCTCCAATATGGGCTTCAACCCATAAGGTGGCACCACCCACCAGAATGGTTCTGTCAGCTACTACTGACTGGGATGCTACAACACCCCAATAATACAATTGTTCAAGAGATCAATCGGACTTTTCTCAAGTCTGTAAGTTACATACATCAACAACTAAGAAACCCCTATCTGTTTCACAATTACTGAAATATATCACCACATCATCATGGTACAGTTCACAATGTCAACATTAAGCTTGTAAGCACATCTTCATTCTGTACCCAGCAAATTACTCAACATGTCATACTGCAACCCTATCTCAACTCTGTCCATACTTTATCCATCACAATTCTGTCCATGTCATCAGCATGTTCACAAGCTCAGCATATCAGTCTGATCATGACCAGCATGGTATTATCCATGTCATTACAGGCACATTCTTCACCTCAGGCTGTCTCAATTAAAACAATATATCCACTGTCCATGCCATGTTGCTGCCCAGAAATCATGTCTCTGTCCATATGCACATGTCTCTATCTTCATTCTGAGCATTCATCTTCATTCTGTCTGTTTATGACCTTATCTTCATCATACTGCCATCATTACTTTATCAACGAGCTGCTGCCCAGAGATAAACATTGATCATCATGTTGCTGCTACATCATGTCTTCATCCAACCCAGATAAAATATAAACACAAAATTATTTTACTGCTGCTGCATTTTTCTCTCTGGCTGCCACAGTACCCACGAATTTCAGACAGTGAGCAGCCGGGATTTTTCAGAGCAAACCCAAATTTCTTCACCTCAAATGAGGTCGTGAGCCCTTTATTTATACACTTTTTCATGCCAAATTTTATGGAGCCGACTTGTTTGGTAATTAATTTAATTTTTAACTTTAAACTTCAATTTGAGCCGACTTGTCATTTTTTTTATTATATTTAATTCAAATATATATTTTTTTTTATTTCATAGAATGATATTCATTTTATTTCATTTGCCGACTTGACACTGGTTTATCAAATGATATTTTTGTTTCCACAAAATCATCAACAAATATATGTTTATTTGTTTGGTCATTTTGCCATAATGGCAAAGTGGATTTAGAACCACTTTATCCCATCATCTGCACTAACTTTCTATGCCCATATGCATGCCCGCATTGTCCATTCAAGATATGCCCGCAAGCCCTCTTTTCATCATGCCTGCACGTCCTTGTTGACACAGCTTCAAGATGCTCGCAGTGGTCTTTTCTTATGGCTAGAACATCCCATTCAACATGCCCGCAGCTGTCTTCTTTGACATGCCCACAGGTGTGCTCTTTGATGTCCGCCAAGGGGTTCTTCCAGCACCCTTAAACATATGCCCATGCTGGCCTAAAATCATGCCCGCAAAAGATTTTACAACATGCCCGCATTCGGTCTTCTTGTGCACTTTAATCATGCCCCGTAATGCATTATTCAGGATGCCCGCAGCTTCATTTTGGTGATACCCGTAAGGGTTAGATGGCTCTTCAAAGATGTGTCCGCAGGGGCTTTCATCATACAAAACTTCTTGCCATTTTCATGCCCACAAGCTTATGCTTGCTTGGCATATGCATTGTCTACATAATCCTTGACTACGGTATTAGACCCAATTCGCTCATTAGGTGTGCCAATGCCCATCACCTTTATGCCAACTCATCAATCATGCTTCTTTGTCCATGTCACCCAATGTCATGTCCTCAAGCTTCTTTGTCATTAATGTTGTCATCAATGACAATCATATTCATCAAACATCAGCACTGCTCCCCCTTTCGAGGAAAGTCCTTTCCAACCACACCAAGCTTGTCACGGAAGTACTCAAACTTCACTCGAGACAGAGGCTTAGTCAACACATCAGCAACTTGCTCATCGATGCTCACCTATTGGAACTTTATAGCTCCCTTCTGTACCATATCCTGTATATAAAAATACCGGATTTCTATGTGCTTTGACTTGTCATTGAACACTGGGTTCTCCGCCATCTTTATACAACTCTGGTTGTCACATAGAATCACTGTGGTATCCAACTCCAGGTCAAATAGTCCTGACATCAACTTCCGAAGCCATATGGCCTCACAACTAGCAGAACAAGCTGCTATATACTCTGCTTCAACTGTGCTGAGAGCAACACTGGATTGCTTCCTGCTAAACCATGAGATCATGGCAAATCCTAGACAATAACATCCACCTGAGGTGCTCTTCCTGTCTGAGACACTTCCAGCCCAATCAGCATCTGTATAACCATACAATCTGTAGTCATGATCTCCAACATAGTAGAAACCAAAGTCTATCGTACCTTTCAGGTACCTCATCACATGCTTTGCAGCTACCAGGTGAACACGTCTAGGCTCAACTAGATACTGACTCAGGGTGTTCACAACAAAGCATATATCTGGCCTGGTATTCGTCAAATACATCATTTGTCTGTAAACTGTAGAAACCACTGTCCATCATCCCGGATCTCTACTTCACATTTTCCTTGGCTAAGGAAAAATCTCAGCCACATATCTAATCACAAGAATCATGCCAAGATTCTTTAACTCTAATCCTACTCCCTCTGAAGTGGAGTCTTCTACATCGGAGTATTGTCCTCCCTCTATGACTGAACATCATGCACACTCTGCATTGAGTGATCTTCTGCATATCTATCTGTGCCATCTCTCGTCAAATGGGTCTACTGATATGAGCCTCAAGATCACTCGAACTCTATGGTGAGTTCCTTCTTGCATCCATCTGAGAGAAGCATGCCATCTATATATAGCAACCATCTTCAACCTTGTAGCAAAGGTTGAAATCCACATCACCCTTGGTGATCATCAAGCTCATCAAATGACTATCGATCCTGGGTACCTGTTGAACCCATACAAAGCCTTCTTCAATCATGTGATTTTCTTTCAAATCTTGGGAATCATCCATGGGTGTAATCTATCTCTGGAAGTGTGTCTAGCCATGAGCCTTGCTTTGTACTTCTATAGTATGTTTGATTTGTAAGTCTTCTTGTTGAACAATCATCACTTGTTCTTCAGGACAAGTGTTCATCATCCTTCTTTTGTAGATCATAGCACACGATCTTTCCTACAAATAAAATTCAATTACATGATTAGTAACACTTCATAATCATCAAATCATGTTGACATTTCAATGATAACCTATTATTATAAATCTTAGATTCAGAGATCACTACTCCCTCTTAATCACCCTGATATCTCAAGCAGTTTGAGTCTCGATATCAATACATACTCATATACATATAAACTCAACAGCTAGATCTCATTACCAACTGAAACACATACAATCACACAAGGAACACCAAATATACCCTGGAAACCCAACCGAGGAAAACCATCAATCTGTGGGGTTATCTTCTCTCTCGAGCCCAGAGCATATATAAATGTCGACAAGTACAATACAGGATTACCTCAATGGTAACTCAATCCCTGAACCAGGCAAACTCTAGATCTGCATGCATCAGCTGATGCATGCACTGGAAGAATGAGCCCTAACTGGTAACCTGGATCTGAGTATCTCTGAAGGTGCCTCTGGCTGATCTGTCTCTCCCAATCCTCTGCTCTAAACGACTCTGCAACTGGAGAAGTGTAACTGATGAAAACAACCTCCTCTGCATGCACAAGTGCACCCTCCCTCAAGGAAAGAATGGCTCATGCAAAATCAGATCTAAGCAAATATGAGCTCTGATTGTCACTGATCTTCCTCAATCACTGAGGCGAAGATACTCTGCAAGTTTAAGACACTCAAATGCTCAACCGGATGCGGTAAGAGCTTCTTCATCCTTAAGGAATGCGCCCTCCTTCCCAAGGAAAGTCGCCCACCTCTCAACTGATCTATCTCAGGTCAATTATCTCAGTAAGTGAGACAAACACCTTCTGTCTCCTTATATCAACTCATAGAAAAATTAGGTTTACCAAAAACCTAAAAGTAGGTGCATGCAAAACTCACTTTTGCATGCATGCATGCAAACCCTTGCATGCATTTCGCCCAAATATTTTCCTGGTTAATATTTTAACACTCCCTCTTAACCAGAAAAGGGTTCTGCACAATTCCCATCTTCTCCCTGAAGTACTCGAACTTATTCTTCATCAAGGACTTTGTCAAAATGTCTGCAACCTACTCATCTGTGGAAATGTACCGGAGCTCAATTGCTCCCTTCTGAACATGATCACGAATGAAGTGATATCTAATCTCGATGTGTTTGGATCGATCATGAAACACTGGATTCTCAAAGAGTTTGATGCAACTCTGATTGTCACAGTGAATCACAGTAGGCTCCAACTGCTGATCAAATAGACTTACCAACATCTTGCGAAGCCAGATGGCTTCGCAACTGGCTAAACTAGCCGCCATATATTCTGCTTCAGCAAAACTCAAAGCAACAGACTTCTGCTTCCTGCTAAACCACGACACAATTGCCGACCCTAAGCTGAAGCAACACCCAAAGGTGCTTTTCCTGTCACCTGCACTACCTGCCCAGTCTGAATCTATGAAGCCAACAAGCTGAACTTCTCCCTGCCTCACATAGTTCAGCCCATACGCTGTTATTCCGTTGATGTACCTCAGAACATGCTTTGCAGCCACCCAGTGCACTTCTTTGGGTTCTACCATGTACTGACTCAAGGTGTTTACTGCAAAACTCAAATCAAACCCGGTGTTGACCAAGTACATCAAGGAACCAATGAGTTATCGATACCTGGTGGGATCAACCAACTTACTCTCAGAAGCCACTTGCTTCTTCCAGTTGGTTGTCATAGGGGTAGTCATGGGCTTGCAATCCAGTGTCTGAAATCTCTTCAGTATGTCCATTGCATACTTACCCTAACTAAGGAAGATATGCCCTTCCTCCTGCCAGACTTCCATTCCTAGGAAGTAATGCATCAATCCTATATCCTTCATCTCAAACTCAGATGCAAGATCCTTCTTGCAATCGCTGATGAGTTTCTCTGCCCCTGTAATAAACAAGTCATCTACATAAAGCACAAGGATAAGTGGATCCCCTCTTACAGCGATGAAGTAGAGATTTGGGTCTGCTTCACTTTTCTGAAACCCTAGCTGCAGCAAATAGGTATCTATCCTAGAATACCAAGCTCTGGGTGCCTGTTTTAAACCGTATAGGGCCTTCTTCAATTTGCATACATGAGACTCTCTCCCAAGTACCTCGAAGCCCTCTGGCTGCTCAATGTATACCTCCTCCTCTATGAGTCCATTGAGGAAAGTTGTCTTGACATCCATCTGGTGAATCTTCCATCCCATTTTTGCTGCAACAGAAATCACAGTCCTGATGGAAGAATACCTGGCCACAGGAGCAAACGTCTCATCATAGTCAACTCCCTCTATCTGTGAGAACCCTCTAGCAACAAACTTGGCTTTGTATTTCTCAATGCTGCCATATGCAGCATACTTAATCTTATAAAGCCATCTGGAGGTGACTACTGATTTTCCCTTTGGTCTGCGTACAACTTCCCAGACGTCATTCTTCATGATGGAAGCATGCTCTTCCAACATGGCATCTCTCCAGGCCTGCTCACCTGCTGCTTGTTCATATGAGGATGGCTCTAACTCACTGATACTGCTTACTAGAGCTAAGTAACTGCAGAATCTCTGTGGAACCTTCTTTTCTCTTACATCTTTCCTGGGGGTTCCTACTGCCTGGGCGTCCTTCAAGGTATCTTGAAGCCACTTGGGCTTCTTCTTCCCTGAAGTGACATCCTGTGAGGAAAACTCCTCATCCTCGTCCCAATAGCCTGTATGAGAATGAGTGCCTCCAGTAGAGGTGCCCGTAGTCGTTGATCCCGTAGCTCTGACCCTGGTTGATCACCAACTGGAGATCATGTGCCAGCTCTTGTGCCTGTGGAGACCGTAACATGTGCATCTGTCACTCCAGACACTTGGGACCCTGTTGGTCGTTGAGCAGTACTCTGACCTGTGTCATGTAGGGATGTAACAACCTGTTGTTTTCCCTTCTCTAACTCACATGACTTCCGAAAGGCCCGATCCTCCTCGAATTTTACATCCCGCCTCACAACAGTCTTTTTGAGAACAGGAATGTAGATGCGATAGGCTTTCGAAGTCTCATCATACCCAACAAGGATTCCTCTTTCTGTTGTGGGCTCTAGCTTTGTCCTTTTCTCTGAAGGAACATGAGAGTAGGTAAGACATCCAAAAATCCTAAAGTGCCCAACTTCAGGTTTCTTTCCAGAGAAAGCCTCCTCAGGGGTCTTGTCCCCCAATGCCTTATGAGGGCTCCTATTCTGAATGTAAGTTGCAGTGTTGCATGCTTCAACCCAAAAGAAAAATGGCAATCCTTGATCATGCAACATGGATCTAGCAGCTCCAACAATGGCCATGTTCTTCCTCTCAGCCATGCCATTCTATTGAGGTGTATAAGGTACAGTCAACTGCCTCTTGATGCCTTCCTGAGTGCAAAACTTATTGAACTCATTGGAGGTGTACTCTCCCCCATTATCTGATCTGAAAATCTTAATCTTGCTTTCTGTCTGTTTTTCCACAAGAGCCTTGAATTCTTGAAACTTCAGCAAAACTTCCTTTGACTCTTTGCTCTTCAAGAAGTAGATCCAGGTTTTCCTGGAATAGTCATCAATGGAAGACACATAGTACTTGTATCCTTTTAGTGATGTAGTGGACATTGGACCACAGCAGGCAAAATGAATCAAATCAAGAGCTCTTGTAGCTCTGTTATCACTCTTCGGAAAAGCTGTCTTGACGTAGTCATCAATGGAAGACACATAGTACTTGTATCCTTTTAGTGATGTAGTGGACATTGGACCACAGCAGGCAAAATGAATCAAATCAAGAGCTCTTGTAGCTCTGTTATCACTCTTCGGAAAAGCTGTCTTGACGTATTTCCCAAGAGCACACCCCTTGCACACATCAGTGTGCTATGTGCTGAACTCAGGTACTCCTGTCACAATCTCCCTCAGAATCTTTAGGGCAGGATGGTGTAGATGAGCCATCCTCCTGTGCCAAATCTCACAGGTGTCACACCCCTCATCACGACTACTATGACTCAGAGCATGGTGAAGTTGAAAGCTAAGTTTGTATAGCTTCCCACTGCGGACTCCAATCCTCTCAGTTGAAGTGATACTGGATCCCTTGGGATGAACAAGTACATTTCCATCTCTGAACATCACCCATAGTCCTCGATCTTCATTAGTAGACACGGAGATCAAGTTTTCTTAAGACCTGGGATGTATAGAACATCACAAACTTTCATCTGTTCTCCAGAGTCTTTCTGGAAAGACACAATTCCTCGTCCTACTGCCTTGACCATAGAGTTGTCTCCCAAGACAATCTCTAGGTCTATTCCATCCTCTACTGGGTCAGAAAAATATCCTCGAACGCCTATCATATGACTAGAGGCTCCACTATCTATGTACCACACACTAGAAGTGGAGGCCATCAATGATTGACAGGTATTGAGAGCCATCTCCTTGTCAATCCCATCGGTAGCACACTCATCAATATCTATAGCGGAGCAAGAGGTGCAAACAATCTGATCCTCCCCCATGCTAGTGATCTCAGATCTGATATTGTAGCTGCAGATCTTAGTGTGATTGCCCTCCCTAACCCTTACCGGGGCTCCGATACCATGTAAATATTAGATTCATAGATCACTACTCCCTCTGAATCACCCTGAGATCTCAAGCAGTTTGACTCTCGATATCAATACATACTCATATACATATAAACTCAACAGCTAGATCTCATTACCAACTGAAACACATACAATCACACAAGGAACACCAAATATACCCTAGAAACCCCAACCGGGGAAAACCAGCAATCTGTGGGGCTATCTTCTCTCTCGAGCCCAGAGCATATATAAAAGTAGACAAGTACAATACAGGATTACCTCAATGGTAACTCAATCCCTGAACCGGGCAAATTCTAGATCCGCATGCATCAGCTGATGCATGCACTGGAAGAATGAGCCCTAACTGGTAAACTGGATCTAAGTATCTTTGAAGGTGCCTCTGGTTGATCTGTCTCTCCCATTCCTCTGCTCCGAACGGCTCTGCAACTGGAGAAGTGTAACTGATGAAAATGGCCTCATCTGTATGCACAAGTGCGCCCTCCCTCAAGTCAAGAATGGCTCATACAAAATCAGATCTCAGCAAATCTGAGCTCTAATTGTCACTGATCTTCCTCAATCACTGAGGCGAAGATACTCTGCAAGTTTCAGACACTCAAACGCTCAACCGGATGCAGTACAAGCTTCTTCCTCCTTAAGGAATGCGCCCTCCTTCCCAAGGAAAGTCGCCCACCTCTCAACTGATCTATCTCAGGTCAGTTATCTCAATAAGTGAGACAGACACCTTCTGTTTCCTTATATCAACTCACAGAAAAATTATGTTTACCAAAAACCTAAAAGTAGGTGCATGCAAAACTCACTTTTGCATGCATGCATGCATTTCTCCCAAATATTTTCCTGGTTAATATTTTAATAATTATGCATACTGATATGATTCACATAGTTATGCAACTATCTTGACCAATACTTTGGCACAACACTTTTCCATATCCTGTATGAATACAATGGCTATCTAAATGCCTTCCATCTCTACCAGAACATACTATCAAGAGCGTGCACAGCTCCCAGCATGTTAGCAGAGAGGTTCCATTCTAGACAAGCAACAATGGAATGTTTGTCCAACTTACACATCATATGCATATTAGTACTATACTGTTCAATGCTATATGAATGCTTACACTATGCATGATATATTTCATGATTCTAGAAATACAAATATACATACAACTATTACGAGCAATATCATTAACTATTCAGAGATTCAAGAAGTAATTCAAATAACAACTAAAATATTTATCTTTTATGTTTGTGTGGTTGCCTCCCTCTTGATATCTATTTTCCCTTTATGATAGCATCATGATTATATGTCTTTGAATTTCTATCCATCTTGTACCACTATGCATGCTTAAGTGTGCACTAGTTTCATCATTGTGTCATCCTCAAGATCTCATACATAATCACACATTCATTAGTATAATCTCAATAAGATTAAAAACATTATAACCCTAAATAATCTTAAACATGTACGGTCATAATCATTAATCAAACTAAGAAACACAATATGCATAAAGACTTGATTAGCTAAACTCTATTTTCAGGAATAATCATTATCAACCATATGAAAGTATACTTATCTAAGATCCTAACACAAAGTAGGATTCTAACTCGATATAGGAAAACATACCTGGATCAACATGCTTCCTAGTTATGTCTAACATACCCAAACAATATCTTCTTTGTTCTCTTCAATGATTTAAAGACCTTGTGCTAGTAACCTGCATATCTCATAAGTTAAGCATAGGAGAACCAAATCATACATACCTCGTAAGTAGAGCTTCTATGTGATCAAAGACTATGGATGAGTCTTTGTCTTCATGTCATCATAGTCATATATTCTTGATCTCGAACTTGATTTGTCTTTCTTCATGTACCTTTCATGTTAGTAGACAACATCATCCTCATACAACACCACAAGTGCATTAGTACAATCATATGTGTCATAACCCTTGATCAATGAATGTCTTCTATCATTCACCTACATTCATACTTTTACTAAGGTGATCAGACAAATATAAAATTAATCATGATTGTACTAACCTCAATAATATGAAGACAAACATATCATGAACTTAATCATACCTGTCAAGATTGCTTGTAGTCATACCTGCATCTCCTCAAGTCATACCTGTCAAGATTGCTTGTAGTCTTCTATATAAGGGTAAAACCCTAATCATCCAAGGTAGATCACTTGTAAACATCTTATATAGGTTCATGGTTCTACGATGATAGAATATCAGTGCCATTTAAACCAGCTTCATTGCTGCCCTATGAGTCTCCCAACTTTGCTAGGGTTTCTTCTTACTTAGAAACCCTAATTTTCAATCTCTTTCCTCCCACAACATTTTGATGGAAGATTAATATCTATGATGAATGGATTCCAAATCCATTTTCAAAGTTTCCAATGTTGCATCATCCAACATTGTATCAGGTCATGCCATACCTAAAAAACTGAAAACCCTAAGTGAGAACTTCTTCCTCCTCTTCTTTGATTTCCTTCGTTGAGCCATTTTATATATGCAGTATTGTTTTTGGTGTATCTCTGAAATTTCGGATCCTCAGGGTTTGAAACTTCGGCCTGTGGTATCCTAACCTGTCATCTTTCCAACCCCATAGGTTTGAGCTTCATGGGATTCTCCATCAAAGAGATATGCTACGTTTCCCAACATGACATGTTTATGGGATGAAATAGCATAGCGAACTTGTACAGCATGCCACCACATGTAATTGCTTCAACTTCGGCCTCTGATACTCGGACTTGTGAAACTAAAGTCCCTGCCCTACCTGTCACTTTTTACGGAATTCCATTTGGAGCTTCCTAGCACAAGATATGACCTTTTTTCCTAGGTCACATGTCTAGGGTTGCATTCTGGAAGAGGCAAAAACCCTAACTTGTACGGATTATATCTCACAAAGTATAACAAATCTGAGGCTGAAACACAGACACAAGGTACATGAACATTTCAGCTTCGGCCTGTCCAAGTTTCAGATCCTGAACCTTCGCCAAAAGTTATTTATAGCGAAAGTTCCACGATGACTAGGTTTTGCTATACAAATCCCTAGCTTTCAAATTGTCGCAAGTGAAACAAGTGTTGTAAATGCCATACATTGCCTTCCTTCAGGCTAGCTCCGATACCATGTTAAAATTCAATATGCTAAGATAGATAACATCAGTGTTCAATTCAATTTCACAACAATAGCATATACAGGATCACTGAAAGAATAACAAGCACAGCATAAAGACAAGAGACACAAATTTATCCTGGGAAGCCCTCTATGGGAAGAAAGCCCAGCAAAACTTCCTCAATATAGATGATCAAAAGTACAAAGACAAGACCCCAAACAAGTGTTCCTTCTCCTTGCAGATATCTCTCTCTCTCTCCATTGTGAATTACACAAGTGAGTGTGTGTGTCCAAATGAGGAGCACATCACTTCTATTTATACTTTATCTTCCACTTGACTTTTTCCCTAACTAGGTCAGCCCCAACAACTTAACCACTCAACTTAATGTTGACTGGGCCTAAGTTGAATAAACACTCTCTAAACAACTTATCCATTTGTGAGGCACAGCCACTCCCATTGTTATTTGTCCGGCACAGAGTGTAGCTCCCCCTCTCCCCGTCCAAAGTATCTTCTGGTTGAGTTTGGTCAAGTCACCCCCTTTGCCCAGCCTTGTTCTTAGCCTTCATCCTTAGCTAGCAGTTTGGCCATGTCCAATGGGTGAGTCTGTCATTTAAGCTATTGTGCAAGTAAATATAAATAACAATGGAATATGCAAACATGATAAATGCCACTGAATGATGTTTATACTTTAAGTTAAGGTTTGAGTATGATTAGAGGAACATGTCTTAGTCTATTGATATGATTTGCCCTTGGTTGTATCTTGACTTAGTCAAACTTGGTTTGACTATGGTCATTCTTGGGATCCATGATGATGTGGGCCATATATGCTTATGGATGGTGATTGATGGTCCCACATACTCTTATTGGTGGACATATGATTTAGATGGTGATTGATGCAGTTCAGCAGGTTTTATTATTATTCCAGATCACCAGATTATGCATTGTCCGGATATGGTGGACCCTATTGTTGACCCCTCAGGTCAACCCACGGTGTATGAGTACACATTCTTAGTAAATTTGGGTCTTTTGGATCCAATGAGAGACTTATCATTCAGTTCTGGGCACTTCTGACAGTGATAGATGCAAGTATCCACTTGATGACCAGTTTTGGGGCTGTTTTCCCAGCCTGTCTAGCAGGGGGCATGAGAGGCCAGTTCACCTAGGGCGCTATATGAGGAGGGGGTGGTCCAGCCACTTGTTTTTACCATTCTACCCCCCTCCCAGAGAGCTTGGTGGGCTCAGTTTGACAACGCAGGCACCCTGGGTGTCAGTTTTGGCAGCTTCACAGTTACCGAGGCGGATAAAAATGGAATAAAAGGGTCACTGAGGAATTCGATTTGGGCAATTGAGGCAAGGTTTTGGCACTTGGTCTTCACAGAGGTCTTCCAAGGTGAACCCCCCAGCTTCCAGCCAGAGATCATCAGTCAGTGGGGTCCACAGAGGCCACAGCAGGCCTTTTATTGCATGTCTCTCACAGATTTTGAGGACAAGATTTGATCATTTGTATTATTTGGACATATTATTTTATATTATTGTGCCATGGGGATGAGCTAGTAAGGATTGATGCCTCCTAGCCCCACCATGAGCTTCTTTATTCATGTCCTAGTCATATGAGGTGGGCCCATGTGTCTTAGCCTCCTCCTAGTGATGATGTCACCCTCCATGAGTCACTTTAGGCTATGACGTCATCCCTCTTTTGAGTGATCCATGTGATATTATGTATTGGATCATCTTAGCCATTGATTAGATTATGAGATCTTTTAATCTCAACCACTCATCTTGTTGTATTGTAAAGTGGTTTTGAGATCTAGGGTTTTGGTCTTTATTATCCTATATAAGGAGGAGAACCCCTATTGTAAAGCTCACCTTTGGGCTCTGGAAAACTTGGAATGAAAATAATATTTTGGAGATCTACTTCTTGGCTTTGATTGGGTTACTCTTGTGCATGTTCTTGGATCTCTTGCTTCTAGACATTGTTTGCTTTTCAGGTGAAATCAACATCAAGAGAGGGAGGCCGAATTGCTTGAAGCTAGCTCAACGTTTTGCTTTGTGGGAAGATTGTAGGGGTTGCTGACATCTCCCATGGCAAGACGTCTTCATCTTGAGGGAGTTTTTCAATTGTGCTTTGTCCATTGATTGCTTCTTTGATATGACATGCTTAGATCTTATGGATTTGTGGATCAAATCTAACTTGATGTAGTTTGATTTACAGGTTTTCATGGGACATCTCTCCTGCTAGGGCTTGGACGTTTTTGGTTGAAGACACTTGGATCAAGCTTGGAATTGTAACTAGGGCAAGAATTCTCCATATGCTAAGAGGCTGCAAGCTTCTAGGTAAGATCTACAAGGTATGTATTGATTTCGCTTGTTCTCCATCCCATAGGTCACAAACTCCATTAAAATTCAAAACCCTCATTTTCTATTTTCTTAGATCTACTTGGATCTAGCTTGGCTTTGGGTATAATAAAAAGAACCCACCTCTATAGCATCCACAGCAATTCAGATCTATAGTTTGGTGGCATTTGGCCTTCATTTGACCCTTCCCCCAAAGCACTTAGCCTTCCTTGGGTGAGGTCGCACTCCTTAGGAGGGTGAGTTTTGCTACTTCCAAGACGTGGGTAGGTGAGATCCCGCTTGATTTGCACTTGTCTCACTTGATAACCTACCCCTAGTGCTTCATCTCTTTGATTTTTGCCTTGTAGGCCCCATTCTTCATTTTGAGGGTTGTGCCCCACTTGCGTCATTGGGTGATGCACGTTCAACCTTAGATCTATGGAGATCTAGCCTACCTTGGGGCATGCCACTTAAAACCCACTTTGACAATTGCCTTAACTATCCCAATCTACAATTTGGCATACTTTGGACTCCAATTACACCTTCATTTCAAGGCACTAGTCTCCTTGGGTCAATTCGCACTCCTTGGGGATTGTGTCATGTGCTAGATCCCATATGTGGGTGTTGCCGAATCTAACTTGGATCCATAGATCCACATCATCAAACACCCCTTAGTGCCATATCACTCCTAACTTCACCTTGTGGGCCCCCTTTGGGTCACTTCCATACTTTAAGGAAGTGGGTCCCACTTGTGTATTTCATGGTACTAGATCTCTCTTTGATCTCCCTAGGTGGCCTAACTCATTCATTGGTTGAAACACTTCTCATATCTTAAGCCTCTTCAACCACACTTAAACTCTTGGGCTCACCTAGGCTTGCATTGGTTTCCGTAACTTAACTTTCACATCTCCCTAGGAACCATTGCTTTGGCTAATCTTCTTTTGATTGGCTATAGGGTCTCCCCCTTGGTCTTGACTTGTCTAGATCTAAAGTGGAGTGCCTCGATTGTCGTGACTCCTAGCTTGTATTGGGAACCGTGGCATCTCTTGGGTCACCTCTTTAGCTGTCCATCTCCTCTACCATCCGGGATGGGATACCATTAGGGACAACTAAAAGTTGTGTGATAACAGTACCTACCCTCCCAGCCACTAACCAATTTCAAGGATGAAAAGACTTGTTTCAAGACTCAAGATAACACTTATGGTGATTAGGCCAACCTTAGCTCGCACTCAATCCACAGGGATATACAAGCAAAAGGAGACCAACAAGGTTAGAAGGCTTTATCACACACATCAAGGCAAAGACACCAGGGGTATACATGGAGGGCATCCTAACAAGAGGTCACAGAGGGGAAAGTCCTTGAGTTACTTAGCCATATCTGGATCAAATCGGATTTCATCATGAAAGGTGAATGGATAGAATGCGCATAAGGTCAAGAAGTGGATCCAAGGGTCAAGCGACGATAAAAGCAATACTCTAGAAACCTGCCAAAGAACAACATGTATATAACACACAAACTAACACTAGATGTAATGTTATGCAATTGTCCTAATCATACTTATCAGATAATCACGAGTCATAGATAAGTCCTACTACAAATCAATTTATCAATACCAAACATAATCATCAATAAAATGTCCTTTGCACACAACATCTGATGCACAACTGAAACTATAGAATACATCATAAGCACATATGTGAAAAAGTGGCTACCAATACCCAAGCTCAGAAATCTCAAGGCATCACTGCTCTGTAACACTACCCTGCTCAACAAAATGCTCTAGCTCTAATCTGTTTTTTCCCGTGAGAGGGTTTTCCGAGGGTAAATCTTTGTGTCTCTTTTGTATGTTGTGCTTGTCTATCTTTCAGTGATCCTATTGCATATGGTTATTGTGATAATATATATAAATTGTTTGAAGATCTAACATAACCATTCTGGAAGTATCAAAATTCTAACATGGTATCAGAGTTAGCCTGAAAGAATACATTGTGCAGCTGCAACTACCGAAAGTGAAAACTAGGGTTTCTCTTTCCAAAGGCTTTTCACCATAGTTTGGTTGAAAAAGGAGGTCAAGGCAACTTGCCCTAGGAGGGCACATTTTTCTATGGAGGCAGAATTTAGATCGGAGAACTTTCATTTTTGGGCCTACCACTACAGCTCGGGAAACTAGGGCATCAAGTTTTTGGAAGTTTTGTCCGTAGTTTTGGAAGAAAAGTACCTTTGCTCAACTCACCTTGGGGAGGTGCATCTTTTCCTCCATTCAATTTTTCAAAATCCTAAAGTTGAAAAATTAGTGTTTCTATGACAAACTCTAGGTCATCCTGAAGTCTGAAGACATTGAAGTAAGCACTATATTGGAGCATCTCAATTGGTTAGTCCTATTATCTTTATTTCCATTTGAGGTTCTCATTTTATCAAGATGACAAACAATACCAAGCTTGAGGATAAGCTTGAAGGAGAAGATAACTTCTATGCTTGGAAGTATAGAGTAATGTTAATTCTAAAAGAGAATGAGTTGGACAACTATGTCAAAGAAGATATTGCAGAGCCAGAGGGAGATGAAGACAAAGCTAAGTACAAGAAGAACTTGGTCAGGGCCAAGAGGATCATCGTTGATTCTGTCAAGGATCACTTGATCCCCCACATCTCATCTTTGAAAACTCCTAAAGAGATGTTCGATATACTGAAGAGTTTATTCGAAGGGAAGAACATTAACAAAAAGATGACCTTGAAAACTCAACTCAAGGGTGTGAAGATGCAGAGCTCCGAAAGCATTCAATCTTACTTCACTAGGGTCTCCCAAATAAAAGAACAACTGGAAGCTATTGGAGATCATGTTGAAAATGCAAAATTAGTAATGACTACTTTGAATTGTCTCCCAAGATCATAGGAATCATTCATTCAAGAAATATGTTCAAGAAAGAAGCTCATCAAATTCAGTGCACTTTGGGAGATGTGTACTCAGGAAAAAGCCAGAATTGAAGCCAGAGAAGAAAAGATGGGTGAAGATGATAACCAAGCCTTTGTAGCTCATGCAAGGAGGAGCAAGAAAAAAGATCATTCTCACAAGTCTAGAAGATTCCATAAGAATCAAAGACCTCCCAAAGACTACTCAAACTTCAATTGTTACAGTTGTGATGAAATGGGACACATTGCAAGAAACGGTCCCAAGAAGAAAGGAAACAACAAAAAATGAAAAAAGAAGATACACCATGCTCATGTTGCAGAAGATGACGAACCAATTAAGAATAAAGCAAACGAATATTCCTCAAGTGATGAAGAATATGTCTTGAAATTTTGATGATACAGAGGGAGGCTTATACAAGTTGAAAGGACAACCAGATCAAGCATCATTTCATGACACTATGGAACCAAGTGAACTATGGCATAGAAGGATTGCATATATATACACTACATGGTTTTACCGATTGGTATGTAAAGGATGTAAAAGGAGATCTTGAATCCAGTACATGAGGACCAAGGATGAAGACTTCAGAAAGTTCCAGACTAGACGAAGAAGAAGATCAAGGTGATTTCTGCAAGGAGGCAAAAACTAAGAGGGAGCCTACAAAACACATGAAAGATAAGTATTTAAATTGTCATTTGAGTTATCCTTTAAGTGTCTAAATGATGTTGTTCATGCATATCTGTATTCCTAGGATCAAGAAGTGTATTATACATGTTATAGTAAATGCAATGATATGGATAGGATATTGCTCATAACAGTTCCATGTAGATCTATGATACAGTTGTCTTTTATGCATTTATATATGACTTAAGATTGACTAGCAGTAGGCTCATGTAGTGAATGTTATGAGTAAGTGGCCTATAGTTCTACACAACATCTCATGAGTCTAGTCTAGGATGAAACCTCTTTGCTAACATGTTGAGAGCAGTGCACGCTCTTGATAGTATATTCTAGTAGAGATAGAAGGCATCTAGATAGTTACCGTGTGTATACGGGATATGGATGAGTATTGTGTTGAAGCATTGACTAAGATGCATTGGTTACATGACTGTGTGCATTATGCATAAGAAGTTGTCATTACATGGAATGTTACTATCATATGACTAAATTGGTCTTGTAAAGGAAAGATCATGTGCTATGACCTACAAGAGAAGGATGATAAGACTTGTTCCAAAGAACAAGTGATGAAGGTTCAAGCAAATTTACAAAATCAAGCATACTACAGAAGTATAAGGCAAGGTTTATGGTTTCTCTCAGAAAGAGGGAGTCGATTGTGACGAGACGTGTGCTTCTGTAGCAAGATACACTTCGATTAGAGCTATACTTGCGATAGTTGCAATGATGAAGTGGAAGGTACACCAAATGGACGTGAAGACAACTTTCCTGAATGGTGCAGTAGAAGAAGAAGTGTATGTGGAACAACCATAGGGATTTGAGACACATGACAGGCAGACACATGTGTGCAAATGGAAGAAGACCTTGTACGGTTTGAAACAGGCACATAGGACATGGTATGGCAGGATAGATGGATTTCTGACGAGCTTGGGCTTTACCAAGAGTAAAGAGGATTCCAACCTTTACTTCAAGGTTGAGGATGGGAAACCAGTGATACTATTGTTGTATGTAGATGACCTGTTCCTGACAGGTGACGAGAAGCTCATTGCAGAAACGAAGAAGAAACTTGTTGCAGAGTTCGAAATGAAAGACCTGGGTATGATGCACTATTTCTTAGGTCTTGAGGTGTGGCAGAATCCAGATGAGATTTTCCTTAGTCAAGGAAAATCTGCGGTAGAGATCCTGAAGAGAGTCAGGATGATGGATTGTAAGGCCATGGCCACACCAATGGCATCGAATCTGAGTTGTTTTGTGAAACTTCTTCAAAGATGGTGGATGCCACGGTATACAGGTAGATGATTGGTTCGTTGATGTACTTAACAAACACGAGGCCAGATTTATGGTTTGCGGTGAACACACTAAATCAGTGCATGGTAGAGCCGAGACGTGTTCACCTAGTTGCGGCAAAGCATGTGTTGAGGTACCTGAGGGATATGGTTGATTATGGCCTCAGATATGCATCAGATCAGAGGATTAACATGCAGGGTTATGTTGATGCGGATTGGGCCGATAGCGTCAGGGACAGAAAGAGCACATCAAGGTGCTACTTCAATTTGGGATCTGGTATGATCTCATGGTTCAGTAGGAAGCAGACGAGTGTGGCACTCAGTACAGTCGAAGCAGAGTATATGGCAGCTTGTTCAGCAAGCTGCGAGGCAGTATGGCTTTGGAAGTTGCTTGCAGGTTTGTTCAATCTCGAGTTAGAGGCGACTTGTATTCTCTATGACAACCAGAGTTGTGTGAAGTTGTCTGAGAACCAGGTGTTTCATGACAAGTCGAAGCATATCGAGATCAGGTATCACTATATCGGGGATATGGTGCAGAGAAGAGCAATGAGGCTCTAGTATATAGCAACAGAGGAGCAGATAGCTGATGTGTTGACCAAGCCGCTGTCAAGAGTGAAGTTTGAGTACTTCAGGGACAAGCTTAGGGTGGTCCAGATCAAGAGTGAGTGATGAGTAACATAGCACGTGTGAGACACAGGTAGTCACGGGTTAGGTGACATAATTGGGTCTCCTAGGCATGTCTCCACTTGAGATGTGCGTTGTAGTGAGTAGTCACGGGTTATGTGACGTAATTGAGTCTCCTAGACTACACTCACGGGGTTGTAGCAGGTAGTCACGGGTCATGTAACGTAATTGAGTCTCTTGGACTACACCCCTGAGGATGCAGTAGGTAGTCACTATGTGTGACGTAATTGAGTCTCCTAACTGCGGTGCTATGTTGGACAACACACATGTGAGAAGACGCAGGTTTCGGACCTGGGTTGTTCTCCACATGGGGTGACGTGGTAGCAGGTAGTCACTAGTTATGTAACGTAATTAAGTCTCCTAGGCTACACTCACAAGGTTGTGTTGCCCCGATGTTGATATGTGACATGGTAGCAGGTAGTCACGGGTTATGTGACGTAATTGAGTCTCTTAGGCTACACTCACGAGATGATTTGGACACGTGGTGAGGTAACGCAGGTGGTTGCGGTCTGCAACGTAATGTACACTCCTGGGCTGGACCCACCAAATGGCTTGCTCAGTTCAAAGATGCAGGGTGAGGTAACACAGGTGGTCGTTGTGTGTGACTTAATGTACGCTCCTGGGATGGACCCACCGAATGGTTTAAAAATTCTAGTGATATATAGATTCGAGAGATGTCAGAAGTCAATGGTCAGAGTACAAAGTTGCAGCAGCGGGATGATGATAATGACAGTGCCAGAAGAATACCTTCCTTGTTAAGAGGGAGTGTTGAAGAATGTAAATTCGGAATATATTCTTATTGTATTTTTATTGTACTTCCTTCAAGAAATATTCATATTGTATTTGATGATGTAAAAACCCTAAAAGAAATCATGTAAAATAGACAAGTCGACTTAGTGGGTAAATTGCCCCAAACAATGGGTAATCTACCCCAAACAATGGGCAAAACTGTCCCAGTCAGGTCGGCCCAGTTATGGAAAGTCAGGTCGGCATAGTTATGTAAAAAGGCCAGTTTTGTGACCAATATAAATAGGGTGGCGCCTAGCTCATTTCGAGCATCATCTCACTCAAGCAAGTTCACATGAGTAGTAGCAAAAGGACAAGTTCGGTTGGGAGAAAGAGTAGATGAATTGAAGACATCTTTTCTTGGGGTTTCTATTGTATCCTGTTCTCGGGTTATTGTACGAGATTGACATTGTACTTTCTGACGAATCTATACTGAAGAAGTTTTGCTGGGTTTTTCCTGTGAGAGGGTTTTCCCAAGGTAAATTTTTTTGTCTCTTTTGTATGTTGTGCTTGTCTATCTTTCAATGATCCTATTGCATATGGTTATTGTGATAATATATATAAATTGTTTGAAGATCTAACATAACCATTCTGGAAGTATCAAAATTCTAACAACCTCTTTGCAAAGACATACTTGCGATCATAATAATAAAACTCTAATCCAAAAACCTTACCAACAAATATTTTTGATAGAAGTTGACCTATAATGGATGGATGCTTCTACAATGCATCACTATTTCTCTCAGCATCAATGATCTTTTAGTCTCATTTCCTCTTTTGCCTCGAGGAAAAAGCCTTCCTAGACAGAAGGGTATGTACTATACCTATTTTATATTAGTAATTATTACCATGTCTTTTAGAATAGCCATATCTCTTATGCCCTATAGTCATCTTCACTACATATCACTATTCCTTATATCTTCATAGTTATTATATATTTATTTGTGCCCCTGGGGTGTAGACCAATTGGCGATAAGGTGCATTGCTAAGGCACTCCTTGTGACGTCACACGTTCAAACCTCGACCGAGCTATGGGTGTTGTGCGTGGGGCAGTGTTGGTACGCATAGAGGTATATTGGTAGCAGACTGGAATCAACCCCATGTCAAGCAAGTACGAGCCCGACCCCAGTTATATGTGTGTGTGTGTGTGTACACACACACACACACACACACACATATATATATATTGTTCCTTTGGATTACAAGACCTTGTGCCTTCTGATGAATGCCAATGGCATCCCATACTATCGCAAGGTATGTCACAAAGGCGTAAAAAAGATATACATTTCTTATGAATACTTATGGCATCCCATGACCATTGAAAGGTATGTCACAAAGACATAAAAAAGATATCCATAATGGAAAAATAATTAATAATCCATAGAAGTAATGATGAAATGAGTACATAATATCATATGAAATACCTACAAGTTAGGGGGGGCGCAACTAAGGGTCGTGTCCAATCACTATTTAGTATTAACTAAAATCAATTCTTTATATCACTATCTTTTTGTTATTCTCTCTCCTTCAATAAAAACCAACAGTCCACAAGATGACAAAATAAGATGTGGACAAATCTATGTTACATGTGTATGTGCAGGAAATGGAAATAGTAGGTCATAAGAAATATAGGAGCCGAAAGATTATTTCACTCTTAAAAATATTGTCTCTATCTTTCTTGTATGCACTCTCTTCCTCTTAGCATTATTATAATCTTTCTTGCAATAAATTTATCACTCTTTTGCCTCATTTATAATCCTGTGGAATGATATTTTGTGCTGCTGTGCTTGAATTCTAACAACAAGGTATCAACACATTAATTTCAAAAATAAAAGGTGCAGAGAACATGCAAACAAGCCTTCAACTCACAGTTGAATCCAACATCAATATAATGTATAAAATCTAAACAGAAAAAAAAATTATAACCCATTAAGATGCACAAAAAACCCACTATAAGCACAACCATTCAATTCAAGGTCAGCGGTGGTATGTAAATGAAACTATATTGGCCTACTCAATAAGATAAACAATTTTCAAAGAAATATATAATTGATGCACAAAGCAAGGAATGTTATCAGTTGGTTTAAAGAAATCAATAGTCCTTATATAGAAAAGATCCATAAAGACAAGACCAATAGAAGCTCTTTCACTTGGTTCCCTACTATTCTGACATTAATGTTTGAATTAATCAAGAACAAATATCGTCAAATGCATCTACCTGTTGACCTTTAGCAGCAACAGTGAAAGAAGGAAGGATGACCCCTTGAGTATCTAATTTCTTTAACCGCTCCTCTAATCTCTCACGCTCATGGCGAACAACTTTTTCCATGTCCACATCATTTTCTGTAGAGAAGGATTTTGCATCCGCATTAATAGTGCCATGGCACTCATTCTATGCAAACAAGAAATCATATCAGTGTGAAAAGTACACAGAAGGGAAAATAAACTATATTTGAAAAAGAAAACAATAATTAAATTGCTGTATGACATTTAACAATCTCATCAATGGACTCTAGAGCAACAATGTCTAGTTCACACTTCTAACTGACAAGTACAGATGCAATTTACTGTTAAAAATTAAACCCAAAGGTTGTTGGGAAGTGAAAAACTCGGAAAAGAGTACATCAATGACAACAAAAACTAGGTGCAAAATTGTAAATCTCCTTCTGTAAAAGAAGATTTGTTGACATACATTGTTGGCTTCAGCAAAAGCCATGTCAAATGTAGTTCTAGCAGTAACAAATCCTACACCAATTCCCATTGCCACGACAGAGCCAAAGATTCCAGGTAAGCAATCTGATGCTGAGCTTTTTGAGCCTCTTGATCTTGTGGCATTTGGGAAAAGGATTCTGCATAGATGGTGGAACCCTGTAAACAAGGCAAGAAGCTGAATAAGTGATCAATAACCAAGCCATATTAGAAAAGCCTATCAGAAAATGTTACTTCACCTAAAATAAATGTATATTAGACATAGTTTAAAAACTATTATTTTTGTAGCTAAAAAACTCATCAAACTACTCCCGTGTCTGATAATTCAAAAATATGACATACATAAGTTGCCAAGGCCACTGTCATCTCTCAGTGCAGAAATTTTCATAGGAATTCTAGAAGAGAATGCAAGATGAAGACTGAATATATCTAAATGAAACTATCTCAGAATATCAAAAGCTTCAAAAATAAATCAAAACAAGAGAGTTTAAACAAACTCCTATCTCATGGGCATACATCATTCCCTGTGGAAAAGGAACTTCACACTCTTTCATTGTAAAGGTTAAAACTCTAGCAGATATTGATCACAAGCATGATTAGGGATTGATTCTCTACAGGTGCCTCTAATATTGCTTTTGAAACTATTATTCAGATGCAATACTATTTCCTCTTCCTGTCAATTATGCAGAAATAATTCTCAATGTCTTTCTGCTCTTTTAATGTTAGAGTCTAAGTAACCGGACACATCCTCCAGGGCCTCCGTGTCGCGTGGGCCACGTTTGGGCGCAGACACGATGGCCCCACGTGGCGGACATGACTTTTTTCGTGTCCCGAAATCGGGACACACGTGGGGAAAACTGTGCAGCGTGGGGAAATTACAGGACACGGAAATCACGTGTGGGAAAGCCCCCGGGCCCATAAAAACGATTTTTTTGTCTTTTTTTTGTCATTTGCTAACTGTTGGGAGTGTGAGGGAGAGTTGGAGAATTTGCCCCGGTTCAGAGTGTTGAATTCCATGTTCTCTTGGGGTTCTCTTCCTATCTAGTTTAATTACGACGCCCTTGTGATATGGAAGGAGTATATCTAACTTAACACTGAACATAACCAAGCGCTGCCATGAATGAAGGCATTAGGGTTCTTGCTGTGATTATGAAAATTCCTTTTTATTTATACAACGGAATGGATGTGCGCCATAAAGGAAGGTATTTGGGTTCTTGCTGTTATTATTAACAATATCTATCTCCATATGATTCAATGATGCATATTTTTTCAATCTTCCGCGATCCTTCTTACATGTGAGCATCCATGGGTGATGCTCAAGTCTAAGCTGAAACTGCAACAGGTGAATTGAAGTTAAAGTTTTATGTCAGTTATATATAATCTGGGTATTCATTCACGAAGTCTTTGTATTACCAATCTTGCACCAACATGGCTTATAATTATAATATTGTTTTTCTTGTATATTCTTCATAAAGAGTTAAATTTAGATTTACAAAGTTATAAATGTATTGTTCTATAAAAGAGAGCGGATTATCTAATTGAAGCGCTATATAGATTTATGTTAAAACGGGTATAAGTTCATGTCTCTAGATCTATTTAGTGAAACAATTTTTTTGATGTGAACGGATTCATGCTTGTGTATTTTTTAATTTATTTATTGTTGGACCAACTTTGCCATTCCCCCGGATCTAATCTCCAGGTTGTTAAATCTCCAGTAGGAGCACATTAAAAGTTATCATGGAGAATCAGAAAATTGTTAAATTGAGCCCAAACAAAGGTAATAATCGAATCAAATTTGTACTACAGCGTTGCTGAGAAAATCATAACCCTGCAAAGATTATTATATGTTTTTATTTTCAAAACTTGGAACCGTTTTAAAGTTATACATGTAATTTTACTAATAAAAGATAATTTTCTATTGAATATTTGTAATTGTAAATGTTAAATTTTATTGGATCTATGTCTATATTTTTAAATTTTAATATATTTTAAAAAATATATATTTATGTATATAAAACGTGTCCTACGTGTCCTGATTCCGGGGGTCACCGTGTCCCGTGGGGACACTCGTGCCCCGTGTCTTCGTGTCAGGTGACTTAGGTTAGAGTTTATAATGGTCATCTAGACTTGAGATTTAGGCATTACAATTAAGTCACTTTATGACATAAGTGGTATATTAATGACTTAAAGTACATTTAAGTCATTTTAGGATTTATGCATCTAGGGCTTATGACATTTCTACAGGCAGAGGTTTACAAACTTGCCAGCAGGGTATCAGAATTAGAATCAGAGAACCTAGTGCTAAAACAACAGGTTAATGATGCCAAGACACAGGACAGTCTTCATCCCTCCAAGGATTCTCTTCATGTGGAGATTTTGGACCTTTAAACAAGCAGGAGGAGATCTGAAATCAACAAACCACTTTTAAAAAAGAGACTGAAACACACATCAAATCATGGGCATACGTTGCTCGTGGACAAGATAGTAGCCCTCCCCCTCTTGCAGCAGTGGAGGAAGTAATACATGCCAAGCTCATTAAAGAGCGTAATAGGAAAGTAAGGGAACTCAACCTGAAGGTGAGAGGGATCCCTTTGCCTCACCATTCCCCAGATCCTACGAAGGTTGGGGCCATGTTTCTCCGGGACACCCTTGACTTACAGGACGTGAACTTGGACAAAGCTTGGATTGGATATGACTCTACAGCAGATCGGCTCCGAGCTCTCAGAGCTAGGCACAAGCTGTTCGCCCTCCCTAGCAAGATCTTTCTGGATGAAGATCTCACCAGGTCACAAGTCACGGAGCTTAAACGCTCCAGGGAGTTGGTTATGGCAGCTCAACAGGGAGGTAAATGGGCGGTCATCAAGAACCTCAGGCCGGTCATTAGGGACTCCTTCCCTCCGTTGTGGGAAACCCAACCAGGGTTCTCTAAATGATGGACACAGTGGAAGAGGCGACATGGAGGAGGCATCTCAATAGGCTATTGGAATGGCAATGGTTCTCTCTGGTCATCGTCGAGTAGATTCTCCGATGCTCTTGGGTCATCAGACATCCTCTTCGTCACTAAGACCCAAACGAGCCCTGTCAAGCCACTCTCGAACATTGTTGGGCATCATTGGTTTTCAGATTGTAAACAAGAGACTAGATGCTCAACCGGTATTAGAGGCTTTGGGAAAGTTGCTTGTTTAGTCGGGGACCCCCTTCGGAGAAGAGTCTCTATGATACCTTCAGATGAGTCAGCTCGGTTCATGTGGATTTGGATCAAAGCCTCAGAGAGTCAGAACATCTTCCCAGAGACATCTACATAATAGTATGTTACTTCCCTCCAGCCTCATCGTCGTTCCCCATCCATAGTGACTCAAATGGTGATCCCTACGTGGATTTGCATGCCGATATTACTCAATACTCGAAGATTAGGGAGTCATCCTTCTAGCTGAATTTTGTGCATGACCACTCAGAGGATGCATTTTGTACTCAGGAGATTGACTCGGAGTCAGTGGGACTTCCCAGATTGTCAGATGATGCTTTGGGGCCCATTACAACTTATGGTAGGCACCTCTTACAGCTCAGAGAGTCTCACTCACTGTTGATCCTGAATGGTATCCCCTGCTTCTCGCATAGCAAGGGAGCTAGCGTGGTTGACTATGTCTTAGCCAACCAGGACCTACTCTCCTTTGTATGCCATTGATGAGTAACTCCCACCCCCCCAGGAGACCATGCTCTTCTCTCGTTCTCCCTCCAAGCCGACCCTCCACCTTCCCAGACTCCTCTACCCTTAGGCCCACGCCGGACCACTATTCTTTTTAACGAGGGAGACCTAGATACCTTTTCTTCCTACCTCCATCGGATGCTTCATCTTGACTCCCAGTTTTCATCATTCAATTCTGCATCTACCAAATACGAGTGCCTCTCATCTACCATTTGGGAAGCAGCCCTCCAATCCTATACCCACGTCATCCGATCCACTTCCAATCCCCCAAAAACCAGTTCATGCACCATGAACCGATGGTATGACACAAACTGCAAAGCTCAACATAGTCAGCTTCGACACACCTTCTCCCATGATAGCAGTTCTTACCCCGGCTTGAAAATCTCCTACCATTGCCTCCTCTACCACAAGAAACGCCTCCTCATCTCACAAAAGAGACATGACTTGCGGGCCTCCCTTATCAATTCCCCAAAATACTTTTGGTGCACGATCTTCCCCCGCCACCCTCCCCTACCACCGGATCTTGATCCAGTTTCCATGATCACCCACACCTCTGCTCTTTACGATGTCCTTAGGTAGCCCTCGATTCTTGTTACCGACCCTCCACCCTCTTTCCATCTATTTTCCCATCAAGATATCCCAAACGCAATTTGGTAGATGAGCTCCAGCAAAGCAACAGACAAGGAAGGGTTTCAGTCAAAATTCTTTAAGCATGGTCTTCATGCCCATGATAGCCTCCTAGTCAATCTATTTAACCATGTCATCTGTATAGGTTTTCCACCTACTTGGTCGCATCACAATATCCACCCAATCCGTAAATCGGGTCCCAGTGCAGATCCAAATAACTACAGAACGATCATGGTGAGCCATACATTTTCCAAACTCTATGTGACGACCCTACACATGAGGCTTTCTTGGGAGCTTGAGAATCGACACCTTAGAGCTACGGAGCAGGCAAGGTTTCGGTCAGAATTCTTTAAGCATAGTCTTCCTGCCCTGGATAGCCTCCTAGTCAATCTATTTAACCATGTCATCTCTACAAGTTTTCCACCCACTTGGTCGCATCACAATACCCACCTGATCCATAAATCAGGTCCCAGTGCAGATCCAAATAACTACAGAACGATCATGGTGGGCCACACATTTTCCAAACTCTATGCAACATCCCTACACCTGAGACTTTCTTGGGAGTTTGAGAGGCAACTCCTTAGAGCTAAGGAGCAGGCAAGGTTCCAACCTGTCCAACAGACCATTGATCACATCCTCACACTCCAGGCTATCGTTGAAGAGGCGCGGCACCGCTCTTCAAAAGTCTATTATTGCTTTGTAGACTTTCAAGAAGCATTCGACTCTGTTCCACGCAAGGCCTTATTTCAAAGGCTCCAAAGCATAGGCATCTTCGAGACACTCTTAATCGCCATCATGCGCCTATATGAGTCGGTCCTTGGTCATCTCCGTACCATGCACGAGATGCCTGACTTTATCGAGAGAACCATTGGGCTTAAACAGGGGTGCCCCCTATCTCCCACCCTTTTTGGTATCTACATTGACTAGTTAGAGTCCTTTCTACATGATCATATACAGGACGACGATCGATGCCACCTCCACCAAGTCTTGAGATCCATCCTACTCTTCGCGGATGATGTGGTTCGCTTGGCATCATCCCCAAAGGGCCTACAGAGACAGCTAGATGCTCTCGCACTCTTTTGCAATCTTCAACAGTTGATGATCAACTTGGGTAAAACCAAGGTTATTATCTTCAATGGGTCAAAGAAGGTATTCCTGGACCACCATTTCTTTTTCCGAGAGGAGATCAAGATCACCTAGAGCTACACTTATTATGGGGTACAATTTCCAGGGTCGTGCTTCAACCTCAAGCATGCTCTTCAGCATCGAGTCAACAAAGGGTATAGGTCCCTAGCCGTCGTTGAGAGATAGTGCTTTCGACACCTTTTTTAGGACACCCCATCCAAGATATCTCTATGGACAACCTTGTTCGACCCACAATTCTCTATGGATCAAAGGTTTGGGGACCAAACCTGCTTGAGGTTGATTGGGCTTTAGCCGTGAGAGACACTTCTCCTAGGCCGCATCATCAAATGCAAGCAGACAATACCTCAACACATCATTCTCGCAAAGTTCGGGGCCCGACCCTTCCAGCTTGAGACTACTTTCCTTTTTGTTTCACTTCTACACCGCCTTCAGAGTTTTTCCGACTCGACGAAGGGTCGAGACTGATATCCATACTAGGCCTACTGATCATCGAAGTCCATTGCTCTATCTAGTCCTCCTAGTCATACTAGATGTTGGTTTCCAACAGTTACAGATCTTTTGGGGTCTATTGGTATTTCAGTAGATCGTCTTCCCCCTTTCAGATACTCCCTGAATGCGCCTAGCCACCTCTTACCTACTCGACAGGAGATGAATAGGATCATCCAGGATGACATTTACAAGCGATTTGTGCAGGTCACTTGGACTAACCCCCTGGGAGGGTTACATCCAAAGATGGCCTTCTATATTGAGCACTTTTTGGAGGTGAGGGACGGACTTATCATCAAACCCCCATATACATCTTGTCATTGGGCACACACTCTTTGTATCCCCTCGGGCCAGTTCTGGTTTGGCTCACATAGACTTCAGGTCGAGGCGGATCACCAAACTTTGCAAGTCAATAAGATCAACCAGTTGTGTCATCTTCACGAGGTCAAGACGGAGGAGTATTTCATCTTCCTTTGCCACACCTACTATGAGGTTTGTGGACGGTTCCACTATTTATTCAGAGGCATTCCACTGTTTATTCAGAGGCGCCCAGACCCTCACCAATTTCTTCAGGTACCTCGAACAAAGATGCTTGGCCCTTTACTTACAGGAAGCCCTCAAGCTCCAAGCCCATACTCTCCAGCCTCATACTAGACCAGATTCCATCCAGCGGATCACTTCCTTCTTTCTAATGCTCCCTTAAGGTAGGGGTACCAAGAGACAAACTCATACAAGCATAGCACTTGACTCTTGATTAATGCAGACCCGTGGGAGCATTCCCCAGTCCTAGAGTTCTCAGTGGCACAACCAGACTAGATCCACTACCATCAGGCAAACGAGATCCTCCAGGGCTCAGTAACATGGTACCTCCTTTAGCCAGCAGCACAGTAGGCGGTCTCGATCTTCCACCAGACCCTCCTTTGGTCATCATTCTATACTAAGCTTCCTTCATTCAACCTCGAATATTAAGAGAGATGGGTCTATTCCATGACAGACTTACCACATTCATTTTGTATTCTCTCAATCCTAGATCCATTCCTCTTGTACATCCCCCCCCCTCGTGCAACCTCCAAAGCTCAGGGTCAAGGGTTTTTCATACTTTAACATAGATCTCATGATATACTTTACTTTATGTATCTCGCTTTTTGTAGGATACTTTTTAGTACTCCTGCTTTGTAATGACATCATTTGTACTTTGCAGTCCCATTGACCTACTTTAGTGGCCATTTGTTGGACACTAATAAAATTATCTTATCTTATCTTATCTCTCACAAGTTCTCACTTGTGTTCTTGGTTTCTTTATGTGTTTAGTTTTCATGCTATGGTATCAAAGCCATGGCGAGGGGAGGTCAAGAGGGAAGTAGGTGAAGGCCTAGGGACTACACAGATTAGTGACGAACTGGGGAAATGTTTTTCATTACACACCAAGAAACTAAAAGGGCTTCAAAAACTAGGTTTGATTTTCTATTAAAACCCAATTCTTATTTTCGGGTTTAAAAGCGCACCCAAGTGGTATTTTTCAATTTTAAAGCCAGGTTTTTACAAAAGAGAAGCTAGCTTTTGGTTTTTCTAATATTAAAAGACAAGCCCAATTCATTTGCTTGATTTAAAGCCAAGTTTAAGGAGAGCACAGATTTATTTCTCTTTCAATTTACAGCCATATTTTATTTTGTTTTTGGGTTCCAAAAAAAGGGAAATGAGAAATCAAATTTTTAAGAGATGATCATTTTTTAAAAAGCCGCCAACTAGTGGTACAGCCCATACAGGCAACTGTAAAATGCCAAATTGACACATACGGAGTGTTCCATGAATATAGCCTAAGGATGAGTCAAGGAAGCTCCCTCAAGTGAATGCTCCTCAAGAAAAGCATGAATAGATGTGCAAACAAGCTAGACAAGTTCAGCGCTATCTCCCTTTCGACCTCATCAATGGTCAAAACCTCAAATATGTAATGAATGTCCAACCAACTCCTAACCTCCATGCCAACTCATCAATCCACGAATCAAGGAGATCACCAATCAACAATGAAAGCATCAATCCCACGACCAACTGTCCCCAGTAGATAACCAACTCTATGTAGAAGAGGATTGCCCCATATACAAGCCAACATGTCTCCACACGTGCCAAGAGAGAAATGAAGGAGGGTGCTCAGCCAATAGTGATAGGCGAATGGTGCTAGGATGCCATCTATGTGTCAAGAAACAAGCACACTCCAATAACATGAGATTCTACACCATCATACATGAGATAGAATGGGGGGTGCTCCATGAAAAGCCCATCATAATCCATCCATATGATCAAACAATGCTAAATCAACAAGAGCACTCCCATAGAAAATTAATACTATAGCATCATATATGTGTTTGAGCTAGAGCACTCCATCAATGAGTCATTATCATGTGATCTAGGTGCCAAATGAAACCCCAAACACTAGAGCACTTCACAAGAGAGCCCTCCAAACACCACCATACCATTAAAACCAGCCAAGCTCTCTACAGAATATGAGTGTATGTGATATAGATGCCAAATAGAACCAAGAGCATTAGGGCGCTCATGAAGAAGATGATCAATGTGCCCTATATGAGTGAAGTGTAACCCTCCACATGCTAGAACATCATCACCAAGAACCCAAAGCACAAATCAACTCCAACAAGTTGTAAACCTCTTTGAATATGCGACAAAAATCACATGTGGACACCCATGACAATATGGGGGTTAGCAAGGTCCAAGGTCCATGTCCAAGAATATCTTATGGGGAAGGGAGAAGAGTCTCCACTTAACCCTAAGAGCTCACAATCTATCCCCCAGAATTCAAACTATAAGGAAGAGGGCAGTGGAGTCTAAGTTAAGCGAACCACTCTCTAAGCTGAGGTTAGGGAGGTTCAAGGTGTCCTGGAGAAGAGAGGTCCATGCCTACATGGTGTTTGTGGGTGACAAACATGAAAGGGGTAGTCCTTGAATGAAACAAGAAAAAACTTGTTTTACTCAAATTTCCACTTCAGAAAGGACAAATAATCCATAGATAAATATAAATGATAAGATATATGATGATGTTTTACAATTATAATGGTAGGGCTTTATATAAGCCAATTCATGCCTTTTTGAACATAAGGGCACGTCTCTTAACTTTTCCTAATTATTTATATTTATTAATTATTAATTATTAATTATTAATATTAATTATTAATTATTAATTATTAATATTAATATATATTAATATTAATAATTAATATTGATATTTAATGTTTAACTTTATATATATTTATATATCTTATTATGTTATCTATTTTTTATATAACATTGCCTTCCTCTTAAAGATGCTTTGTCCTCAAAGCATAATTATAGAAGACTCTTATCTTTTGTTCTTACTCGTAACTTCTTCTCATGATCTTCTGAACTTGTAACTCTGATATTTGACGAAACAGGCGATAAAATTTTCGAATTCCTGAACTGAGATGTTGCATTTCCTGGGAAGTGATCCATCCGAGATCTACCTTCATTGGAACTGTTTTCTGGTCGATTGTTCGGAGATCTTGAGTTTGTCTTTTCTCTCTGTAGGAATAATACTGTTTATTTTTCTCTTATTTGTGTCGTTGATCATAACGACTCTTGTGATTGGGATAGCGATATGGTACTCAAGGAACTCAACTTTTTGTGCTTCTAGCGATTTATTTGTTGAGAATAATTCAATTGAGTGTATATTTGTTTCTAGTTTCTCAATTTGAATTTGTTTTTCGGAAAGTCTGGATGCTTCCTTCTGGTTTTGATCTGATTTGTTCTCTAATAGATTGTTGTTACTCTGGATCTTCTCAAACCTTTCTTCTTGCGACTTTTTGTCCTCTTCTAACTTCTTGATTTGTTCCTCTAGTTCTTGACTAGGATTTCTCAGGCGATGGTTTTCTTCTTGCTTTTCTAGTATTCTTCCTTCAAAGCCTTCATTAGAATGTTTTGTTTTCCGACTATTTTTCAATTTTTTTATCTTCGTAATTAATTTCTTGTTATGATTTCTTAGTCGAAATAGTTCTTAGGTATTGCTTGATAACGTGTTATTGATCTTTGTAATTTCCAACTTGTGCATCTTTTTAGTGTCGTCGTACTTTCGCTGGAGTTCTTTCTTCTGTTGCTGATGTCAACATGTCTCTAATTCTTGACTTTCTAACTTTCTCTGGACTTGCACCAATTTATTATCTTTGTCCATGATGAGCTGGTTCAAACGCTTTATTTCTAAGTTGTTATCGCTTCTATAAGGTGATTTTTCGTCATTCTTTGACTTTCTAATCTAGTCTTCAAGGTTTTGATTGTGACTTTTTAAATGTGATATTTTCTCATCCTTACCTGACAACATTTTCTTAAATTCTTCATTAGCTTTTTCCAATCTTTGATTTTGATCTTCTAAGCTAGGATTCTCTTGCTCTTTAAACATATTAAGCAATTTATGCTTATCAATCTCGAATTGTAGATAATTATTGGTCGCTTTGCAATGTTCTAACTGCGCCAATACTGCTTGTAATTGCGACTGCATTTCTGAGTATGTGATTGCCATAGTTTGCGATTGTGACTTCTCTTCAACTTTGTCTTCTTCTTTTTGACACGGGGTAGACACAAAAAGTGTAATACCTTCCAATATGATCGTTTTTGTAAAAAATCTTCTTTCCACCTTTTTTTCCAATAGTTATTGTTTAAAAAATAATTATAATAATATTTTTTATAATAATAATAATATTAATATTATTATTTTAAGAAATCTTTTGACTTCAAGATTTTAAAACAATAATATTATTTATGATAATATTATTATAATAATAATACTATTATAATTGATTTGATTTTTTTTTTGACGTGGGATTTGGCGTGGACTGTTGAATGATGTGTGGAGAGGGAGAAGAGCAGGCAAGAGGGTGTGTGAGGCGGTGTGGGGAGAGCATGGAGAGATAAGGAGGGGCATCAAAGGAGTGATAGCGCAGGCGTTGAATTGTAGTATGGAAGGAGCGGCGGCAGGGACACGAAGATCGTAGTCTACATGGGAGAGAGGCACGTGAGGAGAGGGAAATGGATTGGATAGAGTGCGCATGGAACAGGAGTGGGGGTAGAGTGTTGTAAGCGGGTGAAGAGATGTGCGTGGGAATGAGTAATGGAATAGGTGTTGCGCGTGTGGACGAGGTGCGGAATGGCAGAGCGCGTAGGCAGCGTTGACCAGGCGGAGAATTAGATGGCGCAGAGAAGGGAATGGCGACGAGGTAGTGTGCAAGTGAGGGGCGCAGAGAAAGGGTGGAGAGTGGACGTAGATTGAGGAGTGAGCCTGTGGAGAGCGCTGCGACGGGTTAGAGGAGATGGGGTTGCGATGTAGAGTCAAGCGCGCAGCGTGCAGGAGGGAGGAAGTGCAGCCCGTGGAGAGGTTGTGGCACGGAGGTGGTGCGGGAGACAGCAGGAGGAGGCAGCGGTGTTGGGAGAAGGCCGCAAGGAGGAGTGTGTAGGTGAGGAGGTGGACGCGGCAGATGGGGAGGTGGACGCGACGGATGGGGAATGTGAGCAGAGGGGGAGCGAGGCGCGTGGAGGGAAGGTGCAGTGTGCAGGAGGGAGCGATGGGTGGTGCGGTGTGGATAGGGTGAACCGAAGGTGGAGAGGGAATGCGGAAATGTGTGGAGTGGGAAGGGAATGGAGGGTAGTGGAGGGATGGACAAGATCTATCATCTGTACACAAGCAGTCATGCATTGAGAGGGAAGTGAGCAGCGCGAGCAGGGAGGATGTGTAGAGAGAATGGAAAGTGGGCGGGAGGAAGGGAAGCTGGCACTGTGCCGAGGAGTGACGGTGAAGAAAATGGAAGCAAGTCGGAGCAGAGGGGCAGTGCACAGGAGCAGCTTGTGGAAGAAGGGAGAGTGGACGAGAAGAAATGCAGCGACAAGGAGAAAGTGCGTGGGAGTGTGGAAAATGAAGCGACGGGGGTGGGACCTGTGTAGGCAGGCTGCAATTTTATGGTCAAAGACCTTAATTCAAGGAAACCCTAGGGTAATGGCTAAAATCCAAAAGATGGCCAAGGGCCGGAATCAAACCCAAGAAGGGGCTCTGATACCAATGAAACAAGAAAAAACTTGTTTTACTCAAATTTCCACTTCAGAAAGAACAAATAATCCATAGATAAATATAAATGATAAGATATATGATGATGTTTTACAATTACAATGGTAGGGCTTTATATAAGCCAATTCATGCCTCTGCGAACATAAGGGCACGTCTCTTAACTTTTCCTAATTATTTAATTAATTATTTCTATTTATTAATTATTAATTATTAATATAATATTAATAATTAATATTGATATTTAATGTTTATGTATATTTATATATCTTATTATGCTATATATTTTTTATATAACATTGAACCTTTAGATTAAGTTCCCACACTCACCTAGATTGTTCCTCAATTAACTTAGTTTGGGCAACTTCTTCTACCTCTGCTCGAGGTGGGACCTTGTCTTTCCCCCAAAAATTAAGTTGGGTTTCTATCCCTATTTGAATAATCCCTACCGGGATTTGATTTCCTACTGTTTGTTTTTTAGGTCCAAGATTTCAACATGAAGAGAGTCACCTAGGGGTTGGAGGTTTTCCTGAGTTCTGGAGGCATAAACAATCTATTTGAGGACAAGGTTTTCCAACTCAACCTCTGAAACCCTATTGGAAAGGGTGTAAAATTATGCTTGCAGTTTATAGTTCATGAGTTCTAGTTGTTCCAATCTCTTCATTGGTCCCTACAGTCCAGATTTTGGTTATGTTTGAGGACTGCCCGTCACTTGCAGTTGAACTACGCTGCCATAATCCATGTCTCCCATTGTTGTTCTTGTTTGTTGTACCGTTGAGAACCCCACAATCTGAGTTGTTATGGGCGTTTATTGTGCTTTCTGGTCGAATTCAAGTGAGCCTATAGTGATTAATGGAAGAGGGATGAATAGTAGAGGTGAAACTGTTATTTGGGAGGTAACATGTTGAAAGATGGGGAAGAGGGAAACAATGGTGAAGGAGTGGATGGGGAGGAGAGGGAGCTTGCACAAAGGAGGGACATTTATTCAGGCCATGGCACGAGCAACAGACTCACGGCATATCTTTAATTGCTAGAGACAACACTAAAACTAGTGAAAACCCTGCTCTCAACCTATGAAATCCATGATCAAGGAACCGACAAATAATTGTTCTATGGAAGTAATCCATGCAACCTGAAACCTCGAGTTGAGATGGAGCCAACCTATAATTATATTCTATTATTCTGCGACCCGTAGCTTTTGGACAAGGAGTTCATGATGTCGCCTTACTCTAGCGTCGCAACTTTGACGAGAACAGTAAGGAGATATTACGACCGACGAGACTCAGATGAGGGCATCAAGATCGGGTCGCAAGCTAGAAGAAACGGTAATAGAAGGATCAAAAGGGATTAGACGAGATCAATGGGGAACACTCAAAGTCAACGTGACTTAGATCCAATGAGATAACATTCAGATCCAATGGGAAGAACACTCAAGGTCAACAAGATAACATGCAAAGACAATCAATATTGTAATTCCAAAGAAGACTTGTGTTGGCGAGATGGACGGGCGATAGGCTTATTGATTATGGATCATATGGTATCAAAGTGGCCGAGTCCATGACCTTGAAGACGTTGTCAACACTTTGAGGAGAAAGCAAACCCAACATGAGTAAAGCATTGAAAAGGGAAAGGTCGAAAGACCCAAGGGCCATCAGTGTGCAGATCCAAAATGAGAATTGACACTTTAGTTAGAGGATAGTAGAGTTGGAAAGGGACCTTGAGACTTTTGCAAAATTATTGCCTTGGTTAAAGGCACACTTTGTTGAACGTCTAGAGGTTGTCTCACCACTATTATGGTAAATTGGGACAATAGCAAAGTTTAGATCTTGCAATTGGGAGAGACCAATTCAACTCAACGACCAAGAATTGGCAGTGAAGGAAGAGGCATTAGCCAAGTTATAGGTAGTTTCCCAAGAGACCAAGGAAGAGTAAACACTTTCCATGCTACTGTAGTAGCCAGCACCATGACTGAGACAAGCATGGTAAGCTCACCCTCCAAGAATCTTTCTCAATCTTTTTCGAAAGAGCTCCTCTAATTTGATGAGGCAAATGGGTTACGATGGTCATGGTTTAGGCAAGAGAAGCCAAGTGATTGTAAACCCTATTGTAGTTGAACATAGGCTCAAGCATGAAGGCCTAGGTTTCGGTGGACAAGAAGAAGTGAGTGAATGCAACTCATCTCTTAAAAGTTTGGCTCAAGCCAAGACCATCAAGATAACCTTTGTCAAGGCAAGAGGGACCAAAGAAAAGACTGTTTGAATTGAAAGAAAGGCCATGAAAATAGGACTGGAGAAAACACCAATACTCCAACATGCTTGTAGCAGCAATAATGAGGGCAGTCAAGGAATGTTTCAGCCATCCAGAATTGCACCCACACTTGGAGGGCCAAGCAAACAAGCCGACAAGCACAAACACAAACTGAAGAGGTATGACAAGGCATCTCTGGTTTGTTTCAGTTGTAAGAAGGAAGGCCACAAGGCTGATTATTGTTGGCACTCTAGTGCATGTTCCTTTTGTGGTATGAGAGGCCACCAAGTGACTACCTACTGGAAGACACAACCATTCAGTAAAAGGAAGAACATGAACAAAAAGAAAATGCCAGGCAGCCCATACAATCAAAAGAATATTTTCTAGCATTGCCAGTTAACTGGATATTGGGAAGCCAAGTGTTTGAGGCTTTTTGAACTTCATCCTAGGAATCGCATGCTCAAGAGAAAAGCTTCGAGAGTCAAGGTTAGGTGGGGGGAAGAGTTGCTTGCACTTGTATCCTAAGGAGCAGCAATTGTCCAATAACCAATAGCAGCAAAAGATGTCATCTCCACCAACAAAATGGACAAAATGGACAAAGGCTTACGCCAAAATCAAGGGTAGCCCTACCCAAAATCAAGGGTAGCCCCTATTCAACTCTTATTTTCAATATTAGGCATCCCTTCTTGGAGATATGCTGAAGATTGATGCAAAGAGCTACCTCAAAGGGGTTCTTTAAAACTCCATAACAGCCAAGAAGCATCTATATTCTGTGGCAACAAAGTAGGCAAGCACATAATTGCAAAAGAAGAAAACAGAGAATTGAGTCGATGGTGTGATCCAAAATGGATCCAACTAACTCCAAACTTTGTAAAAAGGAAAATTATTGGCAAAATTTTGAAGACAGTGGTCCTTGAAGACCAAAGGCCAAAGGCCACAAGAATATGAAACGAATCACTTTATGGATAGCATTCCAAAGCACTATTATAATAAAGAATGCCTGCTTGATGCAAAAACAATGCAAGAAAGATGGAAAAGAAATGTAATGTTGGGAAGAAAGGTGCAGTAGCAGAAGAACAAGGACTTGGACTGAAGTCTGCTCAAAAATCGAAGGACAAAGAGGAGCCTGAGTCTGTCCACTAGAAGCACAAATTTTCTCTGAGCCAAAACCATCCGCTCCAATGGAGAGTGTATAGCTCCAGTTGTAAAAATTCCCCAAGGCATAAACAAAAGCCATATTTGTTGGTTTTTCCATTTGGGTTTCCAGGGTATCTTTGTTGTGTCTATGGTGTGTTTTATGGTTTGTCATTGAATGTTTTATTCTAGTTATTAAATGCAAATGCCACATCACCAATTCATTTTTATCCACCACAACACTGAAATTCAATTGCAGCAATCTCAAGCTTATTGACCTGCTGGTCTTTGTTTAAGTAAATGATAAGCTACAGCAGATACCAGTGTATGTATGCAGCAATTCAATTCAATTCAGCATTAAATTGATTCCAGTTAGCTTGATTGCTGTGAATTTCTCCATCGATTCCTTACCCACTAAAACTGATTTCTCTGTACATTGCCATAAAAATTATAGCTTGTGCACTGTGTAATCCATATGTAACAGCATTGTTATTAAGTTGTTGAATCGTTGATTGAAAGACTGAGTTGGATTGTGCTCTGTTTAGACTATGGGCAATCACTCAACGCTACCCACACTATTGTTTAATTGAATATATGTGCAATTACATGCTACAGTCATTCCCTTGTTTGGTTCAAGTCAACCCTTTGACTCATGCAAGCTGTGAGCATTGGTAATTACCCACAGCGATCCTCATGCAAATAAAGGGAACTTGCAACCATCACTTGATTGGTTCCAGTTAATACACCCCAAAACGCATGAATACATAATTGCCTTATGGTTGTGTAATAATGAAGGCAGGAACAGAGTGTTATGCATCTTAATTAATTGCTTGCATCATTTGAATGAGCAAAGGAATGGGAATAAGTGCTAAGTTCTGCACATTTGAAAAGAAGAGTATATATATTTAGTTGGCATTCAAACTAGAGTGCTCTTTCTCGTGTTAATACTTGAAGGTATATGGTACAGCAAATATGTTCTTGTTTAGAGTGTTATGATTTCACATTTCAAGACACCAAGTGTGCCTTTAATTGGTTTGGAAACAGAGTGGACTTGATTCCCATTGTAGAGAAATGATCTGGCCACCACAAGCAATTAACCAAGCAATGAAACCAAATATACAAACAAAGCCATTCATTCCTAACTGTTGGTGAATAGCAAGCAAAAAGGTTTGATCTTACCATTGATAGTCGATTGTGAGTGCATAGACAATCAATTATAAATTTATAATGATTCCACAAAAGATCTGTATTGGCAGGATGGGCCATAGGCCTACAATTTACAAATCACGCATACCCTAAATCAAACAAGTTGTGGAAAAATCATTAACACAACACTCACACAACCGCCGAATGTCACGCTCTTCAAAGAACGGAATCTAAGCCCTCTCATCAAGGAAACAAAGCTTTTGAACTTGTCCAAGTTTTAACATCTCAACACGACACTTCTTCACCAAGAAAAGAAGTTACATCTCAACCTGACTCTTATGCCTTTCAACTTGAAACCGAAGTCTTTCAACCACTACCCCAAAACAACCTTGGGGTGTTCATCTAACACACTTGGTAGGATGCATAAGCATCATACCTTGCACCTCAAACTTAAAGACCAAGCCTTCTTTAGCAAATTTCAACTACGAGGACTAGTTGACCACTAAGATCACCCTTATACCTAGCCCCCCTCTAGTTGTCCCTCAAACTCCTTCTAACCCTATTGCTAGGATTTTCTCCCTTAGAACTTCCCTATAGCAAGAGGTTCTTTGTGACCTTCCTTTGTTCTCTATCTAGAGCCTTACTATTCCTCTTCCTACTTCACTCGAAGCTCCTCTATCCTTTTCTCTTGTTCCCCTTGGCTCCATGGTTTGTATTCAACCTTTCTCCTTTGCTTATCCTACCTCTACAATATCCTCTTCTCCTCCTTGCCAACCTTCTTTGTCGTGGATGACCCCATCCATGGCTTCCTCTATTACCTAGAACCCTTCCTTTTCTCGCCCTACTTAACCCAAGACTTTCTCTAAGCCTTCTTTCTTTCCTACTCCACTTAGGGCAAGCACTTTTCCCTCCTTCCCCTCCTCCTTTGGGGTGGTCCCAACTTGCTTCTCCTTTGTCAAACAAGCCCAACCTACTCCTTCATTATTTGATGGCCACTCTTGTCAATCAAATCCTTTCCCCAAAGATTCCTCCTAAAATATTGAGGGCCATTTCCTGCGATTTCGTTATCTTGGCTCCCTCTAGTTCGTTATCTTGGGCTAGGGTCCAACCTAGATTATTGAACGCCTGTTGGGATCGACTACTACATTGTTTCCTCCATTCTCTTTGTTTTTCATGCAGGGTTTTAATATTAGTTAACACATCCTTTAGACAACCAATGGTGGATCGCTCTCTCAAGCTTGCTACCATTACCTCTCTCCCCTCACCTTCGCTAGTGTTGCCTCCCCTCGCCTTCACTAGCTCTCGCTAGTGTTGCCTCCTCTCGCTTTCGTCGGCATTGTCGCCTCTTTCCTTTGCCAACGTTGTCACCTCTTGCCTCGCTCCTCTCTTACCTTCGTTAGCTCTTTTCTAATATTGGTACTTATCACTCTCACCCTCACTAGCCCTTCTTAGCATTGTCGCCTCTCACATCCTTTGCCTTCATTAGCCCTTGCTAGCATTATCATGTCTCGTTTTTTTGCATTTAACTAACCTATTTAGCATTGCCACCTCTCACCTCTTTTTCCTTCACTAAGTTATTCAGCGTTGCCGCCTCTCACCTATTTTTCCTTTGCTAAATTGTTTAGCATTGCTACTTCTCACCTCTTTTTCCTTCACCGAATTACTCATCGTTGTCACCTCTCACCTCCTCTACTTCCACTCACTTGTTCAACATATTTGCCTCTTTCATCCTCCATCAAGAAGTAAATTACCACTCTCATCTCTAACGTGAGATGAGGTCCTTTGCACTTGCTAGCCTCTGCTAGCATTGACACCTCTCACCTCCTTTGTGATTGCTCGCCCTTGCTAACATTGTTTCCTCTAACCTCTTCTGCTTCACTAGCCCTTGCTAGTGTGGACGCTCTCACCTCTTTTACCTTTACTAACCTAATCAATGTTCTTGCCTCTCACCTCCTCTACCTCTGTTGACCTATCCAGCATTACCACCTCTTTCGTCCTCTATCGACGACTAAAGTCATGCACTCATCTCTAGCAAGAAATGAGACCCTTTGCCTTTGTTAGCCCTTGCTAGCATCAATGCCTCTCACCTCCTTTACCTTCGCTAGCCCTTGCTAGTGTTGTCGACTATGGTTGCATTTTCCTCTATTAGCCTTCCTCGACGGTGTTGCGATGTTCTCCTTTCACCCTTGCTCCCCTCAAGGCAAGCTTCCTACTTTTTGCTTTCTCCTTTGCTTTCCCCCTACCCTTCCTAGGAGTGGGTGTCACTCTTGCCCTACTTGAGGCAAGCTTTTAACATTTGTACTGCAGGTACATGACTTGGACGGCATCACTTCTTTCATGCTTCATGTACATCATTTCTAGCAAGCTCCCACATGTCATTGTTGACACTCAGGGTTTCCTCTAATAATCTAGTTGTTGCTTGATTGCATGGTAGCTAGATTTGCTTAGCATCTTCCACTTCCCAATGCATCTTGATTGTCATGCATCAGTGCTTGTCACTTTCTTTTCTCTTTGTCTTCTTGATTGGTGTCATCAAACAGATTGGCGACATCTATAGATCTACTTGACATCAATATTAGGGCATGAGGGTGTCCATGATGGCTATTAGGTCGAGCCTTGCCACATGAGATAATTCCCTCCTTATGTCAAGGCATGAGCTCGCCTTATTCTTACTAATAGGCACCTTTCCCCTTTCACACATCATCACTTCACCTACTATTTGTTGTCTTTTTTCTATCTTCTCCAACTTCCTTGCCTTCAATTCAACTTCATGGAAACTCACTATTGTTCCTCTTCAAGGATAATGGTTCCTGCCATGGGGGAAATATGAAACTTATGGATTTGGCGCTTCATACTCTTGATACAGATACCCCTTCAAATGAGGGTGTGGCAAGTATCCTATCATGCATTTGCCATACACCACCCACTTATCAATGACAACAAAGGCCTTCCATTTGTCCTTGAGACAAATCACTTGCTTGGAATCTTTTCCTTCACCTTGTCATGGTCTTGATGTGTGATCTGGATCCCTCTTGTTGGATCTAATACTATGAAGGCTCCCCTTTCCTTTGTCCCCTTTCATTGTCAAGTTTTGGTTAGGCATTTGGCCTTACTATACCCTTTGGGTTCTCAATTTCGCAAATATTTTGAGTAAGTGGAAGGTACCTTCTTACTAAGGGAAATTAGATCATCATACTTGCATCTAGGGTTTTATATTTTGTGTATAATTAATTGATTGTGTGTTTCCTTCCAATGTTTATCTCGGGAAATAGTATTTCCAAATTTGTTTAGCAGGACAATACCAACATATTCAAGTACATAAGGTAGGGCTTCACCATCTTCTTGATTGTTCGTTGTATGCTCCCCTTTCATAGTCCAAGTAGCTTTTTTCTTCTTCATTTGTTTAATTGTTTAGTTCCAAAACCTTGTTAAAAGCTTCCACTCACCTAGACCAATAAGTAAAATCTAGGATCCTCCTCTCATTTGCTTGCTCACCATAAGTATTGGGGATAACTAATTTCATGTTTGTTAGTCGTTGTGTGCAATGAATTGGAATATGGCGTTAGCTATATTGGATTGCTCTTTCCTTCTTTCATTTTAGTTTTCTTTTGTTTCATGCAAGTAAATAGTGGCTCACCGAAAGATCTAAAAAGTAACAACCCTAGTTTGTTTTCCTCTCTCTTTTTAATTTGTTGATTCATTTATTTGTTGTGGTTAAGACCTCTTAAGAGAACTCAACATGTGATCAAATAATTATTTGTTGTGGTTAAGACCTCTTAAGAGAACTCAACATATGATCAAATAATTATTTGTTGTGGTTAAGACCTCTTAAGAGAACTCAACATATGATCAAATAACCTACAACCTTAGATTATACATAATTCAACCCTTAACATTAATTAATAAAGTGAGCTCTTTGTCCTTCCTTCTCCTCTCATCCTCCCCTAGTTTTATCAAAGTGGCAACTCCACTTCCCATCCAAATGCTCAAGCTTGGACCTTCCTCGTGATAGCATGGTTCTTCACTCTAAGCATCACACTACAACGATAAGATGTACGCTGATAACAAAATGATCAGCCCATGCCTAATCACACCGCTACAATAGCGTCATAAGGTACATCAAAACACCCTTGCAATACTTTTAAAATACTATATCTTATTGACTTTTATTGGGAATCTGTTTATAGGTAGAAAAAAAAGCTGGAAAATACTAATAGCAATCCCCACTCTGGAACAAGAAGCACGTCATCAAAAGGCCATGTAGCTCAGCAGGAGATCGTAAATATTGCCTAGCTATGACTAAATTGATAAATAGAATGTGCAATGATGCACCGAATTCGATGCCCTCGTAGCACATATTCAAGCTTTTTACTTCAAATCGTAGTAGCAAAATTCAAATACAAATACAAATATGAGTCCTCATAGCACATATTCAAGCCTTGTACTTCAAATCATAGTAGCAAAATTGGAATACAAATACAAATTTGATTCTATACGGGGAAATAAATTATGAAATAATCCAATATGGCAATATAGCTTCAATACGGAAGTATGCATCTCATATATATATGAAAATATGCATTTTTTTCCAAATTTTAGAGTAAGTTCAGCCTCGTGAATGTGCAGTAATTTCAAGAAACCCAAATTTCAGAGGAAATTCAACCTCATGAATGTGCATTGATTTGATTTACCCAAAGAACATTTCTTTACAATTTGAAGATTAACTTTATATTTATAAGTTTATTTAGGGTTTGTTTAAAAGGAGTTTGGTCCTTTTGGGTTTATAACTGGACTTGTATACCATGAAGTATATTATCAAAGACATTAAAAACCATATCCGTACATACTATACCGTACAACTGCCGAACTTTTGTATAGCAAAGACCAATACTGCCGATTCTCGCTACTATGCTTCAAATTTTATTTTTAAGTGATAAACTGAAAATACAAACGTAACCATACTCCAGACACGAACATGCCGTTCAAAGTTGATTTACTTCAATAGAAAAGCAAACTTTATCGCCTTGGATGAAGAAATTTCCTAATGTCAGAAGTTTAAGGGATATTAAGCTTAAGAGAAAGCACCAAAAACACTATAGGTTTCGCTCTGATAAGATGGTTTGTCACCGACAACAATAGGCTGAGTGCAATTAAGAAGCCTGAAACAGGGATTTTAAGAGCCTTTAATTACAGCCTGCTTTGAGCTAGGACGAATTTAATTATCCTGAAAAAGTTACTTGTGAATAACTGAACCCTAGTTTTGATATGGAAACCAAAAATCCGAAATTGAGAGGATATGAGAGATCGTACAGCGATCAAAGTGCGGCTCTACTTCGTGCGACGACAAATGGTCGGAACAAGAGACAGCGCAGGAGACTGTGGTGTGCTTGGTAGCCGTGCGAGCGGGCTCGAGTTCAATTCCCCTCGAGGCATAGCGGAGACGTTGTAAATCCCAAGCTTTCTTCATTTTGTTTGCAAGGAGTCCAGATTTTGGCTGCCCACTCTACTTTGTTTCAGATGAATTAGATTAGAGAATGGAGGCGACGTTGTAAATCCCAAGCTTTCTTCATTTTGTTTGCAAGGAGTCCAGATTTTGGCTGCCCACTCTACTTTGTTTCAGGTGAATCAGATTAGAGAATGGAGGCAGTTTAAAACATTTATAGTCATTGGCGGTCGATGAAATGGTTCCGTACGGAGGGGCCAAGATGAGTCTTTACGAAGAAAGTCGAGGTTCCTACTCGGAAGTGAAAAAGTGGAGCTCACGAAATTAAAGAAGAACACGAAACAACGGGGTCTTATTCCATGTGAAACAACGGCGTCTTGTTCCATTGTCTTTTTATTGAAATGGAGATGTTTTTGTAGCGTAAGGATTGTGTTGTTACTATCTATTTTGATTTTGTTTAATGTTATTTAAAATTTATCAAAGTCAAATTTTTTGAAATTTTTGTATTGAGAGTAGTTAGGTGTTTATAATCCACTATGAAGGAGATGTTGTGGTGTGATGTAATCTAATATTATATATTTTAATAATAATAAAATAAAAGAAATATAAAAATAAAAAAAAAATAAAACATGTTCTTTAGAAAAAATTTGCATGTATTTTAATTAAATTAAATATATATTATGTTAAGTGAATCATCATAACTATTTTTTGAATTTGTTTTATCTTAATTTTTTTACACAAGGAAAAAAATTACACCTAGAGAAATTGAATCCCTTAAATTGATTATAGACTGCCTTCCTTAGAATTTAAAATTTATGCACATATAAATTTATAAAAAAGTAACTTGAATTATCTATAATGCTTTTATTTATGTTTAAATTTCTTTCTTTCTTTTTTTTTAGTTTTTAATTAGTGGTTCACAGTATGGCCAGAATTACATCAATCATTGCATAATCAATCCATAGGGGCTCAACAAGAGCATCATGTCACTTACAAGAAATGAACCTAGGTGAGGACGGTAACAATCATTCCTCCCAACCACTCAAGCTACATCTAATGGACTTATTTAGCATATTATATATTAAAAATATATATCAAATTTCTTTTTCTTTTATGTATATATAGGAATATTTATCTTTTTTTATTATATTTATATTTGGCTAACATATAGTATTATTATTTTTTATTGTAAGTTAGTATTTATTTTAATTTTCAGGAAACTATGCAAAAAATATCAAACAAGCTCACCCTAGGGGAAACCATACCACAGAAAAGTAGAGATTGAAACTAGAGAAACCTCTCCACTTGGAGAATCTTCAAAGATAGTTGGCTTGAGATCCACAGCAATAGATGCTTTCACTAGTATGTTCAAATTCTGGTTTATTTTTCTGTGATGCTCACGGAGTTCGTCCATCTACAGGAGGAGCTCGTTCTTTTCCTCACAAGTGTCCAGAAGAATCTTGTTAAGAAGTGATTTAATCGTCTAGTAAAGGGAAACAGTTTGGTAGTATCTAATATCTCGGGAGCAAGATGTTTTTGCATCCTGAACCCATGGAATGATCTCTTGTTCTATCTCCTCTCATTTAACAAACTCTCGCTCCATATTGAACATGTCCTCAGCCTTGTCCAATTCCCTTTTGATGTGAGTTGGCGTTTGGTGGAGGTACAAGACCTTAGCATCCTTGGCCTCCTATTAGACCCGAGGGCATGACTGCAAGAGCCTCGTTGTGAACGCTTGCCTCGACCCTAACCCACCATGAAGATGAATACCCTCGGTCACAGGTGGGTGAAGAAGAAGCAAGGGTGAAGTTTGAACTTCCACCATGGGCAAAGAACATGAAAATCAGAGCCCTAGAAATCTAAACATTGACCCCCCCCCCCCCCCCCCGAAAGCAGAGACTACAATGATCAGAATTCCATGGAGCAAAGACCTAAAGCACTGACCACAACACTAGCCCAAGATGTAGACCCTCCCACATCTGACTCATGACATAAATGGATCAGAGCATCATCCCAGTGCAAGGACAGACCAAAACAATTGCTCAAAACAGAAGGTCCCAAAAAATCCTAGAGGAACTCATTGCTAACAAGAAAAAGTTGACCTAGGAAGAGCAAGAGCCCATAGACCTAGTGATGAAATTGGAGGGGATAAATAAGTTGCCTTAAGAGTATCCCACGACTTGTGAAATCATCGGGAGATATTTCCATGAATGTTGAACCACCCTAACTTGAAAGATCCATCACCATATTGCGAGGCCGACTATCAAAGTATTGCATGGAACTATCATCGCCATCCGGACTTGCTAAAACCATGACAATCATCACATTGATTATCGTCAAAGTCTCCAAGACCTTTGTCAAATCCTAGGTGCAGGCACATTGTGACAAGTGTGTGGGAGGGCATGTAAAGTGGGGAGGTGCATGCCCTCAGGGTAATCCACAAGATCCCTAGGAACATCATGAAGCCTCCCTGCCACACCATCCTAGGGACATATAGTATTATCATTATTATTTGTTATGAGTATCGTATCGTTTTTAAACCGGTATATAATGACGTAAACATTATCCATGACAACATCTCTATCAATAAAACTCGTGCTTTCAAACATAAGCTATATATAAAATTTATATACAAACATATAAATATATATATTCACTTTATGCCTTAGTTTTTCACTTTACAGTTTATATATATATATATATATATACTTCCTAGAGGGGGTGTTAAACGAAAGGCGATTGAGCATTGATGATGATGGGATGGGGGTAGAGAGGCAGGACGAGTCGGTTGGCGATGAGGTTATGGCGGCGACGTTTGTAGTTGTGCGCCATTAATCTCCCTCCTCTCCCACAGTTCGATGTGACCAACTCGCTCATGCCAATTCATTGCACATTCAAAACATTCTTGTTTCAAGCACCCAGTTTATTATGGCTCAGACAGGATACCAAGGGATCATTTCGACTTGTTAAGGCTTGAGGGTTCGTTGCTCCACCTCCGGTGTTCCCTGCTCCAGTGTTCTCTTTGCTTCCAGGTCAACTCAGACTAAGATCGTAAAGGCAGTCAATGGCAATGTGAATCATAGTGTTCTCAACAACATGGCTCGTGAGCATCATTGTGCCTCTAGCAAGTGGGGCCATGGCCGCCATACCCACTCTTCGGATCCCAGTGGTGCGGACATCGCTCTTCACCTCGCTACGATGACGGACACCCTGCTGACAATTCGCATTAACATGGAGGAGACAGAGGAAGACATGCAAGCTCAAATTTTGGATCTTCCTAACAGGGTTCAAACTCTCATCAAATGGTGCGCAGATATCCCCGAGCTTTTCCACCTCCCTTCGCCTCTGCTTACCACCATTGGGGAAGATGGGTTCATTTACTATGGTCCAATGCAGAGGTTGGGGTGATTTTCACCCTAGGGAGACATCACGCGTTGCTATCAAAGTGGAAGGCCCAACCATGACCATGGCAGACACCGTGAAGGAGGATGACACCAAGCAAGCCAGCACAAGTGGGATCAAACGCAAGGCCCAGAGCAACATTGGAGATGAAGGCGTGCCTCCGGAGGCTAATCGACGACTGAGCTACGACCCGTACAAGTAATGCTTATTCCTACTTTGTCCATTTTTTGGAAAATATGGACTGTCTTAGATGAAGGATTTTTTTATTACTACCGACTATATGTAAGCTTATTTTTTGCCACTCAGATTCTCAACAGATCTAGACCCTATTAGTCATATATTTTGGGCTCAACAGAAGTCCATAGGAATTTTTCAGTGGCTTTATGTCTAGCTCTAAGAACACTGTATATGGACTATTTTCTCTTACTAAGAGGCCTCATGACTTTGAATCCAAGTTGTTTTCTCTTTATGAGAGGCTTGGTTGCACTGTATCCTTATGTAAATGTTTTATCTGATATAATGCAAGTACTAAATTATATATATATATATATAAATTAAAAAAATAATACCAACCATATATATATAAGTGTTTGGTCTTTTTAAGATATGTGTGATGTAAAAAGGAAAAAATAATGTGTGGTATTATTTAAAAAAAAAATCTTTATGACATATATAAAAATGAATATATATATATATATATATAATTCGATGTTTTTAATTGGGTTAGATTGCCAAAATTATAATTGGTTGGTTTACCTTGCGTATCATCTTTGAAATGAGGAAAAGTACCCAACTTGTTTCCCAAGATTGTTCCATCAAATATATATATATATATATATATATTAATTAAAAAACAATATTTAGTATTGTTTTTTCTAAAATTTATTTTTTAAAATATATATAAGAAAATAAATATATGAAAGTGAAAAAACATTCAAAAATATTAATAGACTCAACATTAAAGAGGATTATTTTTTCTTAAATTTATCTTTTTACATTACATATAAAATAATGAATATGTATATATGTAATTCAAAACATAAATAAACTAAGCATAACCTAGGTAGGTAAAACAATAAAAAAATGAGATATAAGGTAATAATATATAAACGAGATGTAATTCATTGTTTATAAATGTAATTATATATAATGATGACACTAAAAAATGTAAAACTATGAATGAGTAAAGTATATATAGATGTAAGGTAATAATATATAAACTAGATGTAAGGTAATAATATATAAACGAGATGTAATTCATTGTTTATAAGGGTAATTATATATAATGATGAGACTAAAAAATGTAAAACTATGAATGAGTAAAGTATATATATTATATACTTTACTCATTCATAGTTTTACATTTTTTAGTCTCATCATTATACATACTTTACTCATTCATAGTTTTACATTTTTTTAGTCTCATCATTATATATAATAATTACACTTATAAACAATGAATTACATCTCGTTTATATATTATTACCTTACATATAAAAAAATGAATATGTATATATGTAATTCAAAACATAAATAAACTAAGCATAACCTAGGTAGGTAAAACAATAAATTAATTAATGGCACAAATTTATATATATTAATTATTTTTAATAATGTAGTTGTGTTAGTCAACGTGCTATGAAAGACTAGTGAATTATTATTATTATTAAAAAAACATAAAATAAGTATTTATAAAAATATTAATAAAAATAATATTATAATAAATATATACATACTGTATAAACCTTAATACTTTGATAGAAACCCTAGCGCTGCAGCCTCTAGTGATCTTCAACCAATGTTTGATGCCCCTGACTCAAAGCCTTGCTAAACCTCGACACTCCAAGCAATGGAAGAAAGAAGATCACACCCTCATGGCTTCATTTGTCCCAATTTATTAGGATTTTAGAGGATTTTCCATTTTTGTAAAATCCCTCTGCAGCACCTCGCTCTACCTGCAAGTGCATGATACAAATCTAGTAATCTCTCTCAAATCCCAGATCTATCAGGTGGCGAGATTCCTTTCAATCTCCAACGACTTTTATTCGGAGGATGACAGCTTCAAGAGGAATCCCTACTTTAGGATTACAGAATTCTCAAGGATGCCACCATTTTTTTAGTATCTAACCTTTGTGGAGGAGCAGTAGGCTTCAAGGAACCCTCCTCTCATGCAAGATCTTATAAAAATGCAATCAAATCAAGGCATACAGTTCCCTCGACGTCCAATGCAATTGTCTCGGGGACAAAGGCACTCTCTGGCCTAGCCTTCATTTTGGAATAGTCCTAAGAGCCTCCCTCTATAGAGGTTGAAGACCCTCACATTTATGCCCACACCGCTCTCTTCCAACAAAAATCCCTCATTTGTCATTTCAACGGGATTTTGCCTTCCGCAACAGCACTGAGGAAATGGGTGAACCAAACCTAGTCTACAAATCATGAGTTGTTTTTTTTGCTCCAAAGGCTACTTCATCGTAAATTTAGCTAAGGAGGAAGACTGCAAGATAATCATAGAGCAAGGATCGTGATTCTCGAGATGCTATGGCCTTCCAATTCAGAAATGGTTCCTTGATTTCAATCTGTTGTCCATGATAGTTATGACCACTACGTTCTTGGAAAGATTCCTAAATTTACCCTTGCACTTTTTGACTTCGGATTTCTTAGCTACCCCTGGTAACTCCTTGGGTCAGTTCATAAATATAGATGTAGAAAGGATATTAAAAGGATATATCATCTTTTCTTGTATTTTTGTCGAGCTCTATCTCAACTGTGAGTTGTCTAATAGGATCCTCATTAACTAGCTTGATGACGAGCCTTATTCGTAGCTTGTTGACTATGAGAATATTGCCTTCCGCTGCAGATCCTATCAATAAACATGGCACCTTCAGGAATTTTGTCCTCCTTTCCAAGCTCCCAGCAACTCGGGTGCAAGAAAAAGAGAAAAAGGTTGGCAATACTCCAAAGGACGCGAGACCAAATCATCTCCTCAGCCTAAAAGCAAGCAGTCTCAAAAATATCCTTGAGCCTATTCACCACCCACAACTCTATCGCAACCTCCTTCAGTTACACAACAGCCTCTAGTTCAACCATCAGTTCAACCATCGGTTCAACAATTGCAGGATCCTCTAGACAACGATCATGTGACTGATATGATCATGGTCACATCCCCACTCTCAAACACTCAAAAATGTCCCCACAGATCCGACAAATCATATAGGAATAATTAGGAAGACACCTTACATCCAGAATATTGAGTTTTTAGAAGTTCTTCTATTCAACTAGCCATTGTTTTGGACACATATGCTCTTGACAGTTCCTCAAGTTGGAACAATGTGCGTAGGAAGAAAGGACCCCTCTTGATCAACTCAATGACCCGACCTCTTTCTTCATGTTTTTATTATGTATTCCCCTTGTGTTTCTTATGTTTCTATTGTGTCCTCTCCATCATAGTTTAGTCTTGATGTTTACCCATGTATTCTTAAAGGAAGATAGTTTGCTAATTTCCCTATTCTCTTCGGGCTAGCAAATCACTAGATCATTATGTACATTTTTTCTTTGTTGAATAGAAAGATTCCCATCCAACTTAAGAAAAGGAATACTATAAACTTAAATATAAAATAATAGTAAAATTAATAACAATAAATAGAAATATATATAGATAATAAGAAGAAGAAAAATAGTAAATAAATAAGAAGGAATAAAAAATATGAGGTTACGCTCCAACATACAAGGTTGTTCTTAGGAGTGCCTTGTGGTGCCCAACCCCTTCTATATTAAGAAGGAAGGATAAACAACTTAAACCATTTAAATGTAAATTTCCACACCTGCTTGTTTGTTCCTATTGCTGCTGGCTTTTCTACAAAATGACTATTGGATCTCGATCTCGATATGAAAGAAATGCTTGTTTTGGAATAGGCTTTGCTCCTTACTTTGCTACAATAACTGGTGCTATTTCTACATATATTGGGAGCCTCTTATTCTTGAATTGAAATAGGCTTTGGAAGAACACCCGCAAGTAGTGAATTGGGTGGGTTATGCTACTAGACAATAATATTCGATAAAAAAATCAATATTCAATAAATTTACAATAGCATATAATAAAAAAAAGAAGGTAATATATATATATATATATATATATATATATTACCTTCTTTTTATTATTATATGCTATTGTAAATTTATTGAATATATAATTTTATTATAATGATAATTATTATTATTACTATAAGAGGTAATTGAAATAATAATAATAATAGATGAACTTGTAATAATAATAGTAGCAATATTATTATTATTATTATTATTTATGAATAATAATATCAATATTTAATATTTATTGATATGGAGCATATAATTGGAGGGTTTCTATAGAGGTTTCTAGGGCTTTGATAAGTGTGTTAGAGGGGTCTTAAATTATAGTGAGTGTCTGGTTGCAATGATGGCATATGAGGTCATAAATATGGACCTCGTGGATTACGGTGAGGACGTTTTGGCTACAAGGGATATATTTCCCACAGACGATGAGTTAAAGGATAGGTGGGGTAAACCATCAACTTATGCAGTGGAGAAACGGGCTTAGGTCCCACTGCGGGTTTTCAATTCAAAAAGGACAAATGGTGGGTGTTCAGGAGGGTCGAATCTAGTGCAGAGTTATGTTGCCTTAGGTAGGTTAGGCTTGTGGGGGGTAGGAGAGGACAGTTCCTCGATTTCGTGGCTTGAGTGTACCAAAGGTTGGATACTCGGATCATCTCACAAGCATCTGGATGGCTCCTTGTGTTTATGTCAATAGACAAGTAAGGCAGAGGTTGAAGCCCAGAAAAATCAACAAAATGAAGAGGAGGTTAGTCCAGTTCATACCGTCTAGAAGATAGTGCAAGCAGGATTAAAGGAATGAAATATCATTTCGAAAGGGTCTAGTCACAAGTGTGTAAAGCATAAAGTAGCACAAGTGAGTATGACTATTGGTATGGATGTAGCAACAAATGAAGTCTGGGAGTTGATGGAGTTGTCATTAGTTGGTAGGTTCATGGGTAAATTGTGCAAAGCAACTTCTCTTAGTTGGTGGTTAGACTTGAACTGGAAGTTGCTTATGGGTTACATGCCAGTTTTTTATATCTTGGCACAAGGTTGGTGTTGCTTCATATTCAAAAGAGCCTCAAATGTAATTGTCATTAAAAGAAGATAATGGTTTTGGGGGCCCTTTGGTTTGTATCTCAAACAATGGCATCTCCTCTTTGATCCTCTTAGGGAACCATGACTTTGCAGAAGATTTGGGTTCTTTTCCAAGATTGTTGTGGTTTCTATGGAAGAAGGATCAAACTCACGATCAATGATTCAAGGGGTATTACACATCTTTGAATTCAAATAGCAGAATTCCGATAGAAACACCTCTACACCATACATATACATAGAGAGAGAGAGAGAGAGAGAGAGAGAGAGAGAGAGATTGAAATGCTTATATTATATCACAAAATTCTTATAGACTCTTTGGACACTTCACTTGAAGACTTGACTTCACCTCCTTTCCATCTCCGGATCCGGGATGATTTACAATGAGGAGAACCTCAAAGACTTGACACTTCACTTGAAGACTTGACTTCACCTCCTTTCCATCTCCGGATCCGGGATGAGAATATTGGACACTTCACTTGAAGACTTGACTTCACCTCCTTTCCATCTCCGGATCCGGGATGATTTACAATGAGGAGAACCTCTCCTTTGATAAGACGCAAAGAAGTTTCTCGAGGGATTATTCAAGATTCTTCTCTATGACTCATCTTGTTCCTATTAATGAATTTTACTATACAAATCCACTTTTGGTGCAAGTGGAGAGACTATTCACCCACTTTTCTAGAAGCATCACATGATGTGCATCATGCAAAGCCAAAGATAGTGAGAATCTTATGACATCTGTGAATAACCCTCACGGGGTAGCTCAAAATTTATTCATGTGGCCAACAAACATCACATGCCACGACTCATTATCAAATATTCTCAAATCTAATAAATACTGACAGACTTGAATGATGAGTATGTTCCAGTACTCATCTAGCATAGTGCATTTTGTACAAGATATTTACAGTTGGGTTCATCATGCTTCCTTGTCTCACCTTGGGTCAGGTGGATCATCATATGCTTCTTGATAATAAGGAATAGGATATTAATCATCATTTTCTTCCTCTGAGCTGTCACCAACAAGTCCTGTTCTAATTTCTTGCTCTGAAGTATGCCTTATTACACCGACTACTGAGGAGTCAAACGGTGGACTGACAAACTTGAAATACCATGATTTTGTAGGATAATTGAGATATGTAAATTGCCATCGATACCATTGTTGATCATCAACCGACTTCCAAGGGAGAAGCTCTACCATTTGGAACTCAATAAAAAAATGTCATAATTCATATCTAGCACATTCTTGTATATGGGATGAGAAGTGATGCATCTTATCTTAAGGAGAGAGAGATATACTACAAGGAAGAAATTTAACAATGACAAATTTCCACCATGGTGACCATCTAGTAGAGAATGCAATTGGAATGCTTGAAAACCCTATATAGACTTTTTTTTATACATGCAAGAAGGTCTCTATAACAGGGAAGACACATGTAAGGTTCTTCAAATATTAAACAAGGATAAATAGGACTATAAGGAGTTCTTCTCCAAGACCCAATCTAAATGTTGCTAAATTGAATGCACCTTGACTAGAAAAACTATATGCATACCTACGATGAAAATACAATTTACAAAGAATGAGATTTGAATATCCCATGGGAAAAACTTTACACAATCCAAAATATTTGGTTCAACATGTTCACTTGGACTAGGCTCGCTTGATATCATGTGTACATTATGTGCATGAAATTCAAGGTCATCATCATAAGAGTATTCTTTTGATTCAAGTACTTCTTCAATATCAAACAACATAATTATATCCTCATCAAAAGGATAGTTTTCACTTTCAATATATTCATAGTTTGATATTCTAAACCGTGGGTCAGCCAATAATGCCTTAACCTTTCCTTTTGCTTTACTTCTTTTGGGACATTGGCTAGCATAATGGCCATATTCTTTGCAATTGAAACATTGCACTTGGCTAGTGTCTTTTCCTCTATTATGCTTTGGTCTGTACCAAAGATAACCCTTTTTCATGAAAGATCCTCCTTTATGTAATCTGTATTGTTTTTTGCAACAAGGACCATTACATGTTTTCTTCTTTCTTGGTCTGGTTTGAAACTTTCAACCAAGGTCTTTTTTTAAAGGAAGAGAAGAGCATAAATTTTGATTCACAAACCTGTCCATGGTGTTTAAAGCTTTCTCTAACTTTATGGAATTGCAAGCATCATTGATAACTCCATCGATTGTTTGATGAATACTTGTAAGGATCGTGTTTTCAAGGTTCAAAGGCATTAAAGCAATCTTATCATAAGTTGCTTTAGAAACTGGCGCCGGATAGCTGCTAATATAGTATGCCTTCATTTTCAAATCATTAGAACTACCAGATGAATATAAGTCTTGCATAAAATTGTAGTATTATGTCCTAAATGTTAGATCATAGATTTTCTAATACAGAAATTTAGCTCTTTTTATTTGTTTTTGATCTACCAGATCACTGATAAACTCATATATTATTGCAAAAAATATATGAGATGGACAACATTTGACTAGGTCGATGTAAATAGCATTGTGTGGGCATGGTCACCAAGGGTAGGATGGAGAGGAGAGAGAATACAAATAAACAAGAAGGACCTTGCAGCAGTTAAGGCACAACAAGAGCAAATGGGGCATACTGTTTTTTTCAGCTAGGGGAATCGACAACTAGGATGGGGTTGGTACTCGCACGACATGGGGTCTGTAGTGTCCCTTTTTAAGAATTTTCAAAAACTAGGAAAATTTGCAAATTTTAACCAATTCGACCCTTAGACTAATATTGATTCAACTGCTTCCAAATGGCTCCAAATGGTTCCAAATTGGATCTGAATGAGTTTGAAAGGTATTCAAACATGTAAATGAGGCTGATGGATGCTTGGACACTCTTAAAACACTTCTGCAACATTCATTTATAATCAGGGAAAAAATAGGGAACTTTACTAGTCAAATCGAGGTTCAAAACCCCCAAGGGTAGTGGACAAGGATGGATTCCCAAACACTGGAATACCTTCCCAAATTTCAGAATAGAGACATGGTATTGATAAAGGACTTCAATGGGATCCCCAATTCATCATCAATTAGTTTCTATAGGTTTCTTCAACTTCCATAAATCAGATTTTTGTATACTAGCTTTAACATAGGGGGAAATGATAGTAAATCTTCACAAATGGTTATGAAACTCAAGGATATTGCTCCCAATGCTTCTCTAATGAATATGAAACTTCTTCAACATATTAATGGTGCTCCATACAATAATAATATATCATATTTTGACTTAACCATTCGAATTTGATACCACTTCAAGTGCAAATAACAAGGTATTGGGGAAATGACACCATTTATTCATAGTTTAGCATTTGTACCTAAAATATCTTAGAGTTTCGATATGAAAGTATTCTGAGCAATAAATACAGAGTATATATATCATATTACAAATATATGGGGCCTCAAGAACTATCCTAAAGATATCATCACCTCACCAAGTGCGCCTCTCCTCAAGGAGCAAGAATATGACAAGAAATGGAAGAATGGTTGTAGAAGCAAGATGAAGGAGATGTGACCACGAGCTGCCCTGTAGCTTCAACCTGTAACAAAGGACTCCATTGCATCTCCAAATGAAAGGTTTGAATGGTCCCTCCAATTTCCAATTAGGATGGGAATATTTCACCCTCGAAATTGGTGCTAAGGCAAGTAGAATAACACTCTATTAGCTCTCCTCTCCAAATGCAAAACGTAAAATGATCAAAAGTTGCTCTCTTTATTTGTTCCTAACTTTTATAAACTCCCTAAGTCTTCCTTAACTCGAATTCCATCCATGAGCTTCATGCCAACTCCAATTGGGAAGAGATTCCAAAGTATGCCACTTGTACCTCCAATTCTAGCCTCCTCCTTCACTCAATTCGAATAGGTGTCTCTTTGGATTCCCTAACTCCCTTGTGCAACTTCTTGGAGGCTATTTTTAGCCCTGACATGTCATGTATGTCATATGTCATCCATCAGGTTTTATTTTTTCATAAGTGTCATAGGCATCTTCATCATTGGCGTCACAGAAGCTAGGGAATCTAGCCCAAGTGTCCCACTAGCTCCAAAATGCCTCTTCCTCTTCCATGGGAGTTACTCTTCCTCTACATTTCGACCTCATTGAGTCATGCCAAGTATTATGCCCTTCCAACTCCCCCAAGGATAGTGGACTCCACCTTGGATTCGAATGGGTGACAATGGAATGCCATGTGGCATGGGGAATCTAGCTTTGTGTGGATACCACACCACCAATGTGTCTCCATGACCAAGTGCCATCTTATTTTCTCATCATAAATATTTATTTACCCCATTTAATATATTTATGTCAAGATAAAGTCCATTTGGGGTTTATTAGTTCCCTTATTCCAAATCTAATGTTTCCACCCCAACCTAGGAAACTAGTAGATTGGTGGAATTTTCCCTTCTTGAGATTTATTTGAATGGGGACATTATAGTCCTCCCCACCCAAGATTGCTTACCCTTAAGCAATATCAATTTAGGATGCTGCAAACTTGTTCATCCTCTATCAGGTGGCCTTCCATGAGGAATGTCTCCCAAAACCTTTTCATTCTTGTGTTTCATACCATGGGAGGACACTACTTGATTTGGATAGGTGTGCATTCCTCTCAATACCCTTTGTTTTCCTTTCGGATCTTTAAATCTAATTTCAGGTATTTGATAGTTCAATGTATGTTCCCCTATAGAGTACAACCATTGCACTCCCAAGACCACATTAGTATCAACAACATCAACCATATAAAAGCTATCAAAAAATGTGTAATTACCTATGGTGAGTTGTAGCTTTGGAATCCATGTTTTGCACTCCATAGTATGGTGACCTGGAATGATGACTGTGAACCCATCGAATGGTTCAGCAGGTAGCTTTATCCTCTCCAACATGGCTGCATCAATGAAGTTATGTGTGGCTCATCCATCTACCAATACTGAAACCCTTTGTCCTTGTACAACTGCTTGGCATCGCATAGTGTGGAAATGAGGCGCTCCTGAAAGCACTGCTAGTCTCCCTTTGTCAGGTAATGAATGATATTATTATTTTTCTTCTTCTTCTGCTGTGGAATATCCCTCTTCTTGGGCTGAAATATGTCCTCCTTCCTCCATACCCCCTTCATACTCATCATCAGAAAATACTTCAATGAATTGTGCCTTTCCCTTAGCACATTTATGCCCTGGTACCCATGGTTGGAAGCATGTGTAACATAGTTTCTTCCTTTTGATTTCTTCCCTGCTTGGTCCCTCTTTCTTATCCTTTCCAAATTCATCTTATTGCCATGGCTTCTTTTCAAATTTGAATTGGGAAGGAAAGTTGGTCTTGGGGGGAACCCTTGTCATTGGTAGCACATTTTGCAAATCTCTTCTCAAGTTCATGGCATCCTTCAATGAATTAGGTTTGTGGGATTTAACTAAACCTTTTAAGGGTTCATCCAAACCTTTAGTAAAGATCAAGGCTAATCTTACCATAGATATATCAGCCACCTTAACTGATAGTCTTTGGAATTCCAACATATACTCAGCAGGGGTTCCAACTTGCTTCAATTGGGCTAGTTCTTTGAAAGGCAATTCTGGGTCTTTTTGCTCAAATATTTCTAATACCCTGTCAACAAATTCTCCATATGTTGTAACCTGATCATGTCCCAAATTTTTGAGACCATGGAACCACCAATCATTGGCTTCTCCTTCGAGATTCAAAATACCCATTTTTAAAGCATCCTCTTCCACCATTGGATTCAACTGAAAATACACATCTAGTTTTTGTACCCAAGTATTTGCATAACTTTGAGATGAGCCATCAAAAGTGGGAAGGGGCATTTTAACAATGGCATAATTCAATTCTTTATTCTAAAATGGAGTCCTATCACCTTCCCTCATTTTGAGTTTGTTTGAAACATTAAAGTATTCCTCAAAGGTTAGAGTCCTTCTACAATCTTCACTCAACTTTTCCCATTCTTTTACAACTTCCTGCATATCAAATTGGGTGTTAGGTTATTCTTTGGCCTCAATAAATTTAGGTGTAGTAGGACTTGGTGTACTTTGAGATTCATTAGGTCTATTATGAGGTCTTGTTCTTGAGAAAAGACTTTCACCCATTGTCTTCTTTTCCTCAAAAAGAGAATTGTTGTTGCCTCCTATTGCTCCTTTGCTTCCAAGTTGACTAGCCAACAATTCGAACCCTTTCATGATATGTTTTGTCATGTCTTCAAAGAATGGTTTCATGAATTTAGTAAATTCCTCCTTATCCGCTGAGGTTCTCTTCTCATCCCTAGCCATAGTTTCAACAAAATGCACTTATTTTCCTACTTCTTCCTCTTCAACAAAAACACTTCCAGTTTCAAGTTCTAAGGGTGGGGGATGATTTCTTTGGCTTCTTGTACTCATAAATGATCATCCACAATAGGTGCAATGATCATTCTCTAATACCACTTGTAGTGTCCCTTTTTAAGAATTTGCAAAAACTAGGAAAAATTGCAAATTTTGACCAATTCAACCCTTAGACTAGTATTGACTCAACTGCTTCCAAATGGTTCCGAATTGGGTCTAAATGAGTTTGGAAGGTATTCAGACATGTAAATGAGGTTGATGGATGCTTGGAAACTCTTAAAAAACTTCTACAACATTCATTTATAATTAGGGAAAAAATAGGGAACTTTACTAGTCAAATCGAGGTTCAAAACCCCCAAGGGTAAGGGAAAAGGATGGTTTCCAAAACACTGTAAGACCTTCCCAAATTTCAGAACAAAGACATGGTATTGATAAAGGACTTCAATGGGATCCCCAATTCATCAACAATTAGTTTCTATAGGCTTCTTCAACTTCCATAAATCATATGTTTGTATACTAGCTTTAACATAGGGGGAAATGATAGTAAATCTTCACAAATGGTTATGAAACTCAAGAATATTGCTCCCAATTATTCTCTAATGAATATGAAACTTCTTAAACATATTAATGGTGCTCCATACAACAATAATATATCATATTTTGACTGAACCATTCAAATTTGATACCACTTCAAGTGCAAATAACAAGGTATTGGGGAAATGACACCATTTATTCATAGTTTAGCATTTGTACATAAAATCTCTTGGATTTTCGATCTGAAAGTATTATGAGAAGTAAATATAGAGTATATATATCATATTACAAAGATATGGGGCCTCAAGAACTATCCTAAAGATATCATCACCTCACCAAGTGCACCTCTCCTCAAGGAGCAAGAATATGACAAGAAATGGAAGAATGGTTGTAGAAGCAAGCTGAAGGAGATGTGACCACGAGCTTCCCTGTAGCTTCAAAATGTAACAAACGACTCCATTGTATATCCAAATGAAAGGTCTGAATGGCCTCTCCAATTTCCAACTAGGATGGGAATCTTTCACCCTCGAAATTGGTGCTAAGGCAAGTAGAATAACACTCTACTAGCTCTCCTCCCCAAATGCAAAATGTAAAATGATCAAAAGCTGCTCTCTTTCTTTGTTCCTAACTTTTATAAACTCCCTAATTCTTCCTTAACTCGAATTCCATCCATGAGCTTCATGCCAACTCCAATTGGGAAGAGATTCCAAAGTATGCCACTTGTACCTCCAATTCTAGCCTCCTCCTTCACTCAATTCGAATAGGTGTCTCTTTGGATTCCCTAACTCCCTTGTGCAACTTCTTGGAGGCTATTTTTAGCCCTGACATGTCATGTATGTCATATGTCATCCATCAGGTCTGATTTTTTCATAAGTTTCATAGGCATCTTCATCATTGGCGTCACAGAAGCTAGGGAATCTAGCCCAAGTGTCCCACTAGCTCCAAAATGCCTCTTCCTCTTCCATGGGAGTTACTCTTCCTCTACATTTCGACCTCATTGAGTCATGCCAAGTATTATGCCCTTCCAACTCCCCCAAGGATAGTGGACTCCACCTTGGATTCGAATGGGTGATAGTGGAATGCCATGTGGCATGGGGAATCTAGCTTTGTGTGGATACCACACCACCAATGTGTCTCCATGACCAAGTGCCATCTTATTTTCTCATCATAAATATTTATTTAGCCCCATTTAATATATTTATGTCAAGATAAAGTCCATTTGGGGTTTATTAGTTCCCTTATTCCAAATCTAATGTTTCCACCCCAGCCTAGGAAACTAGTAGATTGGTGGAATTTTCCCTTCTTGAGATTTATTTGAATGGGGACATTACAGGGTCCAGGGGTCCAATCTCATCCACTACTACTATACCCCTAGGTGTACTATAGGGCCCGACACATAGCACATAGGTAAGATTGGGGGGGATTTGAACTTGTGACCTTCCATTTACAACCATTTTACAACTTCTCAACGATACCACTTGCTTTGCCCCCCATGGGCTCAAATGGGGCATAATGTTGAGAGTGGGATAGATGTTCATCTGGATAGAAGTTGAGGTGTTCTTATCCCAACGAGATATTTCAGCTACCTCATTAATGTATAAATAAGTATGTTAATGTGTGTAATACAGGAAGTGTTGAGGTTCATTATATGCATTGTTTCTTCTTATCCAAACTGCATATTTTATCATTTTCCTATATATTATTAATGTAGGGTTTGGAAGGACAAGTTTTTCCATCAATGGGAACATTCTACCAAGAAATCCTTGCCAAAATGGTCGAGGAGGATTACTATTATAGACATTGTTAAGTATAATATCGATATTAAATATTACGAGTAAAAAAAATAATTTAAAACAAGTCATGATGACAACTGGTACATTATAATGTTGTACTTTTTCAAATCAATTAAAGGCAATTTACAAAAGGGATCCATATAAACAAAAGAAGAATCTCATATGCACAAAAGACAAAGTCAAACTGTTACTTGAATAATGGTAAAATATGACACTTATATTATCTAAAAAATGGATAGCAAGTGAAAATTTTAACTTTACATTGTTAAAATGGAAATGAGATATGAGTTGAAACAAATAAATTGACACTTTTATAATCGTAATTTAGAACTATAAAATTTTATTTTATAGTTTTGGAATAAAATATCATAGTTTTGGAAATTAAAATTATGATTTTGAAGTAAAAAATTGCACTTTTCAAATTCAAATATTGCACCTTTCGAATTTTCCCTTCTTGAGATTTATTTGAATGGGGACATTATAGGGCCCAGGGGTCCAATCTCATCCACTACTACTATACCCCTAGGTGTACTATAGGGCCCGACACATAGCACATAGGTAAGATTGGGGGAATTTTCCCTTCTTGAGATTTATTTGAATGGGGACATTACAGGGTCCAGGGGTCCAATCTCATCCGCTACTACTATACCCCTAGGTGTACTATAGGGCCCGACACATAGCACATAGGTAAGATTGGGGAGGATTTGAACTTGTGACCTTCCATTTACAACCATTTTACAACTTCTCAACGATACCACTTGCTCTACCTCCCATGGGCTCAAATGGGCATAATGTTGAGAGTGGGATCGATGTTCCTCTGGATAGAAGTTGAGGTGTTCTTATCCCAATGAAATATTTCAGCTACCTCATTAAAGTATAAATAAGTATGTTAATGTGTGTAATACAGGAAGTGTTGAGGTTCATTATATGCATTGTTTCTTCTTCTCCAAACTGTATATTTTATCATTTTCATATATATTATTAATGTAGGGTTTGGAAGTACAAGTTTTTCCATCAATGGGAACATTCTACCAAGAAATCCTTGCCAAAATGGTCGAGGAGGATTACTATTATAGACATTGTTAAGTATAATATCGATATTAAATATTACGAGTAAAAAAAATTAATTTAAAACAAGTCATGATGACAACTGGTACATTATAGTGTTGTACTTTTTCAAATCAATTAAAGGCAATTTACAAAAGGGATCCATATAAACAAAAGAAGAATCTCATATGCACAAAAGACAAAGTCAAACTGTTACTTGAATAATGGTAAAACATGACACTTATATTCTCTAAAAAATGGATAACAAGTGAAAATTTTAACTTTACATTGTTAAAATGGAAATGAGATATGAGTTGAAACAATAAAATTGACACTTTTATAATCGTAATTTAGAACTATAAAATTTTATTTTATAGTATTGGAATAAAATATCATAGTTTTGGAAATTAAAATTATGATTTTGAAGTAAAAAATGCACTTTTCAAATTCAAATATTGGACCTTTCGAAATGAAAAATGCACTTTTCAAATCGAAATTCACTTTTTTTGAATTGAAATTTGCACTTTTGGGTTCAAAAGTAGTCAAAACACACACTAATGGAATAAAATAAAAAACTTTTGAAACCCAATACTGCCACTTTAAGAACCCAATTTTGCAATTTAGAAATGTTGATGTGGACAATTTGAAGGGCTAAATTACTCTTTTCTACTCTAGATTTTGCCTAAAAAGTCCAAATTTAATGAAATATGCATTAAATGAGCGCAATTGTTTTTTGAATTGGTATTTTGGCCACAAACCATAACTAGCGCACCAATGCACTATACTAATATAAGCTCATCATATAAACAGTAAGACAAAAATGGAAATATAAACTTTCACATTTTTCGAGGACAAGATACCGGTGTGCTACATAGATAATAGAGCATTAGTGCGTTATATTGATATAAGTGCACCGATTACACAACAAGACAGAAAAATGTGAGTGTAAGATTTCACAATTAACACTTTGTAGCGGTTTCAATCAGTGCATATCTAGACTAAGTGCATCGATGCGCTTTCCATGTTAAGGTGCACCAATGCGCCAATGCAGAATTTGGGGCACCAATTATTAAAAAAAAGTAGAATGTTGCTTGTTTCCCAGTTTTTATTTTTAGAATGAAAACATGTATCGATTGTAGTCTTTACTCAGATGCAAGGGAGAAAATAATGTTCAATCAAATGGTTGATTATTCAAATTCCATCTCATTCCAAGTTCAAGTCCTCATTTGCCACCACTCGTAAATCCATATTTATTTATAATTTTGATTATCTAATGGAATTTTGTTGTATTTTTACGTGCATTTGAATGCTAGTGCATTGAATTTTGCAGTATCTTGATTCCGGATCAAGTTCATATGCACATGATATTCCATCACTCCCAAAAAGACGCAAACTCTTATAAGGAGAAGCATATTGCAGGTAGATGGTATATGGAAAGGAAGGCCACTTTACCGCACCAACTATTGTTGATTCTCAAGATGACTCGTGAAAAAACAGTGAAGGACACCCTTAGAGGGTTGGTCAAGGGGAAGATGGGGATGGAAACCCGAGTATTGTTTAGAGCCCTTGGTTTATTATCACTTACAAATGCTAGTTGAAAACATATATACAATAATAATTTGAACTAGCATGAAATAAATCCAATTAAACTAAGTTAAATAAAAGCATATATAAAGCTAATGAAAAAAAGGTTATCTATGATGCAATAAAATGGAATTCTAATGAAATTATGTCAATGAAGAAAAGATTAAGTGACTAACTAATGAAATCAAATAAAAAAATGAAATGAAAGCTTTAGCCTTTTTAAAGCAAAAGTGATTTTATGTCAATAATCAAAGTTAAAGTTAGTTGCACATTAGATCATCAAACTAAATAATAAATGCAAAATATTACGATGTAAGCTCAAAGTCAGTGTTATTAAATTGCAAAATGTTAAATCTATTAAGTACAGAAATGCCAGGCTATTTATTTTTTAGTCCCTGCTCCACATGGATTATAGTGATCGGTTGGTCGCCAAATTTAGTTGACCGACATTGTTTCAATTTTTTAAACCTAATGTTATTAAAGTTTTTCAACTTTTTATTATTAAAATCAATTTACTAAAAATTAAAAATAATTTTTTGAAATTTCAAAATTAGATTATTTATTTTTTGATTGGTGCAGCACACAGATTTGACAAATTACCCCTGGTGCGCAAAATAATTATGGAATTATTAAAATAATAAAATATATAATACTAAAAAAAAGGCAAAAACTTGCCACGTGCACTTGGCAACAACCCTTCATTTAATACATTTAATGTGATATATGAAAGATTTGACAACCGCCATTAGTGTTGTGTATTGCTCCAGCACCTTGGCTGGCTTCGCCACGTCTTGGTGTTTCCGGTCGATCCGAAAAAGTTTATCAGGAACAGTTTTTCCTAAAGCGAACCTTTGTTTGTTGGGGTAAGATACACAATCCATCCACCAGGGTATCAAACTTTCATTTTGATTAAGCAAAACCGATTCATTATACTTAACTTATAAACATATTCAATTCTTTCCCTAAATCTGATATGTAAGAACATCTTACATTGCATCCATCCTCCAATGTTATCCTTATGAGCAGCCCACCACCTCGCAGGAGTGGCCTTCAGGGCTACATCTAACGCCAAGACTCGCTGTTGTTCTGGGACCTGAAGTTCAAACTCTGTAAGAAAAAATACAGGTTTACTAAGCCATCATATAAAAAATGAATAGAATTTGCACGGATTTTTGGAATTATTATTAATTTAGACAAATACAAAATTAACGCTCAAGCATTGAGAGCATTATATTAGAGAAATTGATCAATTAAATCTCTGAATTCGAACATACCAGGCCTCTGATGATCCGACACATGGCTAATGAACGCCATGAGACCCACACGGCCAAAGAACTTTGAGACAAATACAGTGGCATGCCCCTGGGCTTCCGGGCATTCGATCCACTGCAGACAAGGCCGAAGAATGCAAGTCCCTTTCACATGAGGGTAATCAGTAAAATCCCTTATCTGTAATGTCGAAGAATGAAAGTCCCTTCACATTAGGGTAATCAGTAAAATCCCTTATTTTACAGGAGGCTCAGCTGAAATCATCCTCACATCTTCACATTTCACAATCTTTTGCAAAAATCACAGGCGGCTCAGCTGAAATCATCCTCACATCTTCACATTTCACAATATTTTGCAAAAATCACAGGCGGCTCAGCTGAAATCATCCTCACATCTTCATCTGCCTTCATAATTTTCTTTATTTTGCGTGAGACTGTGGAGGGTAATTGAACATTTAGAAGGCATGTAAACAATCCTAATCTATACATATCATATATAAAATATTTGCAATACTCACCTAGCAATTGAGTTCACGCAGATGCTTGGAAAACTGGAAGAGTTTGCATAAAGACAATAAGCTTGCTTTGGATCCGTCGCTTTCTAAGTCTCTAAGTAGTGCAGGCTCCATCGATTTCTAAGTCTCTAAGAAGTGCATCCACCTTTAAGGAGACGATGCCTTTGGCCATCCCCGACAATGGGTCTACTACTGTCAAGGAAATAGCTTGGCCTCAAGCCTTCAATATTGTTTAGAATGGGTTAGTGCCATTATCCACCACTTTTGTCCTTCATTGGCAACCGAAATTTAATGTGTTATTCCCTGACACAAAGTAGGAGATAAAATTGGCAAACATATTTTTTCTTATTGCAATAAGGTTCTAATAGCTGCAATGGCTTATGGCATAACTGTTCATATTACCTAGTAAATCAAATAGCATCAGAACTTCCTGGGTTTTACCAAACAACATGGATGATGACCAAATCCACTCACCCAAGCAAGTAAGTGGATGAGTCCCAATATTTGTTGTTCTATGCTTCTCTACCCGCCTTCGCCGCTGCCCGACAATATTTCCTGTATAAGGGTTTTGCTGTCAGTGCTTCTTCATATAATATTTCAAATGCAAACACAAGCAGACTGCAATTTGTGACCAATACTTACCCCTGCACTATTCAAAATCATCCATGAAGGAGGCTCCGCAGAGCATTCCCTTATGTGTTGGTTTTTTGTTTTTTTCGTCCAACCGCCCGCATAACCTTCTATGCATTCTATTTAGCTTCCTTGCATGCAGTACTTTGTCACGTGTACAGGTTTCAATAATGTTCATTGTCGAATATTGTGTATTATTATACCTGCCAGTGTTTGCAGCACTAATTGTAGCCTACCCATCGGATTCTATTGGTTAAGCTATGATATGAAGAAGCAGATGTTGAAGCACCCATAACCTGCAATAAACTGGCTTAGAAATTAAACTTTGGCAATGTGTTTTGGGAAGCCAAGTTATGTTCCTCATGTTAGATAACTGGACACGTTGTTGACAATGATACAACTCACGGACACATACAGGCACGAACATACCTTCATGAATCAACCACGCGGAGGAAATCTCACGCCCTAGGAAAACTTGGTGAAAAGGTGGCAGAAACAAAGTGATACAACGAGTAAAATGGAAACCTTAGCAACAAATGGCGATCAAGGTGTATTCAACGATGTACGGATAGTCACATTTATCAAGGCTTAGCTACATTTTGTTTTATAATTTATATATTGTAATTTATTTAGTGTTAAGTTACTATATACACTTAAAGTTGGTCTCCATCCGTCTATGTTGTTGTCACATGTTGCAAACCTGTCAACAACGTTTGTTGTTGTAGCTGAAAATTTTCAAATGGAGCAGCAAGAATTACCTGTTCCTGAACTTAGCGAGTATCTGATCACAGCGTTCTTGATCCAAGGGAAGGAATGCTGACCCATTCCCTTTGCCTCTCCATACTTTTAAGACCTTACAAGCAAAATTATGCATATTTTGTTTTCTTATTTTGTTGATGCCAATCAAGTTTTCGATGCATTCTCCATAAGGGTAACCCACCCATTCTTGTAAATTATCAAGGTATGTCGGTGGCAGAGCTTATGGAGCATCATGTAGCTGCAATGACAAAGGTTAACGCTGTCAAATAACACATAAAGGATAAGTTCCTTCAACTATTGGATACAGACGATGTGTATTTTGCTTGGAATCAATTTTTATTTTGCCTTGTTTCGCATTGAATTACTATTGTTTTAGTTAGATTTGGCTTAATGAAACCAACTATGCGAACTGATCAATAGACTTTTTGTGCCTATTTTACACATTTTGCAGTTGCAACGTATGCCAAGAATAGTGGAAGGACCCTGATCAGCTTCAGTTTCACCGAGGAAATGGAGTCTTGCATTCCTCTACCGGTGTTGCTTTCATTGTTGTATAGCAGTGTCATCCATTGAACATCATTAAGGCGGAGATACACTTTAGAAAATTTAAAGAAATAGTGTAAGAAAATGCCATTGCAAAGTCATGTGTTGAACTGTATTAATACTCAGTTGACCAAAAACTTTGTGCTAACAAAAACTATTTTATTAAAGGCTACGCGAAAGGTATTGCTACCACGTAGCCTTCATGAATTTGAAGGTCCCAAGACTTAAGTAGCAAGGGTTCAATATTGACCAGGGCCCAATGTTGATATCGGAAATTAGTGAACTGATACTTACTGCTCACAAAGTAAAGTGCAATTTAGTTGTCTATGTATGCCAAGAGACTTACACTACATGCATCTATTTTAGTTTTCTATGGATGTCATGCGACTTATAGTACTTGCATCTACTATATGTTTTAAGAACATGTTAATGTTGTTTCTCATTTGCTTTTTCACCACAGATTTGAATTATTTGAATGCTTATAGTGCTTTTTATTTTTTTTCTTGAGAAATGGATTTTTGGCAAGTTGGTCTATTGGTCTTAGAATTTTTGTTGTTGCATATGATTAAATTGTTGTTCTTGTTTGTTAATTTCCATGGCCGAATCAAAGAAAAATAATATAGTATATAGCAGTTTTGACTTATTTTTTTCATTAACGGAACCAAGCAAAGCCTATGAAAAAAGAGTGAGAATGACAAACAAAAGCACTACCAATGTGTGTTTTATTTCCATTGCCACAAGGATGGCATTATTGCTAAAGCTTAAAGTTGAAGTATGTGCTAAATTTACTGATACAAATCTTTGCAGGAGAGAACTCTAGTAATGGTTTGTCATTCATTGCGTGTGTTATGGCGTTTGGATTAGCTATAAGGTGTTTGATGGTTCAATCCATAACATTGAACTGGTAGCATTTGCTCATGTATATGATAGTATGCAAAAGGAATTAAACACAAAAGATTCCAAATTCTATCTTCATGTATATGATGGTATGCAAAAGGCATTAAACACAAGATTAAAATTCCATTGCCAAACATTTATAAAATATTTATTTGCTTCAAGATGCTCCAAAAAACTAAATATCTCTCATTTTGGAGTGCACACAAAAATGCAAATAAATAGAGCATCCCAAAACCCGCATATGTCTATAATCTTGAACAAACAAGACAGTTAAGCCAATCGATGGCGTATGTCATTGCAAGACCAACTGCAGTAGTATAAAGAGTGTGAAAATTTAAAATATGCCAATGGTCATTGCCCACTTCACTACAAATTCTAACAACTATTTTAAGAGTAAGGGCTACAACCTGTTAAAGTTAAATAAATTTAAATAAAGTTGACTTTTGTTAGGCCATTTTTTAAGTTTAACTAAATCTAATAAATTATGTGCATTTTTAATATTTCGGAACATACCTAGTAACAATTTTAGGGTGATAATAAAAATAGGCGAGAAACCTATGTTTGCAATGGTTGTCTAACTAGGAAGGGATTCAATGCATTTACACATATATGTTTGTAACATAAAACTGCAGCCATGCTGCAATTGTTGTTTTGCACATTCAACATGTACAACAACATGTTTAAATCAAAACACTTTGAACAAACCTACGATTCTACCTACCCAGGTAACCTCGGCAGGTATCCGTTGCCATGCAGCCTTGTTATTTATGAGGATGCATGTATATGTTAATTTAACTTGGAATATATTTAAAATTGAGAAATGTATCGACCTTTGTTAGAGATCATGCCACCTACACCATTGTATGGAAAGTTTAATTCCACGAGTCAATGGAAGAAATCTCAACCACCTGCCCTGTTGTTTTTTGTAGCAATTTCAGAGGAGGCCACCTTCCTGTTGTTCGTTGTAGCTTAACTCTGAATAAGGATTGAACTTTTAGTAAAATAGGGTTAAGATACTATTAAATTTTAAATAACATAATTATATCGCGAGTGAAAATAAACACTACTATCATTTTGTACCCATGCAAAATATGTGACCCATTATTGTGGATGAACAAATATGTAAAAATATATTCATAATGTCGGAGGTTGGTTTGTGGTTTTTGCATGGTTGGGTGAGAATTTCCACAATTAAAAAAACCGAGTACAAAACGCTACCACTGGTTTCAAGTCCAAATCTGAAAAGGACAAAGCTATTGCTCACATGTTCAATTTTCAATATTTTCATAATTTCAAATGACAGAATATGTTCATACAAAAAATGATTCCTAAACTTCCGTGCACATGTTGACAACTTGCTTAAGATACTATTCAACAAATTCCATTTCGTTGCTTCGGGATTTGTTTACTATAATAGACACTTCAGAAGTGACGACAATGGCTGGTGAAGCCGTGTGCAAGTATTTCCGGGAAGATTAAGACGGTGGGTTGGAAATGCTTTCCATGGTGTTTATTTTGTGAGAAATTCTGAATAACGGTTTCACATAAAGTCTAAAAATCCGATGATTTCAAAAACCTTAGAACATCCAAATTTTTTGAATTTGAGAGTTGTAACCAAGGTTCTAAAAATTTCTGTTCATTTTTTTCAAAATCTGACCAAATCGTCGAGTCTATTCCGCAGGGTTTGAAAATGATCCTACCAAACATCCATGAGTTAATTACAAGTTAGTTATAGGTTTAAATAATTTATTAGCATATCCATTTATGATTAAAATATTTTTAATTTATATCTTAATTTCTTAATTTCTTAATTTTTTAATTTTTTATATATACATTATGAAACTTAACTTTCAACAATATTTCAATCCGCCGATTGAAAATTTCAAAATCAACTACTCTCACAGTTTATGTCACCGACAATTTGATGTTATCAATGCTGTGATTAATTCTTGTCGTGCTTTAATATTCTGCTCCTAATATATGTCATTGTTTGTACAATCGAGATAAGTCTTTCCGTTATACTGGCCAAACCTCTAAGAAATTAAGGTTGTCAAACAATGGAAGCTACGCATAGTTAGAATAGATTCACACTTGTGGGGTCTATATTGTAGTATCGATTTATATACTTGGGATATATATTTTCAAGTACTATTCGTCTATCTCCATTCATTGCTCTAACATACTGCAATACTTCTCATGCCATTTTTGATGCCTTGTTTAGTTAACTTAAGATTAATAAATGATTTTCTTACTGTTTTCAACCAAAGTTGATTTGATTCCTAATGACAGGGATCGTACTTTCCCCCTTTTCCTATAAATTGTTGTCTCTATCAATGGAAGCATCCCCTTAATTCTTGAGTCACATCTCAATCTTCATAAAGCGACATTATGTTTAAATTCTCGAATTATCAATGGAAGCATCCCCCTGATTCTCGAGTGGCATCTCAAGCTTCATAAAGCAGTATTATGTTTAAATTATCGAATCACTAATTAGAAGAAATGAATCTTCTAAATATTGGTGAGGGAAAGAGGGATGTTTCTTTTTTACAGGTATAAGATGCCTAAGCTGATGTCAAAAATTGAGGGATGAGGTAATGGCATAAAGGCAAATCTTGTCAATATGGTAGATATGGTTAAAGCTTTTGCTAGACCTCCTCATACAACAAAGTATTTTGGTTGTGAATTTTGGTTTTACATCTCTATGATAATCACATGTGATTGCTTCTTTACCTTTTTAATATTCCACATAAACCATATTTCAATCATAAACATAATTTTAAAGCAGGGACTAGCTGCTTTGCAACTATTTCTCTTGTTTATATAATTAACCCTATCCATTTATATGTCAATCCGGGACATAAGTCTTGCGATCTATAAACAATATATGTGTAGGTGTAGTAGAAGGCCTAAGTTATCTAACTCGTCAACTATCAAAAGTTGAAAAGTAGTGTAAATCACTAACTATAGGAACTAGTGTAAATATGTAGGAATTTGTGTATGTCTGCAGGAATCTATTTAAGTATATAGAAATTTACTTAAGTGTCACTTTGTGTTGTTTATTTGTGTTTACTTGTTAGATTAATGATGCGGTTTATATATAAAGATCAAAATATAAATTTGTGCACAAGTGTGGATTATTTGATTTAGGTCTACTTCAACAAATATGCAAACTATACAATCATGATATCATTTTGAATAAAACAGGTTACAAAATATCGCTTACAGGAATAAGAAAAAAAAGAAAAATAGCTATCTAGACTAAGCTATCTAAGTACTCTTCAAAACAATTCAAATATGTGACCAATAACTATGTTGCTATTCAAACATCTGAAAACTATGTGCTTAAACTGCCACAAAACATTAAGTGAATTTGTTATACAACAGAGATGAAAGTACTGAACATTAGATATCATAAACGATATATAAAAGTGTTCAGTGTACAAGACTGAATGCAAATAATAGAATTAAAGAGACTAACAAATAAAATTGAAAATCACACAGTGAATTGATTTGTATAGATCTGAAAATGCACAGAGATACATATAAAACAAATTAAGTGAAAGTATTTATAAAAAAACAATGGTAGCCTTACACTCCTCTTGGTGGGCCCTTGCCAATTGGATTGTAGAGCTAGCTAATCTCCAATCTCACACAATGAATAGAAAGCTTGAAATATAAGTGCAACAAAATCATATGAGTAATACTCTATTTAATAAAAAGGATTAACACTCAACAACTAGTGCTGTGATTAGCACAATATAATCATAACATTGTTCTTCTCTCTGATTCTCTCTAAATCAACACAAAAGGATGGGAAAATATATATAAGGGTCAATTTGTAACAACAGGTTCTCTATAGGAGGAAAAGGATACCCATTGAATTAAGGAGGCAATAAAACAAATTACAAATATAGTTCGTAACAAGTGCAAGGTGACTCAAGAATTAACAAACGCCATCAAAGGAATCATATCTGATTTATAGAAGGTTGTAGATGTGACCCACATCAGCTATACATTCCATTCATATGGCATTAAGTGCATATGAATGGAACCAATCATCTCGTGCATATCTTGTTATCACAAGCCGCACATGGAAGAACGGGTGACTGGGCACATCTTCAATGACTTGGGCGCATGGTGAGGGACACTGTTAGAGGGGACCCTTCAGGATCCTTAGTTGTCATTAGTTACTATGTAATAATCTAGTTAAAGAAGCCGTTGGAGCGGGTGCAACCGCTCCAACCACATGTAAGATGTATAAATATACCTATCAAGATGAATATAACCAGTTGGATGCATTCGACTCATATCCCGTGTCTTGATTTTATCTCTGTGTATGCTTATACTCTCTGCTTGAATACAACATCTGGCGTCGTTGCCATTCTCTTTTGGCTAGGTGACAGCAACAGCAAAAGAGGAGCGGTTCGAACTTGAAGAAGATCGTGAGAAGAAAGAACCCTGCAAGAAATGCTCAGAAATGATGATGCTGCGTGATCGAATCTGAAGGAAATCGTGCAATGATTAGTTGAAGAAACCTGCAAGAAAGTCTAAAATGGCGTGAAGATGCAAGAAAACTGCAAGAAGTACTGAAGACTGCTTCATGTGCATTGATCCAGAAATATTTTGCGAGAACGATTGATCATGTTGATACTTCTGCAAAAAGAAGAAGAAGAAGGTATTTGTCGATCTCACACCAAGGCCATCGCTTTCAGCCGAGCCAAACCTCCACCAGATCTCATTCGTTATTCAGAACATTTTTCAATGAAATAATTTATTTGGCCACAAAGAAGGATATTGCATCAAGCAATGCCACCGATTTAAAGATCTCATCTTGCCAATGAAGTTCCTCCTCCCGTCGAATATTCTAGTCATTGAAATAATTGTTATGTTGTTAAGTTTCTTTGATCCATCGACTTGTGCACTAAATCCTGTAGCAGGAAGACAAGCAAAAACATAACGGGTTGACTTTAAGATTTTATGGAAGATGAAACACTATTGTACTGGAGATTATTACATCAAGAAATTTCCCAAGACAGTCGCCTAAAACATGTGCCTGCTGACTACACTGTTATGTTGTCGACTTGTTCTGAGAACTATTTTTCAAGTGTGGAGTTGATGATTATTATCTTGACGCAGAAGAAGTCGGCCTATGGGTCAGCTAGGAGGGCTCTGGATTTCTCCATGACGATGTTTCCACCTTCCTGTGAACGGTTTGTCGATGTCTTGGGGTTGAAGACCCTTTTTGCAGATTTCATGGGTTCTAAGACGGAGCGTACTATAAGACATTTTATGCAAATGAAGTCAACCAGCATTCGATCGAGGATTCCGTGATTCTGTCGACTGCAGTAAAAAGAAAGTAGACCAAATTACAAGTCTTGCCAGAAACCGTCGGTCAGAGATGTAGAATATTAAATCTTATCGACCACCGTGGGAAAACCAGAAGTTCATACCTGGCGTTTGGATGTCGACCGAAGTAAATATATCAACTAATGCCTACAAATTTTCTCGACCATAATGCCAATGACTTCGACCAACAGCCAGTTAAATTCAACTGAAGGGCGCCTTTTGATGTTGCTGCTCAATGGAACCTGGCGCCGAAACAATTAATGGAGTGTGTTGATCTACTGACAAGTCAGTCGTCAACATTCTTGTTGATGACAATACTTGTTAAATATGTTGGTTGGCAAGTGTAGCATTGAATATCAAAGCATACTAATAAGTGGACGATCTTATTTTCATATTGTATATATATGGCAGATATATTGAATGTTGGGTGGTACATGGTCGATACCTACCCCTTGTAAAAGTCTTGGTCGATGTTTAATTAGTTGTAAAGATGGCCGGTCTCTTCTCTTTGGTGAATGGTAATATGGTCGAGGTATCACAATTGTGGTCGACAAGTCTTGGTTTTGAAATTTGGTTGATGAAGTCGACCAAATGTTAAAGTGGTCGGCATTAGAAATGAAGTCTATGTTTATCTTTTGTAAAGTATGGTCGAGTTAAATATTATATTGGTCTATATTTCAAAGTGGCCGACATTATAATTAAGTTGATGTCTCATGGTCGAGTCTCTTTGGTCGCTATTACTACAATAGTCAATTGTAAATGGTCGGTACTAAAAATGGTCGAAATTCAAAATAGTCGAGTCATTGGTCGATATTATAAGTGGTCGAGTCTTTTTATGAAGTCGATGGTCGAGAGTCGACTTTTTTATTATAATTCAGCCGGTCTCTAGCCGACTCAGTAAGTCATGTCGAGTTGAGTCAATTCGACCAATATCAGTTGGTATCGACCACAAGTAGCAGCGACACATTCGGAACTTGCAGGAAGCCTCACGACAGATAAGTCTACAACAAGCATGTATTCAAGCATAAGACATCTATACCACACAGAGAAAGCGCTTCACGTTAATAATGACAAAAGAACACTTAAATTGATCAAGCCCCCCGGTACTGACACACATAAACATCTATTCAATGTCATTTCAGACGTTTTTCCGGTAGTTGGTGCGTTGGTGTAATGGCAGAGCATAAAAGCCCAGAAGCTCCTGGACTGTGGAAGAGAATCCGGTAGGAAGGTGAAAGGGATAAGCGGCTCAATTGGCCACTACCAGACTGCTAACAGAGACTAAAGGAATCGTAGTTCATGGCTGTTAATGTTTTCTTTGGGACGAAGAAATATTTTGAGGTGGGGGAGATGTTAGAGGGGACCTTTTGGGATCCTTAGTTGTCATTAGTTACTATGTAATAATCTAGTTAAAGAAGCCGTTGGAGCGGGTGCAACCGCTCAATCCACATGTAAGATGTATAAATATACCTATCATGATGAATATAACCAGTTGGATGCTTTCGACTCATATCTCGTGTCTTGATTATATCTCTGTGTATGCTTATACTCTCTGCTTGAATACAACAGACACATTACCGTCTAGAAGTGTCGAGTTGTGATACCCATGTGCTGGTTTCTTTGTTGGACACATATTAGACATACGAGGAATGTTGATGGTGGTCGCTGAAATAGAGGTCGTGCTGTAGGAATTGGTCAGTGCTACATGAATTGAACCATGTTGCAGGAATGGAACGAAGCTACAAAAACCAAGTGATGTTATAGAACTAAACCATCATTAGTAAGATGGATTTCAAAACTTTGTCTAAATCATCAAAAACAAAGTAAATTAAGAAAATAAACAACATAATACCTTTTTACACTTGCTTGGCATATTAACTTCATATTGTGAGTGGATAGGGCAATACATATGGCAATTAGATGTCATAGCTAGGAAAAACAGGTAAAAAATGGGTGAATGGGTGATGGGAAAGGTGCCAAATAAGTAGACCAACATCTCCCCCACACCTGTTCATTTGAATGTCCTCATGCAAAAATTCTCTATCAATTTCTGCAAAACTATATGAAAACTTAAAAGCTGGACCAAAACAATATCAACCTAGCTATGCTACATCCACCAAAATGTTGAAATTAATTCCTACTTTATCTCTTCATTCCCCGAGCCTTTTCTTCAACATCCTGATATGAACAACATAATTCCTAGCCTATGCACACCATTTCCTAGCTAACCTTTGAATCTTCTTGTTTTGAGAGACTATCTTCTTATATTTGGCAACCAACTTCTCATTTTTGTGTTGAAGCTTATGTCCCTGTGCCTTGAGTTTTTCATTTTCCATTTTAATATGTCGATATCAAATGTCATACTCTTTAATCTCTGCCTTAAGTCTTTAATCTTCTTGTTTTTCTTCTTCAATCGAGCAATTACAAAGGGGATGGCAAAATTAGAAGAGACTACAGGTTGATTGACAATGACTTGAAGTACATAATTATCATGGAGTTTGAGATCAGGAAAGTTGTTCTCAAGAAAACCATAGTCAAACTACCAAGGAGTAAATAACTCAAGGTTATATTCAACATTACTAGGTTTTAAAGGTAAGATATCTTCTCTGTCATTAGAATATGTTGGTTTAGTTGTTACTAACTTATGAGGATCATACCGAGGAAGAACACATTCAAATTATTGAGCAAACTTAAAATCAAGATTTCTCGAGGGTAAACAAGGGGTACGTTCACAAGGTGCAAGCCTCTTCTTCTTATGAGGGGACTTTGTCTTATGAGATAATATAGGTGCTTCCCTTATGTCTCCCTCTTCACACTCTAAATTGATCATAGTTGGCTTGGGAAAGTTTGGCTAAGGATCAGAAGGTTTGGTTTTTGGAGCCATAGTCTTGATGAGTTTCCAAGGAGTAAGGGTTTCTGCTACAGGGGGATCTTTATCCTTCTACTTATATCTTTGAGACTTTATAGGTATAGAGACAAATACTTCAACCCATGGAGATTTAGGAGCTCGATCTGGGGTATGGTGAGCTGGATGTGCTTCATGGACTTCTACTTCGGCAATATGAATAGACTGAATTTTTGGTGCTTCTATCTCCTGCCGTATGAATAGGTGGAGAATTTGGGGTTTCTTGAGCCTCTATTTCTCGAGTATGGGAAGGTGGCGATTATGGGGTTTCATGAGCTTCTATAGCAATGGCTTCAGACAAATAAATGAACCTGTTTCTACTTAGGAAATTGACCCAATTATCGTTTCTAGCCTTCAATTCCTCCTCAATCAGAATTTTAATGAGTATGTGATGACAAAAGCTACTGTATGGATTTTTAGGTTTTTTCTAGACTTGCTTGGACATCTTGGACAAGATTTTGAGTAAGAAATATGGAAATTTAACTTAAGGTCTAATTCAAAATGCACCATGTTTGCACAAGTTCTCCAGAGAAATGGTCACGCAATGGTACATCGAGAGCGCAAGACTACATCATTGAGGTGTAAGTTCCACTAAGTCGTGGACCATGGATGTGCAAGACTCACAAAGAATGACACATCAGCAGTGCAAAAGATGACATGTGGCAAAAAAACAATCCGTGAAGCAAGGAAGAAGGAATGCCACAAACAACTTGTGGACATACAATCCATGTAGAACATGTATAAATAGAGATGCAAGTTGGAGATTTGATGTAAGCTTGATGACAAGGCTATATATATTCAAGAGGAACATACATATTTATATTTGGGGCATTGAGCACTTGAGGACGGAATAGCATGGTCTAGTGAGGAGTTGAGTGCGCAAATGCAACAGAATGAAATACTGATCGTGCGTAGAATGATGTTATAGATCTGTGATGGATGCATAAACATTGAAAGGAAGAATCACAAAAGTATGCACAAGTGCGTGAGTACAGAATGATAGTATTACTGGCAACACACAGGTAGTCACAGATGTGGTAAGATAGAAGCACAAAAACAGAACTGAAACATATCAAAAGATGCATAGAAGGTTGGATGATGCATGAAGTTTGACGTGAAGTGTGTGAAGTAAGGAAGTCCATTTGATGCGAAGTGATAGAACAACAAAATAATCTTGCATGCGCATCACGATGATGACGATCTGACGCAAGTGCGTTAAACCGAAAAGACGAATCATATGATGCACAACATGTCGCAAATTTTCTAAAGGATTGTGGCACTTAAACCGAACGGACACATCTAAGTTAGTGCGCAATTCCATTTGATACTAGTGCATAATTTAAAAATAGAAAGCTATATATTAAAGCACATTATTAGTTGGTGAAGTTCCGTTTCGCAAAAGCATAACGGAATAGCTAATAAGTGGCGCAAATTGCAACAGATGAAGTAGCACACGACATATGAAGTAAGTCATCAGCAGAAGCGAAGAATTGAGTGGAATGAGAATTCAAGTGATGTATGCAAGGGAGTAACTGCAATTTGACTACATACAGAAGGTGGGCACAACAAAATGAACTACAGAAGATCAGAAGTGTGCGCGAGTTGAAAGCTCAGTAAGGCAACATAATATATTCTTCATCTAGGCGGTAGGATGGGGCAAGGAGCAGGAGGTCGTAGCCTCCTTCCAGTTGGTGCTGGATAACACAGGAAGTTGGTGCTTCCATCGGGTTGGATCCTGTAAAACCAGGGGGTCGGTGCCTCCTTCCAGTTGGTGCTAGTAAACACAGGAAGTCGGTGCTTCCTTTAATGTATTATTTTCATTACAAAAGAGCATTTTGTGGTTTTCTCCCGATTGGGTTTCCACTTCAAAATCATGTGTGTTATGTGTCTTGGTGCATATGTGGATGAATGTTTTATTTATGTTGAATGCATAATTAAATATCAAGATTAAATTTAAGAATAATATGTTAAAGAAGGTAAAAACTGTTGATAACTGCGTTAATATTGCGGTATTAAATCGATTCCAACAATTAGTATCAGAGCAGGTGTCTTCAGTAACAGGTTAACATCTGGAAGATAGATCCTTGCAGAGATGGGCAAGCAAGAAGGTATTTCTACTAAAAGAGTACCAAGGTTTGATGGCACCAACTATATATTCTAGAAGGTTAGGATGGAATTTTATCTGCAATCACTGGGGGTAGATGTCTGGCAATCCATTATTGACGGTTACAATGTCCCAACAGTCTTGCCAGTTAATCCAGCACAGAGGAGAATCTATGAATGCAATGCAAGATCCATAAACGCATTGCTTTGTGGTTTGACTGGTAATGAGTTCGTGAAGGTTATGCACTGCACATCAGCCAAGGAGGTTTGGGACAAACTCAGAGGTGTCTATGAAGGTGACGAGAAGTTAAAGAAAGTAAAGTTGCAGAATTACTTTGGGTTATTTGAATCTTTGAAAATGAAAGATGAAGAGAACATTACCTCTTATTTCTTAATAGTGGATGAGATAGTTAATGCTATCAAAAGTCTCGGGGTCACTTTAGAAGAAGAATCTGTGGTAAAAAAGATACTAAGAACTCTTCCCTCAAGGTTTGATGCAAAGGTGTATGTATTGGAAGATAGATCTAATCTTGAAGATCTGACAAAGGACGAGCTTCGCGGGATTTTGACTGCATACAAGATAATAACTGAGAAAGAGACTCCCATCAGAAAGGAATCCGCTTTTAAAGCCACTGGGAAGGACGAGCATGATCATGACAAGGAATTTTGCAATGAGTCGGATGAGGAGGAATCAAACTTTGTTAGAAAGATGAAAAGATGACGAGGTAAGTATAAGAATAAGTTGTGCTTCAAATGTTTCAAATGTGGAGGAGTAGGTCATTATGCCTCTAAGTGTCCTTACAGAAAAAAAAAATGAAGACAGTGACAACGAGGAAGAATCTAGTTATCTTGAATGTAGAAATGCATGCACTCAGCACAGACCTGAAAATAGAATGAGGATTCCAAAAAAAAAAAAAATTGTACACTGAGGAAGATAGCAATGTATCTGAAGGAAGCGACTGTGACGAAGAACCAAAAGAAGTATTTTTCATGGCCTTTGTGGAAGAAGAAAGCAGAGATGAAAAGAAGAAATACAGTTCGAAGAATACTCCAGTTGCGCAAAGCAAACTAGGACCACTAGACAATTATTTCTTTACTAGATAGTTAAAAACACCTCCAAATCCTGTTGCAGAGGTAAAGACTGATAATAAATCTGAATAAGAAGATGTTGTAGACATTGACAAAGAAGGTGAATTGATTAGTGACCTAGATGAATTAAAGAAGTCAAGAAAGATGAATAAATTCTTGCAGGAATAGTTATAGAAGTATGAAGAACAGGACAGGTCATTTCAAGATTCTCTTGACGCAGAAGTTCGTGAAAGGGTAACCTACTATGAGATACAACTGATTTGTGCACAAGACAAGGTTAAAGTGCTTGAGGAAGAGAAATCTGCATATAAAGATTCTTTGGAAGAATTGGTGCAGAACATTGAGAAGCTGACAAGTCAACTTGAGTCAAAGGACAAAGAAATATCTTGCTTAGAAGACAAGTTGGTTGAGATGAAGGGAAAGAAACAAGTCCAAGATCCCATAGCGATTTGCACACATCAAGAAGTCAATAATTCTAGTATTTATGATGAAGTAAAGAACAAGTTCAAAGACGACACATCAATCTTGAACAAAATCCTAGAAGATCAAAGATCACCGAAAGACAAAACAGGTCTTGGTTATGAAAAGGAATCAAATAAATTATGCAGCAGAAAACACTGCACCAATCATTTTAATTCGGCCAGGTATGATAGTTCCTTCAACAACTACAACTCTTTTCAATATACTAATCAAAGAAGGATCAATACAATAAAGTGTGCACGATACAATTTATTTGGTCATGTTGCAAAATATTGTCATACCGTGAGATGTTATGCATGTGATGGTTTTGGACATAAGGTTGTGTACTATCGAAGGGTAGTAAATTGTCCAGATGAATACTTATCGGGCAAAGGAAATCACATTGCGAGGAATTATATAGAGAAATCTCAAGCGCAAAATCAAGTTAGTAGTGCGCAAAAGAAAACATGGGTAAGGAAATATCCTCAGAAGCGCACATAAGAAGTAGAGAATCCAGGTACATCCAAAGCAGCAAGCAATTGTTACTCCCCCTAATGATCATGAAAAGATCAGGTGAAGACCCTTGAATTCAAAATGATGCATCTTAGAATTCAAGGAGTAAGTTGAGTGAAGGTTATATCTTAAAGTTGTATGTCACAGTATTTATCTGTACTATAGAAAGTGTGTGTTGAGTATAAATTGTCACATAAAATAACTCCAATGTTCTAGGAAAAGTGGAGATTCAATTTCTCGCAAAATGAAGAACAAATTAATTGTTGAATTAAGTGGTAGAAAAGGTACAAACATTGCTGAAAGATAGACATGAGTCGGGACTCCATGCCAGCAAAATTGAAATGTTGAAGTAATCTATAGCCATAGTTTGAGGTCAATGTCTGTGTCTGACAATTTTGTAAGATGAAGCTCTAGGTCCACCAGCACCAGTGCAGTACACTCCTAATAAGGGCGCACAGGAAGAAGTTGCAGAGTTGCGGACGATGGTGGTTTAGTATGTTGAGGCTGAAGCAAGGATAATTCATTCAAAATGTGATGTTTATGGGGCTCCAGATTGTCAACACGACAAGACAAGTGAGTTAGCTTCTCAGAATGTCCAAGATACATATGTGACTGAGCATATTGGTGTTGAAACTCCATGTCGTCCATCCACCATTTCCATGATCCCATATCAACCCTTAGCCGTGTGAACTAACACTGTTGAATCTGAACTGCAAGTCGCACATTCTCAAGGGATCTGTTCATTCTCTGGTATAAGGAAGCCATTCACAAGAAAGGAAAGAAAGCAAGAAACAATGTGACGCGGAAATGAAAAATTGGAAAAGGTGATGAACCAGGCATTGTTCATGGATCTCTTATAGATTTGAATCGAAGACATTCGCGTGCATGAAATTGATTTGATGAGATGTGCATTCAATATTGAGCAAGTCGAAGAAGGCGGTGATCGCCAAAATTCAATGCCTGATTTAATATGTTTTGGAAAGGTGTACAAAAACCGGAAATCCAATCCATTGCTTTGTGCGACAGAATGATGTTTCCCCAAAACCTCAAGTACGATGATGACACGTAATTGTTGCCACACGAACTGTTATTCATTTCCGTTTTATGTTGAGCTGGTTGAAGAATGAAAAACGTGCCAAATATTTGGTTGTCATGCAACGACAGTAAATGTGACAAATGAAACAATCAGGCGCAGTAAGGAAGTCAACGGAAAGGATTGTACAAAACCGGTAAAGGATTGATTTTTTCACTACGCAAAGAATGATGAAGTGTTATGGCATGAACATGAGATAAAGATGAAGGAGACAACTGTATCGAAAAATAAATCAAAGATAATTATGAAAGCAATATGTCGATTGCAAGATATCAGTGCAAAACTTCAACAAAAGAAATGAAGCATGAAGACGCAGGGATTCATCCCTAAAAACAGTCATGGTATAGGCCTGCACAAAACAAACTGAAAGAAAAACTTATATAAGTAATGGCACCTCTTTTCCATTGATGTCAAAGGGGGAGAAAAGCATGAAGTTGATTGTACATATGACATGAAGTTGAGTGAAGTTGAGAAGATCTAGCATGAAGAAAAGCATGAGAGCAAAGCCGATAGAGAAGATGCATGAAGCTAAGAAGAAATAAAGCAACCGAGGAGAAAATATGCATGAGAAGTTGTGAAAGAGCGTGAAGCAGATTATTGAAGAGGCGGCATGTAGATGCAGCAGACGTGAAAGAGCGTGAAATAGATCATTGAAGAAATGGCATGAAGATGATTATACATGAGGTTTACGTAGAAGTAACAGAAAACAGAATAAGTGTTGACAACAGAATGCAGAGAAATCAAAGGCTCAGATAACTCAAGGCGAGCATATACATAGGGGGAGCACTGCGACAAGTACAGATGAAGCTTACAATTCAAAGAATATTATACACAGTCTCATAAGGTGTTGACATCAATGCCAAAGGGGAATATTGTTGAACTTTGGCTGCCATTGATGTCAACTAATGTTAAAGAGTATGTCAATTGATTCAGTTTGAGTCATTGATGTCAACTGATGTCAAAGTGGATACAATATTCCTACAGCAGTTTGAAGAAGTATACATAAGCCACTTTGAAGCAGTATATGCGTAAGATGATGAAGGATATGGATACCCATCTGAAGAATTATATCATAGAATTTGCATCCATTTTGAAGATGTGTGTCCAAGGATACATCATGCATGTCCAATATGAATAAGTGCATAAGGAAGGATACATAATGCATGTCCGAAAGTACATAAGGAAGATACATCATGCAGATCTAGTTCAAAGAAATACATAAGTAATGTATCCTACTACATGTGGTACCTGCGCAGATATCAAGTCCACCAAGTCATATTCTCTCAAGGTAACAACAAAATAATTGGTTGGACAAAGGTACATGTGCACAAGCAGCCAAGGAGTTGGTCAAGCAAAGGAACAAGTGCGCAAGCAAATCAAGAGAAGATTCTGGAATGCACAAGCAAGTCCAAACATTGTATGGTTAAAGATTGGGTGTGTGCAAGTAGTAAGAAACAACTTATGGTTGAACAGTCCTGAAAGCGTTCAATTATCACCAATCAAAAGATGCATTCAGTTATTGTAGCATGCACAAGTTCCAAGAAGGGTGTATCCGTTGAAGTTAGTATATGAGAAAATTCCACAGCCGATGACACAGCAAGTGCACAATACCCACAACTGGGGGTACCGCAAGGGTGAAAGTCCCATTAAGTCAAGGACCATGTTTGCGCAAGTTCTCCAAAGAAATGGTACATCAAGAGCGCAAGACTACATCACTCAAGTGTAAGTTCCACTAAGTCGTGGACCATGGATGCACAAGACTCACAAAGAATGGCACATCAGTAGCACAGAAGATGACATGTGACAAAAACACAATATGTGAAGCAAGGAAGAATAAATGCCACAACCAACTTGTGGACATACTATCCATGAAGGACATGTATAAATAGAGATGCAAGTTGGAGATTTGATGTAAGATTGATGTCAAGGCTATAGAGCTTCAAGAGGAAGATATAGATTTATATTTGGGGCATCAAGGGCTCGATGACATAACAACGTGATCTAGCGAGGAGCTAAGTGCACACATGCAGTAGAATGAAATACTGATGGTGTGTGGAATGATGTTGTAGATCTGTGACGGATGCGCAGACACTGAAAGGAAAAATCATAGAAGTATGCACAAGTGTGTGAGGAGTGAATGACAGTATTACTGGCAGCACACAAAAAATCACAGATGTGGTAAGACAGAAGCAGAGAAACAAAACTGATACATATCAGAAGATGCAGAGAAGGTTGGTTGATGCATGAAGGTTAATGTCAAGTGTGCGAAGCAAGGAATTCCATTTGATGCGTGATGATAGAACAACCGAAGAATATTGTATGTGTGTCATGATGAGGATGATATGAGGCAAGTGTGTTAAATCGAAACGACGAATCATATGATGGACAACATGTCTCATATTGTCTAAAGGACTATAGCACTTAAACCAAATGGACACATCTAAGTTAGTGCACAGTTCCATCTGATACCGGTGCGTAATTTCATAAAAACGAGCTATCTATTGAAGCACAGTATTAGTTGGTGAAGTGCATTTGCGTAGAAGAAGAACATAACAACTAATCAATGGCATAGACTGCAGCACATGAAGTAGTGCATGCCATTTAAAGTAAGTCATCAGCAGAAGCAAAGAATTGAGTGGAATTGTAATTCAAGTGATGTATGCAGGGGAGTGACTGCAATACGATTGCATAGAGAAGATGCGCACGGCAGAATGAACTACAGAATATCAGAAGAGCGCACGAGTTGAAATTTCAGTAAGGAAACATCATATATTGTCCATATGTGCGGCAGGACGGGGCAAGGAGTAGGAGGTCATAGCCTCCTTCCAGTTGGTGCTGGAGAACACAAGGATTTGGTGCTTCCTTAGTTCGGATCCTGTAAAACCAGGGGGTCGGTGCCTCCTTCCAGTTGGTGTCGGTAAACACAGGAAGTCGGTGCTTCCTTGAATGTATTCTTTTCATGACAAAAGAGCATTATGTGGTTTTCTCCTGATTAGGTTTCCATGTTAAAATCTTATGTGTTATGTGTCTTGGTGCATATGTGGATGAATGTTTTATTTATGTTCAATGCATAATTAAAGATCAAGATTAAATTTAAGACTAATATGTTAAAGAAGGTAAAAATTGTTGATAACTATGTTAATACTGATTAACCCCCCCCCTCTCAGTATTAAATTGATTCCAATATTTTTTAGTTATTAATAACCTATAATAAAATAGTTTATATTTGAAATGAAATGAAAAACTTATAGAAATTGAAAACTTGGAATTCTCCGGCTGGAACCGTTTTGTCCAAGATAGATCATAGGGTAAATAAACTCAATAATAAATAAAAACTTTAGGGTGATCCAATTGATTCAATCGATGTTGATGATGACCTAAATTATGGTCTTGTCATGGGCAAAGCAAATGAGCAGGACTTGCTAGAGTTGAATTTGCTTCCTGACGACTTACAAAGCATATGCGTCCAATACTATGGGTCAATACCATGGGATAATACAAACTATGGATCAACAAATACTACTGGACGACTTACAAAGCATATGCGTCCAACAACAATATACTAACAAAGTAAAGAGAAGGGTTGACACGGGTTCCTAACATCCCCTCTCCCTTAGAAAAAGCTTTGTCCTCGAAGCTTTAGATGTGGAAATTGATGCGGAATCTGAAGGAGTGGTTCCCTTGTAGCATCCTCGGGTTGCATTCAGTGCCACTGAATTAATACCTCTATGATAGATTGAGAGAGAAGCTGACGCCTTTTGAGTTTCAGGGAGGATCTCTTGGAAGGCTGCAGACGAAGAAGAACCATATCAGCTGCATGAAAAGTGCGTTCAGAACGGTGTTGATCGACTTGTTGTTTTCGTCGAATTCTTGCCATGTGAAGATTGTCTTGCAGAATGAGAAGAATCTGATCGCGGTTTCGAAGAACTGAGTCAATTGCCTGAACTGGGGAACTGCTGAGGGTGTATGGAAGAAGAACTGGCGGTGCCTGTCCATAAACTACTTCATATGGTGTCATGTTAGACGTGGTATTGTACCACCGGAGTGCTTCAAGGAAATCCATAGAAATAGTTGTCCAAATCTATGTAGGGATGGGAAAGGGTTCGACAGTCTCGAAAGGAGTGTCGTTTCACCCTTGTTGACCTAGAAAGTATCACAGTCAACCACCATCTGTTGAATTGTCATTTTCAATCCCTTCCAAAATAAGTTACATTGTTCCCGGTCATATGTTTTGAGGAACCCAGAGTGCCTTGCCGATGGAGAAGCATGGAGTTCATAGAAGAGATAGCCCGGTTGAACAGATTGCAATCAATTTGGAACAAGAAGAGAAATAACTATAAGAGAAACTGGGTCATCAAATGTGCGAGAAGGAGCATCTGCCAAGAAATTTTCCTGACCCGTCATGTAAGTGATCTCATAGGCATAACCCAGGAGTTGGCGAACCCATTTCAGTTGTGCGGGTGAGGAGACTCGTTGTTCCAGGAAATATTGCAAACTCTGGTGAGCAGTCTTGATGCAGAAATAATTCTCGAATAGGTATGGTTTCCACGTCTGTACTGCATGCAAAATAGCCATCATTTCCTACTCAGATGTAGAGGCGGCTAAATTCTTACCTGAAAGGTCTCTTGAAGGTGGAAATCCCATTGGTTCAAGAAAGACACCTGCATATCTATCCAAAATTTGTTGGATATTGTAATGTCCCTTGTTAGGAATTTTATTAAAATTGCAATTTTCCACTTTTTTCCTTGGTTCGACCTTGGACTAGTTTCGATCTCTAGGTCCCAAATTTGCCCCAAATGATCCCAAATCTTCTGAGAAGGTATATGAATGATATTAGAACATAAATATGTGTTTCAGGGATGCCTTTGTACCTTTAAAATACTTCTGCAAATACTCTTTCAATTCTGGTCAATGTAGGTAACTTTACTAGTGATTTCCCTTTGACTAGTATTGGTCTCTAGGTCTCAAATTGACTCCAAATGCCTTCAAATCTTCAAGGAAGGTTTATGAATGATATTAGGAATTGAATATGATGTTAAGGGATAACATATGGCCACCAAAATATCTCTGCAAACTCTCTTAAGATTCTGGACCAAGTATGCAATTTTACTAGTAATTTGGGGTTCAAATCCCCCTGAGGTAAGTACTGAAAATGGCTTCCCAAATGCCTCCAAACCCACTCAAATTTATCAAAAGAGGTATGTAATGTGTTAAGTATGTTATTAAGGTCTCATATGCACCATTAATGGTTTATTACAACTGTTCTCACCCTCTCCCATTCAACTGCAAAAATCCCCAATTCGACCCTTGGGGAAATGGCACTATTTCACCTCCCAATACAACTAAACTGAGTAAAAATGCTTCAAATGCTCAAGTACAGTACATGAAACTTGTAGAAGACATCCATGGCAGTATATTGATCACAAATATATCAGATAATCATCCATTCATTCGAAATCATCATCAATACATTGGTTCACAACAAGGTAGTGGGGAAATGGCATTGTTCTTCCATTAAAAATGAGATTTATACATTTCTACTTGGAATTTCGACCTGAAACTTTCTGGAGATGAAGAACAGAGTATTTAATTCATATTACAAAATAAATGGGGCATTAGAAGCTCCCTCAAAGAGTACAATAGCTCACCAAAAACGCCCTCCCTCAAGGATCAAGAATATGCCATCAAAACTGGAAATGGTTGAAGGAGCGAGCTGCAATAGAAGAAACCATGAGCTTCCCTGTAGCTTACACCTGCAAATAAAGACTCCATTAAAGCTCCAAATGAAAGGTCTGAATGGCCTTTCCAATTGCCAACTTGGATGGGAATCTTTCACCCTCGAAATTGGCTAAGGCAAGAAACTAGTCATCCACTAGCTCTCCCTCTTCACAAATGCAATTGCAAATTCTACAAATGATCAAAAGCCATTCTCATACTTCATTTCTACATTTTATAACCAACATTAGCCTTCTAAGGGTCGAAATCCTCTCAATAGATTCAATAGATTTTCATTTAGGAAATATTCCACATTTGCCACTTGTCTCCTAGTTCCAACCTTCCATCTTCTCCCAAATTCGATTTTGAGTCTCTTTGGCTTCTCCAACTCCCAAATTCGCCTTCTTTGAGCCTATTTTTGGGGCTGACATGTCATAGTGGTCAGATGTCAGAGGTCAGGTCTGCAATTTGTCATAGTTGTCATAGATTCTCCATCATTGGTGTCATAGGGGCTAGGGAATCTAGCCCAAGTGTCCACAAACTTCCACTTTGACTCTTTATCTTCCATGGAGGTTACCAATCCTTCCAAATTCGACCTAATATGCTAAATGACATGTGTTATGACTTACCAACTCACCCAAGAGTGTTCACATTCCCATTAATTCGAATTTGCAAAAGAGAGATACCATGTATTATGAAAAATCAAGCTAGTGTGGGTCCCACATCCTCCATATGTCTCCAAAACCATTTGTCACTTAGGATTTCTCTTGAATTTCTTTATTCACTCTATTTATTAAATACTTGAACCCTTCTAATGTCTAAACATCATTTATTATCCCCCTTATTCCAAATCCCAAAGCTTCCACTCCAAACCTAGGAAACTAGTAATTTTCATCCTTGGCAATTATTTGACCCTTAACATCAATTTTACAAACTCTAATGAATATGGCTAATGTGATTAGGCCATTGTGACCCAATTCCAAATTTGGGACATGACAGAGATCCAAGGGAGTAGTGGAGACCGTTGATAGGTGCATCTGAATGGATTGGAGTTGAGCGATCACACCATGTGAATTCTTCTTAAGGAGCTTTTCCAAGCGATGTGAACTAATGATGCGGAGAGATCCTGGTTGTAAGCCTGTAAATGTGTGTTTTTTCCCATTGAGTGAAAAATGCATCCAAAGTTTAGCAAAATCCCATAAGATGGGCCAAGAGTGTGTAACCATTGAACACCCAAAACCACATCACATCCGCCTAAGGCCGAGGCAAACATGTCAGAACGCAAGTTATGATATTCCATAGAGATACACACATTGTGAGACTTCCCCTTGCAAGGTAAGGTGCCCTCATTGGAAACCATGACTTCAAAGTTGGAGCAAGGATGGACAAAACAATCAGCCTGTTTGGCGATCCGAGGGTCAATGAAGTTATGAGTGCTACCAGAATCAATGAGTATGGTAAGAGGGAGCTTCTTGAAGTAACCCCTGAACCGCATTGTTTGGGGGTTGGTGATTCCGGCTAAAGCATGGAGAGATATCTCTAGCTGGTCGTCCTAAGACGGAGGGTCAATAGGCAGCTCCTAAATGGCGACCTGATCATCTATTGTATCTGGAGCTTCTTCACCAATTTCAGAGGCAAGTGGTGAATCCACATCCAAGAGATAGTGCTTTTTCTCAACACATCTATGTCCCCGAGTGAATTTCTCATCACAATTATAACAAAGCCTTTTTTCTCTGCGTGCCCGCATCTCTATTTCAGACAAATGCTTGATAGGAGTTGGTCGAGGAGCTGGTGGGATGGGAGGTCGTTGAGAACCCATATTTTTTATTGGAACAAAATTGGGTTTGGAGCGCTGTTGGGATGCAATCTTGTCTTCTTCCAACTTAGCCAACCCTAGGACTTCCATCATTGTGTTGGGACATAACATTTTAACCTCTGATCGGATTTCATCCTTGAGACCACTAATAAAACAACTCTTGTAGAATTCATTAGACAATCCTTCTGTGTGATTGGCCAGTTTCTCAAATTCTGTCAGATACTCTCTCACAGTGCCAATTTGGCTAAGTTTAGTGAGTGCTCCTGTGAATTCATCAAAAGCACCAGGACCAAATCGTTGCAAAATGAGTTGGAAAAACTCTATCCATTTTGGCTCGTGATGAGCTCCGATGTACCAACTGTACCATTGAAGAGCTTCTTGTTCCAAATGAAAGGATGCAAGTGGAACTTTGTGGACATCAAAAGTATTATGCAGATTGAAATATTGGTCTGCCCGGTATATCTATCCAGTCGGATCAGTACCATTGAAGCGAGAAAATTCAAGCTTCAGCCCACGAAAATTGCTGGAAGAATAGAACCCAGTGGCTGCAGAAGATTATGGTTGTCGGTTATTGTTCATGGCTGAATGCTGAAGATGGAGCCTGAGAATTTTTTCATCCAGATCCTAGAGTTTGGTTTTGAGGGGTGCAAGTTCTTCCTCCATGGTTTTTGCTCCTGCGCGGGTGACAACCATAACCAAGAGTTTTTTTTTTTTGAGTGGGTAGATAAACAAAAACAGAAACTGTTTTAGTAAAAGAAAATATGGATTTGGGAAAAAATTTGATGGGTAATTTGGGTTTGACTAGGTTTTGGACTCTTTCAAAGGGACATGGAAGCAGAAAAGGGGGATTTCAGAAGCGGGGTGAAAGAATGAGAAAATTTGGCAGAGAGGGACAAAGAAGCAGAAATATGAAATGAACACTGTGGTAAAATATGAAGGTGATTGGGTGAAAATCGAAGAAGTTATGGCAAACCCTAAAAATAGACAAATGTGGAATTTATGGCATTGGGAAGTGGAATTTGGGATAGGGTCCTCAGGAATGAAATATGCATAATGGGATTGCAGGGGTGCCAGGGAAGTTTCAAGGGAAACAAAGTTAAAACAAGGGAGATATGGTGGAAAAACATCAGAAATGGATCTGCAACTGCGTGGAAGGGATCAACAACATATGGATTTGCAACGACGCCGAAGTGATCGGCAACAGATGGATCTGCAACGGCGCGGAAGTGGTCCGCAACAGTTATGGGCAGAGGAAATCTGCGATTTATCAACTGAAAATATATATGGACCCCAGATATGCTCAGCTTCCTAACGGTTTAGGGGATTCACTCGGCCACCAATGTTGTCTGACGGCTTGCGTATTGGGGCAGTACCCCTCACTCCACGACTCAAGTAAAACTGATAACCGCTTTGTCACACGACAGCTCTTGGTTTACCTCATGGGTGGGAACTAGTCAATCACGTAGGGGTCGTTGCCCTTTTCGCTGGCAGGTCCTCTCAATGGGCCAACTACTTTGGGGTTCCTGTGGTACTCCTCACAATGAGTTTTAGGGCTTATGCCCAAGTACTTCCCATAGTTAAGCAGATAGGGATTATTCCCAGATCCGGACTAGTAATAGATGTGAAAAAAAAATTGCTAGAAATTTCACCCAACGAGCCCAAAAAAGTGCTCTGATACGAGATGTGAGGAACCTGCAACAATTAATTAATGAAAATACACGAGATAGAAGTAATAATAGAACTCAGAATCACTTTATTGATCACAGGCCACTTCGAGGGGGCAACCTCCTTTGAGCAAGCTCAATACAAATAACTTCACGGTACCTTCATTGGCCTCAACACACACTTATATACTAAGTCTATGTCAAATACTATGGGTCAATACTATGGGACATATAATAATATGGGACGACTTACAAAGCATATGCGTCCAATACTATGGGTCAATACCATGGGCTAATACAAACTATGTAACAAATATTGCGGGACGACTTACAAAGCATATGCGTCCAACAACAATATACTAACAAAGTAAAGAGAAGGGTTGACATGGGTTCCTAACAAATTGATGTTAATGATGACCTAAATTATGGTCTTGTCATGGGAAAAGCGAATGAGCAGGCCTTGCTAGAGTTGAATTTGCTTCCTGAGGGATTCTCACCTGAAAGAAAAAAAATTACTAAATCGGTTGCTAGCCCAAAGAAATCAGAAGTTGCGCTTACTTTTAAAGGATATCAGACCTTAGATGGTTCTAGGTTCAATCCAAATGAAGAGGCATTGCTTGTACTCAATGAATCAACTACATATTTGTGTGCAAATGTGGTTGAGAAAGAAACATAAACTATGTATGAGCACATGGAACTATTTGAGACATTTCCAATTAGGGATACATTACAGAGTGAGGTTACAAAAGACCATGAGATATTAGGGGAGTATGTCAAGATGGATTTAATATACCCATTGCAGTTCATCCCCAAACAATATAATAATCCCGTTAATGTTTACCAAGACCAATTTCAGACCAAGATTTGGTAGGTGACTTCGGAGGAAAATTCCTTAGAAAATAAATGTTTCACATGCACTTCCGAGGAGAGTACCTCGGATGGTAAATGGTCCACATATAGTTCTTCTGAGAGTTCTTCAATACTACATAATGAGTTCAGTAGCTACCTCGGGGAGAAACACTATTCCTTATAGCATCAATATTGTGATAGAATATCATCTTCTGAGAAACACCCACCTTATCCCAACTACTTTCTAATATGTGTTTGAACTTTTTCTTTCAGACCTTCTACCTGGTGTATAAAATGGATAGATTTGATGTGGGGACTTTGCCCTGATCATTTTGAATGTGTGTTTTAACTTGAGACATGGTGATCTCTGCAAGAAACTAATCCTGGGCCTCTATTCCTGTTACTAATCTACTCTATTGTTCTTGTAATGAATGCCTTCCATTTGGGGTATTGCCAGTTCCATAGGGTCTTGAACCCAAAAATAAATTAACTCTATTATATGGTGGGATGAAAATGTATGCACTTCCATTGCTTGTACACTTTTGGTTAAATGTTAATAGTTATGCATTGTGGGAAGAGATGCCCATTTTATTCAATCTCATTGTGGTTTGCATGCCCTAGATGTTTAAAAAGCCATGCAAACAAGGTTTTTTCTTGTAGTATAAAGGGGAAACTAAGAGCCTACCTATGTAAAGAGTGAATTCACTTGAAATAATGTTTCCTTCTAGTGTTTTTTGTTGGGTTCCTTATAACATAATATAAAGAAAAGAGAAAATCCCAAATAATTGGTTCTTCTTAAGTTACTTGCTAATTAAGTCATAATCTGGCCATCTAAGAGATTACTTCTTGTGGAGAATTTAGAAGTGGTAATCCCCTATTCCTTGTGTCTTTGCTTTGCTAAGGGAAGATGATAACTGCTACACCATACATGTACAGTTTTAGATCCAATGGAACCCAAGCTCTTATCATTCTATACAAATTTAGATCACTTAGTAATTGATATACCAACTAGTCTATTCAGCAAGAGTTGTAAAGTATTGAGGTATTTTTAGGATGGTCCATACTCAACCACCATGTTTTTTTATAAGTATCTTTGACAGATTATTATCCTATTTTTCTAAATGGTGGGTAAATTTTAACAAATCCGCAGAAATTGTTTTTATTATTTACTTGTTGATGTGATCTCCCTCATATATAACGATAACTTTGAGCCAGGGTTTCCCTCTCTCACCTCTTCAATTCCCTTTTATAGCAATGAACCTCAATAAGTATATAATACATTAAAAAGGAAGTAGGATTTTGGGGTGAATAATGTGGCAAGAGAGATGGTCTCTACCCACATTCTTTTGTAAATGATATCCTAATTTTTGGAAATGGTTCTATAGGGGAGGCAAAATCATAATAAAGGATCCTAAAACAGTTCTCTTTGGAAACAAGAATGGAAATAAATATGAGGAAGTCCTAAATTTGCTTCTAATTGGTAAATCAAAGACAAATTAGAATGATTAGCAAGTTTATCACTTTCGCTCATAGTCTCTTCAAGTCTAGTCTACCTTATCTGGGTTTTCAGATAAAACACTTGCAGTGACTATTTGACAAGATCAAGCCACAAAATCTCCCTACAAAGGTGATTTTCTATAGGTCGCCGGTTGGTGTTGGTTAAGAGTGTCCTTGTGGTAAATTATGTTTATTTATTTATTAAAAATACTTTATATATTAGAAAGAAATCAATATGTACAAAGAGAATAACATATGTACAAGAGATGATGATGTACACACAATTTTTTTTTAGAGCTATTAGAGCTGCAATCAAACTAGAATAAGTAGAGGCATCAAACTTCTTTGCATCCCTAGTACAAAATAGCATTTGTCCAACAATTAAAATGTACTCTTCCCCACTAGGATTCAAGGAAGGAAGAGATAGAGATAACACTATTCTCAAAGATATACTTACAATACAACTTCCGAAGATAAATAGGGTTGAAACTATAACATGAGTCCATAAGGAAGAAAAGACTTAAAAACACCAACTGATTTTAACTCCCCAAATTAAATAGTTCCATGCCAATGATTTTGCCTTAGAAAATGAAGGGGATTTGGCACTGAATTTGTCACCAGCATTCTCGTGCAAATTTGCAATTGCACATGATATACTTGACAGTTTTATCTTTCCCACATGAAAGGCATATATTATCCATAAAACAAGTTTTGGCAATCGACCCTGTGTTAGAAGCCTCTAATAAATACCAAGCAAGGGAACGAATCAAAGCTTAAAAGAGACTCTGAAGGACCAAACACTATGCAAACTTTCACAAGCTCAGTAGAAGTCCATATAGGTCGAGGCTAAAGGCATATACATATGAAGCAAGCTACAAATTTTTTTTTAGTATCATAAAGATGAATAGACTTACCAAAGGACCACCAGTAATCTCTCTAGATAGGGGCTTGTAGTTGAACACTAATTTTGAATTCATCCTCCAACAAAATGAGAGCCTAAATCTCAGATATAGTCAATCTGTCAGGTTAAAAAGGTTTTCTATCAAGCAAGAGTTCTCCATTCTATCCATGATATAGACTCAAGGTCCCACAAATATTTCTACTATGAAGATTTATTCGTTCTTCGTCAATAGGTTTTGTTGACCTCTTCTCCGCGAATCTGTGCTCAAGCTTATCTTTTCATTCTTCGTCAATCATGTGTGTTCCCTTTCTTTGGAAGATTATATTCAAAATCACTATAATGCATCATACATGTTCCTTTCTTCCTCCTCGTTGAAGGAATATTTTATATCCTTCCCGAGTTTTATTTCATTGGTGAATAAACTGGGGCAACACCGTTTCATCTTGGGCTCCATATCCCTGCATTCAAAGAAGAATCATTTTGGTCCTTGGTTGGAAAATCGCTATATGTTGGACTAGAAAATGAAGAGAGGCTATAATATCTACCTCTCTCTATTTGATCCAAATGCACAAGTGGCTTGGCATCTAGGTCCTTTCTGGGTGTCTATAGTAGCCAACTTGACACAATTGATACAATATATATTGTCACATGCCTGCATGGATCCAACGTAAGATTAATATTATTGTGTTTCTTAAAACCAACTGATTCACGTGTAACTTAAAAATTATTGCTTAAAATCATCCAATTCGCAAGACAGCACTCGACCTGCCCAAAACATACATTAAACACATTAAATAAATCCCCTACCTCAAATTCTACCTTAATCCCCTCAAATTCTCCGCCACAAAAAAAAATCTCGGATCCACGCAATGCACCTACCTCAAACATATCCCTGGAATTGAACACCACCAATTCATCCATCGTCCGCCAACAATTCACATATCCACCTCCCAAAAAAATTACAGAAAAAATCACAAGAAAACTAAATCTTATCACAAAAAATATAACATAGCAGAGAAAAGAAATGGCTAACCATTTTGCTACAGTGAGGTGACCAAAAGCACCACCATTCTTCTGAGCCTACCCTTTGGCATCCATCCCGCTAAGATTGTTCATTCAAAATGACTGCAGAAAAACCGAAATAAAATACAAAATTTTATTCTTGTCTAGAAATTCTCCATTGTTAGCCATGCCAATTCCTAGCCTGTCGGATCTGCTAACTCTCAGAGGTCATGATATTGATCGAATTCCCCTCCTGATAGCTATGGATCACACGGCGAAGGAAGGAGACATGGAACAAAATGCAGAACGGAAACAAAGGAATGTTAACTAATCAAATGAGATAAGCAGGATGGAAGGCGGGTAGTAAGTAAGGTCGTTAGTTGAAGGGCGTGTTTAGGAAGGCAATCGTTGTTGCTGGAAGGACATTAATGGACTTTGGGGACTATAAAAAGTAGAGAAAATGCGATATGTCTATCCCTCCAGCAAGTAGACATCAATTTAAAGAGATTACATACCATCTGACACATCCTCTATGGTTCCTTCACCATCACCGTCGACTAAAAATAGTGAACCGGGAAAACACGTGGCAAGTGTGGAGTGGACCGATGGAAGAGGAATCAACAACAACGTCCAGAGACTATTTCTAATTCAATAAAATCCTTTGGCGCAATTAAGGTAATTATTCTTACGCACGCATTGAAGAATTGATATTTATGTAATGCCGTTTATAAATAAATTATTCTTGTTAATGGACATGTGTTCACTTGAAAGTAAAGTTGAATAATGGTTGAATGTATGAAACCAATAAGCTAGAGTGGGATGCTAAATAAGATACGATGACTTAGTATGATTTTGATCTTTTTAGTTTGAGGATATTCATATAATGTTTAGCTCTAGTTAAATGAATGGAATCCTTTCAATTAGATTGTGATTATAATAATGTATTTATAATCATTTTATGCCTTTATATACATTATGTTGATATGATATGTTGATTAAACATGTTAACAAACTTGATTATTAAATGACCTTCATGGTAATAATTGTTAATATTAATCTTATAAAAAGAAAGAACAAACAAAAAGTATTCACATAAAAAGTAATTACAACAGAGTTTGAAGTTCCATAAAAATTCAATTTATCTTCGATATCGTGGTTGTAAATGGTTGTCAAGTTTTTGTATCCAACATCATAATAATTTTATAAAAACAAACAACATGCAAATTGTACAATTGGAAATGTTTCATAATTCATTAGAGACCTTGAAGTTCCACATTATTTTAATTCTTCTTGAACATGATGGTTGTAAAAAGGTAGTTAATGTTTCACATCCAACATCATAAAATGAAGAAAAACAAAATTCATCAATCATAGATACCCATAATAAAATGCTACAGCCATCACATAAATGTCTAAATAAAACATGTACATATCACTATTCATAATTGCCATCACCTTGATTGTCTTCCTCAATGCTTGGCATGATAACATTATTGTTCTCAAAATATGCTTTGATGCCAGATTGTGTCTTAGTACGAACCACCAATCCCTATCCAACACATCTGGGTAAAAAAACACTTGGTTGCAGTGTTTTAGGTAAACATAATTCTCATTCTTTTCACCCCACATCTTTTTTAAGTTGATACATATAAACCAACTATCACGATCTTCCTTTACATTATTCCAATCAAAAGTATCCCTCCACTTGCACCTAAAAATAACACATTAGAAAGAGGAGAAGTCCACTTGCATGATCTCTTGTATCTTTCTAACATAACCTAGATTTCCCTCTATTATGTCTTGATCACAGTGGCTAGTATGAATATATTGGTCAAACTCAACCTCCACTCATCGATCAAATGTGACATGTCCATCATCTGTATCCTCAGTGCGAAAATGATGTATGTATTCCCACATAGATGGGAATCAATGCACCTAAAAAGATGCGAAGAATGGATGTTGTCATATGTTCAGCAAGTCGAGCACTAATAAAAACATTATACATGCTATAATTTAAATGTGCACTATAAAACGAACAATGTACATGGAGAGATTATTACCAAGTTGTTGCACCCAATCCGTATGTTGGGACAAATCATTGGCATATTTTCTTTTAAATGATCAAGATAAGGCATGGTTCTACCATTCAATCATATGAATTCTTTCATGTCAATGTCACATTGCTTTCTCTTCTCTTCATACAATGCGACCCATGGTTGCGTTGCATCCACATTGTAAAGAACAAATTTATTGATGGCATCAGTTTATGCATTTGCTGATATAATCATGAAACAAAAAACGATTAGTATGAGATCAAATATATATTATCAAGTTCAGTGTAACAATTACTTTGTAGAACATGGAAAAAAGATAAGTGACTTACTCTTTAATATGTACCTTTTTCCGTTCATTTTGGTAGCTCCTCTTCCCTTTTGTCTTCATCTCATTGGTCATCCAAAAACACTTTGCCTAGTGTCTCATTGATTTGCTTGATGTATTCGCTAGCATAATAGAATGATTTGCATACTATATACCCCTCCACCATAGTCCCCTCAGGTTTCACCCTTTGTTGAAAAAACCCTTTAACTTTTTCATGTACCTCACCAAGAAGAACATCCAACGACATGAGACCACCCCAGCTAATTCAACATCATTAGCTAGATACATTAGAATATGGACCTGTAAGTACATGAAACTTGTGTGCAATTCCTTCTCAAAAATATAAACAATATCAATGATCTCTCGACAACATCATGGAATGCTATCCATGTGAATCTCCTTCGATGTAATCCAACGCACACTGCAGCTAATTTAGATATGGCTTGTCGTAGGTATTTGGGGAAGTCGTGGTTCACACAACCATGCATGAGTAAAGGATAATGACACTACAAAATAAACATGTACATAATTAATTGGCATAAAACTATGAATGCATAGCATATTATAACATGCACTATAGAAAAATAAGCATGAAATTGACATGCATATCCTTAAAAGATTCATATGGTCATGTGATGTCAACCATGATAATTGTTTTTCTATTGTGAAGCAATGTCATAGATTCAACCCATATAATGAAGGCACCTTCACAATCAATATAACATCCTTTTCCAAATAAAGATCATATTTCTTTAAAATCCATGGGACATCACCTTCTTTAAAAGACCGAGAGGTTTAGACATCTCCTCTACTTTCCTTTCTTGTCCAGTGTTTCTTTTGGTATTCAAAGAAATAATATCTCTCCTAACAACCAATGTGTCAATTATTTTTTATGATAAGTGCCTCCATAAAGAATATGAAACATTTTTTAATATATGCATGGGATGTAGTAAGTGGGTAATCTTAAGATGCTCCCAATATGGAAGCTCATAAAACATAGATTTTATTTTCATCCCAATGGGAATTTTCTCAACATAGGTGTCGAAAAATTCAGGAACATCGAACATAGGTTTCCCATTTGAATCGAACAATTCTTTAATTTCCTTCTCTTTCTCTATGTCATATGCCCTAATCTGGTGTGTTGGTGTCATTATTTCAGGTCTTTGGGTTCTCTCTGGTTTACCATTGAAAGAAGATGTTGCTCTTCTATAAGGGTGGTCTTTTGGGAGGAACACCCTTAAGCAATCATACACTGGATTTCGTAGGTGGTCGGACCACCTAGATTTTATTGAAGGTCCACAAGATTTACATCCATGATACCCTTTTGTTACAAGACCCGCAATGTTATTGTATACAGAACACGTTATCTCCAAATAAGGTGGTTGCACTAAATTAATTTTGTCAAATAACATTATGGATAATATCATATAAATCAACATGCTCACCAGAGAAAACTCCTAGTCATGGATAATCGTGCGTGGTGTTTGCACATATGTCATACAACATAAAAGACGTCTCCACCGAGATGGGTCTTGATACATCGTATACCTATACCCCTTCCCGTAATTGCTTGAATTAGTCAATAAATGGTTGGAGGTGGACATTCATATTCTTCACATGTTTTCTACCAAGAGCTATAAGAGCCAATCATGATGTTCAGTATTCACGGACAACCATGGAGGGATATTGTTATTGATCACTACCACTGATCAAACATAATTATTGGTGTTTTGGAGGGAATACAGGTTAACTCCATCCATGATTGAGCTCAATCGAAGGCTTCGTACTCCAGCCTTGATTTTATTAGGCCATGTATCCACTATATGCTTCATAGCTATTGAATCTACAAGAATCTACATAACTTATTGCTCACTTTTGTGAGGGGCATGCCACCCCTATAACATGGTTAATTCTTTGCAATGAAAAATCCTTTGAATCCTTAAGGTTATAGAAATGTCCCTCAATATCGTCCATGTTCCTTACCCTTTTTTTATCTGGTACATGTCGTGCCCATATTTAGGACATACCTCTTTGTCCTCGTATTTGCCTCTATATAAAATACAATCATTCGAACAAGCGTGATATGATATGTAGTCAACACCCAATTTGTTCATCAATTGCTTTGCCTCTTCATAGTTGTTCGGGAGGACATTATCACTTGGAAGTACTTTTTCTTTGAGTAACCTACAATTAGTGGGAAATATAAATGTGCACTATAATTAAGCATGCAACAAATCCCCTTTAATTGTTGATTTGATGGGGACGTGATGATTAGTTACCTCACTAATGTCGAGAAGCAAATGTTCGACATATCATACATTTATTTTAGGTTGTACAACAACATTGTTGTCCCTAGTTGGGTAGACCTTGATCCATGCCTAAATAGAGGGGTGGTGGAAGTAGTTTCTAGGCTTTCGAAGAAGTCATCGGAAATATTAGCATCGTTCCTAAGCTCATCTTGTTGGAATGCATTTAAAAACATTCCCTCCATGGCATGGGTATCTCGTAATAAATATTCCATACCAACCTCTATATCATTGTTTTGATCCCCAATCCATGAAGAACTAGTGTTACTACAGATGTTTTGAACTGGTGACTCAGGATATAGTGAGAATTGAATAGGTGGTTGATTCAACCATGATTTCTATGCTTCCTCTTTGAGATCTACTCATTTAGCGGCCTTCTTTTGATTTGACATCATACTAGAGTACAATGGTAGATGATAGACAGGTTGATCATCGTTGGAATCCTAGTTGCAAAAATATTGACCATTAAATTGATGATATTAGTAAAAATAATGGATTTAGTATGTTGAAACATTATACCAAATATTTATTAGAATCATAGAATGTTTTTCCAAAAGTACACATGCAATCAACCACTTTATAAAATAGATGTGGAATTAAGCAATACAACAACATTGATTCCATTGAAAATCCAAAAATAGAATTACTCATTGATCTTTTTCTTACGCCCCAAGGGAATGTCTAAAGGTATCCCCAATGCAAGCCATTTTTTATGAGCATTTGGTGGTATACAAAGTTATAGTTTATTAACAACACGTCGTCGGGAGACAAATTGTGTATTGCATGCACAACAACAAATTTGGATGCCTTCTTTTTTATAAATAACTCTTTTTCATTGGAGTGTTCCTCAAATGAAAAATTTGCAATGAACAATGAGCACCTACAACTATTTATGAACCTTGCAATGTTCCTATGAGTGTGTGGATGACCATCGATATATAATAGGTTCTTCATGTTAAAGTTTCCCGAAGCATAACCATTCATGCACATACTATACATGGATACTATGTTTGTATTTAACAATATTCAAGTAATTAGATCAACTATAAAAGAGGACCAAAAAATGGCATAAGTGCTACTGTCTGTTTGGGAGCCCAAGATTTGCAGCATCTATTTTAGACTATGTTATCATGTAAATGTTACCAAATTAGAAGAATTTGGTCCCAACATCGAGCACAAGCAGAGAATATGTCCAAGCTCCATACGAAGCGTGCTTGTAATTGGTTTGGTATTTAATTTGCAGATGGATGGGGAGAGAGAAGTCATTGATACCCTCCAACAATTGAACCAACCTTTGTTTGTACTTGGACAATTTTTCTCTTAGCTCATACAACATTTTGGATCTCCTTATAAAGATGTTTTGGGTAGTATTGGTATCATACATTGGCTCACTAAAACTCTTATTTAACTCAACAGAAGGAGATGGGTTGGTCAATTTAGGATGAAACATGCTTGATTTGGATTCCAAATTTTCAAAGAATGAGCATATGGAAGTGTTCCTCCATGTCACTTCTATTTAACCTATTGGATCATTGACCGCAGCGGGGGGTAATAGAATATCAACTTTGAGTAGTCAGTCATTAATATAATGGGATACTATGACACGCATAGGGTTCACCTTCAACCCTTTACATTTTGAACAATTGCATACTACCAGGCTGTCATAAAAGAGATATAGTTCACACTAAAGTGTAATACCCCTACCCTGCCTTAGTAATTATTGGCCTCAATGTAAATATTATTTTTGTGCAATGTGTGTTGATCCTAGTGTGGAGCTCAAGGCCAAGGCCCCACTAGTGGATAATTAAGGTTTATAGGCAAGTATTTGACAGTGAAACTATGCATGTGGTATTAAGACATGAAATTTTGTAACTAATGTGAATGTTTAATATTGCAATGAAATACCCAAACTGGCTAACTAAGGCAGCTAATGATAAGGGGGAGAAGGTATCCACTAGGGAGAGGTGAGGGGGTCATGGGATGGTGACCCGTCCTACCACTTGGGCAGGAGTAACCAATTTGATTCCCTGTACGGGTTCGAATTCAGTTACAAAATGTGGAGAAGGAAAGCCTGCGGAGGATATTCGCAGGAGATTAAAACGACGTAGAGATCTGAGTTGAGGGTTCCGACATTTGGCATTTCTGGGTTCTGCACTCACTTCATTCATTCTGTCGGTTGTTGTTTAGAGGATTCATTCTGTTGGGGAAGAGACCCTAAGATGAAGAGAGAGCCGAAGAAGTAGAGCCGAGTACCAGAGGGATCCCGTGCGTATGCGTGATCTTTGAGTAGAAACCTGAAGACGAGTTCGAGGGCAGATTACAAGGCATGCATAGCTTGAGGAAGCCACGTGAAGCCTGGAATTCCGCGAGTAAAGAGTCGAGTTGCGGGTCAGAGCTTAGTCCGCAACCCTGGAATGAACCATCTTGTTTAGTAGAAGTAAAAGATTGGGTTTAGGGTGGGAATGCTTGACAAACCCGGTGAAGACTATGATCTCATAGAACTAGTAGTAGGACCTTCTTATGCCTACCCTGAATAGCACTGGAATGGAAGGGGCCTTGAGGGACTGTGTAGTAGAGAAGAGGGCCTTCCTTGTGTTGGGTGAGGTAGATAATGTGGGTGCCTTGTCTGTTGAGCGGTTGAGATGTCTGTAGCTCTGTGGTTGAGCTCACTGGATTAGAAATATCTTACCTGTTGCCCTGTATGATTGATAAACCCATTTGTAGGTTGGCTTAGCATGTGGATGCTTGATAAACCCAATTGCAGGGTGGCTTAGCATGAGTATGTTTCCTGGATTGCTTGACAAACCCAACTATAAGTTGGATTAGCATTGGAAGTGGATCTTGACTGTTAGAGATCCTACGTAGCCCTCCTTAGTGGATACATAGCCCAGCTCGGGGGTGGTCTCTCAGTTGAAAGAGTATAGGCTGGACAGAGACCTAAAGTTGGGTGGAATGTTGCTCTCACTTAGCCAGTTGCTGGGGAAACATCAAGATACAAAGATTAGTATTATGTGGAATGAATGATGTTATTTCATCTATTATTATTATGATGTATTGATTAACGTGTTGAATGAATTTTATATGAATGGGATTAATAGTTAGACCATGTGTACGACTGAGTGGAAGGCTGAGTGCAGGTTGAGTATCTTATTCAGTTGCATGAGTTTAATGCATTGCTAATCTTACATGTGTTAGATGTATGGCTAGCTTTAGTTTCTTTTATCATATGTATTTTTTTATGAGATACTTAACCTTGTAAATGGAATGCTTAAGCTTACTTAACCATGGAATGGTATGGGACCTGTGGCATGCTTAGCCACTCTGTGAGTTAGAGGAAAGATGGGTTATGGCAGGAGATAGGTAGATATCTGTTAAGGGTTGGTAAGTATGTTGGAAGGTTTATAAACAGAACTTCAGAGACGGAAATGGAGAGGTTAGATACCTCAGAAGGGTCGGGGTTTCACCATTGGATAGAGCTCTTCAAGAGATTTCTAATGATACCAACCTTGCCTCATTTGGACCCTGGATGAGGAAGTTATGCCCCTTAGAGTTTTGCCTTAGTAAACTGCAGAAATAGAGAAGTTGGGCTTCTGCAATGCGGATTGCGGATTGCGAAAGGAGAAGTCCTGGAATTTTAAAGTTAGGCTTCCGCAATCCCGACTTCCGAAATGCGGATTGCGAATTATAGAAAGGTGTAGTTTCCAGAAGTTTGAAGTTAGGCTTCCGCAATGCGGATTGCAGATTGCGGAAAGGTGAAGTTTCCGGAAGTTTAAAGTTAGGCTTCCGCAATGCTGATTGCGGAAGGTGAAGTTTCCATAAGTTTAAAGTTAGGCTTCTGCAATGCGGATTGCGGATTGCGGAAAGAGAAGTTTTTTGGAAGTTGGAAGTTGGAATTCTGCATTTTGACTTCCGCAATGCGGATTGCAAGTTGCGGAAAGGTGCGACTGCGGACTGCGGAAAGATGCAATGCAGATTGCGGATTGCAGAAGGGCACGATTGTGGATTGCGGAAAGACGCAATGTGGATTGCAAATTGCGGAAAGACACGATTGCGAATTGTGGAAAGACGCGATGCGAATTGCGGAAAGACACATTTGCGAGCTGCAGATTGCAATGGTGGATTGCGGATTTGAGCCGAGTGGGACTGTGTGTGGATTTGAAAGTAAAAGAAGAAGAAAAAAAGTAACGTCGGATCTTCGGTGGCCTCAGAAGGCCACAAGGGAGGTCCGGAGACGTTACAGAGTGGTATCAGAGCTTCAATTACAGTACTGGGGTTGTTTGGGCTGAAGTGTGAACTTCGGTAACACTGGGTTTGTTAGGGTCGAACCATGAAAGAAATCACATGCAAGAAATGCATGTGGCACTGTTTGACCTAACAAAACTCTTGTTTATTAATGGTTTAATGAGTAATTTCCAGATTGTATGGATGTTTCAAGTTCTATGTTGTCTAATAACATTTATATCATGCACAGTGATTGCAGCAGGTATAGTTGAAGCATACAACAAGTTCGTGGGTCAGAAAGCAAGAATGGTGACCGTTAATGATGCACAAAATCCCTACGAACCGGAAGAGGGCGTGCTAGTGGAAAACGTGTAGGAAGATCACGCTGAAACAACGTCTAATGGAAGGAGGGAGTGAGTGACTCCCCAAGACTTGGTTGAAACCATGGTAAGCTTTAATGAGAGGTTGATAAAGGTACAAGAAGAGCAGCACCAGCTCAATGTGGCCATTATGCAGAGCCTCATTGACATGCATTAGAAAGTTAACATGGGGTCCAATCCAAGCAATATGGTCTGAGAAGAAAGGAATGCAGTCAGTCATTCTAGAGTTCGTTCTAGGAAAAGGACTCCAAGCCATAAAGGGGGTGCTGTGAGCAAAAGGCACAGAACATCCTCTTCGAGATCTCCTTCCTGCAGGTCAGAACACTATAGATACTCTCAAAGAAGTCCAAGACACACTTACAATCGGACTGAGGAAAGGAGGAGGTTCAGAGGGATCCCACAGGGAGAATTTAGGAAAGTAAGAGCTCCTACTTTTGATGGAGAAAGCAAGACAGGCCAAGAGACAGAGGCATGGCTACTTGGAATGAAAAAGTATTTCAAAATGCATGATTAGTCAAAAAGTGAGAAGGCTAGAGTTTCCATTTACAATCTAAATGGAAGAGCTTCCATTTGGTGGGATCATCTCATGAAGGTAAAGAGGACCAGTGAAGGAAGGACCAGTTGGGAGCGGTTTAAGAGATACTTTGAGGAGAAATATCTATCAACTAGGTATTATGACAACAAGAGAAAGGATTTCAATGAAATCAGGTTGGGGAAAAGTTCCATGGAGGAACATGTTCATAAATTCTTGGAATTATTAAGGTATGTGGACTACATCAAGGATGGAAGGGTGAAGATTCAGTGTTTCTTAGGAATCCTACCACAGAACTACAGGGATAGGATTGAGTTTGTCCATCCACCAAGTTTGGATGAAGCCATCAGGATGGCCATGCTCTGTTATGAGCAGAACAAAGGAAAGACAGATACTCAACCAACATGGAAAGGAAATCCCAAAGGAGGATTTGAACCAAGGAGAAGTGGCTTCAAACCACCTTTCAAGAATCAGTCCAGAAACATTCCACAGGACAGCCAACAGGAAGTGGATTGAGGCCAGCTGTAACAACAGAGAAGACATCAAAAGGACCACTTCAGTGTTGGTGATGTGGGGACAACAACCTGCTTAGAGACTACCCAAATTGAGGAGGTAATCCCTGAAGCTTGCACAACTTGGGTGAAGCAACCACAATAGAAGATATGGCCAGAGCCACACCTCGAATATATGCAACATTGGATGATCACCAGGCATACCACCAAGCAGCAGTGGTAGAAGTTGAAGGTAAGATTGCTAAGAAATCTATTTATGTTTTAATTGATCCAGGATCCACTCATAGTTATGTGTCCCCTAAAGTGGTTGAAAGTTGTTCACTTGGTAAAGTGAAACATAATAAGTCTTGGTTAGTTCAACTAGCCACTGGGACCAAGAGAAAGGTGAGTGAAGTAGTGGTGGAATGTCTTGTAGAACTGAATGGAATCCCCACTAAGGTAAACTTGAATGTACTACCCTTAGGATCATATGATGCCTTGATAGGCATGGATTGGTTGGAGAAGCATAGAGCCAAGCTTGACTGCTACAAGAAGGTACTTGAGTGTATTGATGATGAAGGAAGACCGAGGTTGGTTAAAGGAATTTCGAAATGAGTTTTAGTAAGGCAGATTTCAGCCTTACAGGTGAGAAAGTTCTATAAAAGGGGTTGTCAATTATATGTTGTGCATATATCAGATTCAACAGAAGATAAAGGGACAAAGTTGGAAGACTTTCAGCCATTGCAGGAGTTCCATGATGTATTCCCAGATGAAGTTCCAGGACTACCACCCAAGAGAGACATTGATTTCTCCATTAACCTTGTTCCAGGAGGAGCACCAAGCTCCAAATACCCTTATAGAATGAGCACACCTGAGCTGATAGAATTAAAGATGCAGCTGCAAGAATTAATGGACAAGGAGTATATCAGACTGAGTGTATTTCCTTGGGGTGCACCTATGCTGTTTGTTAAGAAGAAGGATGGGACCTTAAGGCTATGTATAGATTACAGGCATCTAAACAAGGTAACAGTCAAGAAAAAGTACCCATTGCCAAGAATTGATGACTTGTTTGACCAGATGAAGGAAGCTAAAGTGTTTTCCAAGATTGACTTGAGGTCTGGCTACCATCAAGTGAGGATAAAGGATGAAGGCATTCACAAAACAGCTTTCCGAACTAGATATGGACACTATGAGTTCACTATGGTGCCATTTGGCCTAACCAATGCACCTACCACTTTCATGTGTCTTATGAACAGTGTATCTAGCAAATACTTGGATAATTTTGTGATTGTATTCTTGGATGACATTCTGGTGTATTGAAAGAATGAAGAAGAGCATACTGAACATTTGAGAATGGTACTGCAAGTCCTTAGCGGACACCAGCTATATGCAAAGCTGAGCAAGTGTGACTTTGATCAAGAGAAGGTGCAATATTTGGGACATATCATTTCAACAGAAGGTATTGTAGTAGACCCATAGAAGATTGAAGCCATAATGGACTGGCCTACTCCGAGAAATGTTGCAGATGTAAGATCATTTATGGGCCTTGCAGGTTACTACAGAAGGTTCATTAAAATTTTCTCCAAGATAGCTCACCCAATTACATCATTACAAAGGAAGGAAGTCAAATTTATATGCTCTAAGAAGTGTGAAATGTGTTTTCAGAAGTTAAAAGAATTACTTACCAGTGCTCCTGTTTTAAAGATTGCATATCCAAATAAAGACTTTGTGGTGTGCACAGATGCTTGCATGGAAGGATTGGGTGGAGTACTCATGCAAGAAGGATTTGTAATTGGCTATGAGTCAAGGAAGTTGAAGCACCATGAAAGGAACTATGCCACACATGACTTAGAGCTAGAAACCATAGTGCATGCTCTCAAGAAATGGAGGCATTATCTTTTGGGAAGAATATTTGAACTCAGGAAAGACCACATGAGTTTAAAATATTTGTTTGACTAGCCAAATCTAAATTCCAGACAGACTAGATGGATGGAATTTCTCTGCGAATTTGATTTGGACATTAAACATGTCAAAGGAAAGGAGAATAAGGTTGTTGATGCACTCAGTAGGAAATTTCATGTTGCAACATTAAGTGTTTGTAAATCAGATTTGAAAGCAAGGATCATTGAAGTTCAAGTTAGTGATGAAGCTTACCTACATATCAAAGAGAAGTTATAGCAGGGCAAGGTGGATAACCAGTGTGCAGGATATCAGATTGGAGAAGATTATGTCCTTATGTACCAAGATGCCAAACTATACATCCCAAACTGTGCAGAATTGAAGGAGCTTGTCTTGGGAGAGATACACCAAAAGCCATATTCTGGTCACCCAGTGTATTAGAAAACTATAACTGCAGCAAAAAAATGATACTTTTGGCATGGGATGAAGAAGGACATAGTAGAGTGTATTGCTAGATGTCAAAAGTGTCAGCAGTTCAAGGAAGAGCATCAACATCAAACAGGATTGTTGCAGCCATTTCCCACTCCAGAGTGGAAATGAGAGGTGATTTCTATGGACTTCATAACAGGTTTTCCCATGACTGTGAAGAAGCACGAATCCATTATGGTTGTAGTGGGCAAGCTATCAAAAGTAGCTCACTTTATTCCAGTTAAGTCTACTCACAAGGCCAATGATAATGAAAATATCTTCATGAGAGAGATATTCAGGTTGCATGGATTGCCCAAGGCGATAGTTTCAGACAGGGACACAAAATTCACTTCCAATTTTTGGAAAGGGTTATTCCAAGAGTTGAGGACTAAATTGAATTTCAGTACAGCCTATCATCCTCAAACATATGGTCATACTGAGAGAGTAAACTAGATTCATGAAGACATGTTAAGGATGTATGTGATGGATAAACCATCCAAGTGGGAGGACTACCTACACTTGGTAGAATTTGCCTACAACAATGGGTACCAGGCATCATCGAAGATGAGCCCTTTTGAAGTTTTGTATGGCAGAAGATGCAAAACTCCAGTAAAATGGGACAGCCCAGTGAACAGGGTAGTGCTTGGACCAGAAATGATTGAAGAGATGGAAGAAGAAGTTGTTAATATCAGGCAAAATTTGAAGGTAGCTCAGGACAGACAGAAGAGTTATGTAGATTTGAAGAGAGTGCAAAAGAATTCCAGATTGGGGATCATGCTTACTTGAGAGTGGGACCAAGGAAGAGCTCCATGAAGTTGGGAAGTTGTTCCAAGTTGGCACCTAGATATTGTGGACCATTTGAAGTCCTTAATAGAATAGGAATAGTTGCATATAGGATTGCATTCCCTGCTAACATGAAAGCTCATAATGTTTTCCATGTCTCTTTGCTTAATAAATATGTACATGATCCTAATCACATCATTGATTGGCATGTGATACAGGTGGAACCAGAGGGATAATTCCAAGTGGAGCCTATATGCATACTCGACAGGAAGGTTACCTTACTCCAGAGGTGAGCCATCGGACATGTAAAGGTGCAATGAAAGCACCTTAGTCCAGAGGAGGCGACCTGGGAATGGGAGGATGCCATGAGATTGGCATTCTCATTTTTGTTCAGTTCTGAGAACACCGAGGACGGTGTTGTTCTAAGGTGGGGGGAGTTGTAATACCCCTACCCTGCCTTAGTAATTATTGGCCTCAATGTAAATATTGTGTTTGTGCAATATGTGTTGATCCTAGTGTGGAGCTCAAGGCCAAGGCCCCACTAGTGGATGATTAAGGTTTATAGGCAAGTATTTGACAGTGAAACTATGCATGTGCTATTAAGCCATGAAATTTTGTAACTAATGTGAATGTTTAATATTGCAATGAAATACCCAAACTGGATAAGTGAGGCAGCTAATGAGAAGGGGGAGAAGGTATCCACTAGGGAGAGGCGAGGGGGTGGTGGGATGGTAACCCATCCTGCCACCTGGGCAGGAGTAACCGATTTGATTCCCTGTACAGGTTCGATTTCGGTTACATAATGTGGAGAAGGAAAGCCTGTGGAGGATATTCGCAGGAGATAAAAACGGTGCAGAGATATGAGTTGAGGGTTCCGACATTTGGAATTTTTGGGTTCTGCACTCAGTTCATTCATTCTATCGGTTGTTGGTTAGAGGTTTTAGTCTGTTGGTGAAGAGACCCTGAGACGCAGAGAGAGTCGAAGAAGTAGAGCCAAGTACTAGAGGGATCCTGTGCGTATGCGTGATCTTTGACCAGAAACTTGAAGACAAGTTCGGGGGTGGATTACAGGGCATGCATAGCTTAAGGAAGCTGCGTGAAGCCTGGGATTCCGCAAGCAGAGAGTCGAGTTGCGGGACAGAGATTAGTCCACAACCCTAGATTGAACTAGCTTGTTTAGTAGAAGTGAAAGATTGGGTTTAGGGTGGGAATGCTTGACAAACCCGGTGAAGACTATGATCTCATAGAACTAGTAGTAGGACCTTCTTATGCCTACCTTGAATAGCACTGGAAGTGAAGGGGCCTTGAGGGACTGTGTAGTAGAGAAGAGGGCCTTCCTTGTGTTGGGTGAGGTGGATAATGTGGGTGCCATGTCTGTTGAGTGGTTGAGATGTTTGTATCTCTGTGGTTGAGCTCACTAGATTAGCAATATCCTCCCTATTTCCCTGTATGCTTGATAAAACCATTTGTAGGTTGGCTTAGCATGTGGATGCTTGATAAACCCAACTGCAGGGTGGCTTAGCATGAGTATGTTTCTTGGATTGCTTGACAAACCCAACTATAAGTTGGCTTAGCATTGGAAGTGGATCTTGACTGTTAAAGATCCTACCTATCCCTCCTTAGTGGATACATATCCCAGCTCGGGGGTGGTCTCTCAGCTGAAAGAGTATAGGATGGACATAGACCTAAGGTTGGGTGGAATGCAGCTCTCACTTAGCCAGTTGTTGGGGAAACTTCAAGATACAAAGATAAGTATTATGTGGACCGAATGATGTTATTTCATGTATTATTATTATGTTGTATTGCTTAACCTGTTGAATGAATGTTATATGAATGGGATTAATATTTAGACCATGTGTAAGCCTGAGTGGAAGGCTGAGTGCAGGTTGAGTATCTTATTCAGTTGCATGAGTTTAATGCATTACTAATCTTACATGTGTTAGATGTATGGTTAGCTTTAGTTTCTTTTATCATATGTATTTTGTTTATGAGATACGTAACCTTGTAAATGGACTGCTTAAGCTTACTTAACCATGGAATGGTATGGGGCCTATGGCATGCTTAGCCACTCTGTGTGTTAGAGGAAAGATGGGTTATGGCATGAGATAGGTAGATATTTGTTAAGGGTTGGGAAGTATGTTGGAAGGTTTATAGACAAAACTTCAGAGAATGAAATGGAGAGGTTAGATACCTCAGAAGGGTCAGGGGTTTTACCATTGGATAGAGTTCTTCAAGAGATTTCCAACGGTACCAACCTTGCCTCATTTGGACCCCGGATGAGAAAGTTATGCCCCTTATAAGTTTGCCTTAGTAAACTTTAGAAATAGAGAAGTTGGGCTTCCGTAATGTGGATTGCGGATTGTGGAAGGCGAAGTCCTAGAAGTTTAAAGTTAGGCTTCCGCAATCTAAACTTCCGCAATGCGGATTGCGGAAAGGTCAAGTTTCTGGAAGTTTAAAGTTAGGCTTCCGCAATTTCGACTTCCGCAATACGGATTGCGGATTGTGGAAAGGTGAAGTTTCCGGAAGTTTAAAGTTAGGCTTATGCAATTCCGACTTCCACAATGCAGATTGCGGATTGCGAAAGGTGAATTTTCCGGAAATTTAAAGTGGATTGAGGAAAGATGCGTTGCAGATTGCGGAAAGACACATTTGCGGGCTGCAGATCGCAATGGTGGATTGCGGATCTGAGCCTAGTGCGACTATGTGTGGATTTGAAAGTAAAAGAAGAAGAAAAAAAAGTAACACCGAATCTTCGGTGGCCTCGGAAGGCCACAAGGGAGGTCCAGGGACATTACATAAAGTAACATTGGTCCAAGATGGTTGTTTGATGATGGCATGCTATAGTTGATGGGGTAAAGTGGCCTCCCATTTTCAGCGACCATTTGCTTTTAGTATGTTGCTCCTAAAAGACCTTGTAGCTTTTTAGGAGTGGTGGAATATAATGTGCATCTAAAATCGATCAAGAATCAAGGTCCTACAAAATTCAACGCACAATTACTCAAATGCACATTCAAAGAAAGCATAAATTAAATTAAATAATAATAATAATAAAAAATATGAACTTACTGGTGATGACAAGGTATAATTTGAACTTGGAACGATATGGAATGAGATGGAATTTGAATAATCAACCATTTGATTTATCGCTCTTTTTGGCCCTGCATTTGAGTCAAAAATACAATCAATACATGTCTTCATTCTTAAAATAAAAATTGGAAAACAAAAAACATATTACTATTTGTTTAAGTAACCAGTGCACCTTATTCTGCAAAGGTGCACTAGTGCTCTTCAAAACAAAAAGCACACCGGTGCGTGCATACAAGTTGCGCATAGGTGGAAACCTCCACAAAAGAAAAACTTCCACTAAATATCAATTGCGAAATATTTCACTTCTAATTTTTGTCTACCAGTGCTCTTATATCAGTATAAAGAACTGGTGCACTATTACCTATCTAGCGCATCGTTATCCTGACCAAAACCAAAAAAATATATTTGAATGTATTGTTGTTTATATGGTGTGCTTGTATATGTGAAGCCTATCGTTGCCCTAGTTTCTAAGATGTGCACCGAAAAATTGAAAGTTAAAAAAAATTGCATGTGTTTATCATCAATGGACTGAAATACCAAACAAAAAAAAGAGCAGGAACTTAATTCTAAGGAAGTGAGATTATAAATAAAAGAGAACCGGGTCCTTAAATATTTTTTGGCCAAAAGTTTGAGAGTCTTATGCAACAAAGATTTACCACATCATAATTTGGAAAGGTAGATTTCTTTGAAGACAAATTTTGCAAAGGATTGATGTAGACACAAAGATATTTGTAGAGAAGACATTTTGGGTAAGTTTTCTCTCAATACATTTAAAAAATAGCATAAATTTTATAGATTTTTTAAAGAAAATAGATAAGATAAGAGTTACCTTCAATGCTACAAACCCCCTTTGTGTTCTTCTGTAACGTCCCCTCCTACCAAACCAGCATGATAGAGAGGACGTGACCCTAAATCCGAACATCTAGCCCCATACTTAGTAAACAAATATTCCATATAAAATGAAGATGGACATATGCAATTGCATAGATATTTGGAAACACAACGGAAGTAATTTCAAATACACTTCTATCATACATTCAAGATATTCATCAAATAAATAATTGCAAGGTTAACACAAAAGAATACTTATCTCAATAAAGTAGTCCCAAGCAACTGGCTATGCAACTGCAACGTTCCACCCAACCATAGGCCAGTTGTGGTCATCAATATCTCCACACACTGCCACCCCCGAGCTGGGCATGATCTCTACAAGGAATCAGGGAACAACAGACTCACACATAGCTCCAAGATACACCAAATAAGCCAAGCCAAGCTACAGTTGGGTTTATCAGGCTGTTAGGAATTGGAAAGGAAGAATTGCTAAGCTAGTGCGCTCAAGCACAGAGCTAGGGATACCCCTCCCAGATCTATTAAGCTTGGCACTCACAATGCCTACACACCCAGCACAAGGAAGTATCCTCTTCATTGCCACATAGTCCCTCAAGCCATACCTTCCTTTCTAGTGCTCTCAGGGTGTGCATAGAAAAGTAGCCAAAGCCCTCTTGATCTTCTTGAGAGGGTACTCCCTCCACTAGGTTTTTCAAGCCAATTCTGTCCACTACCAGTCCAAGTTTCTTGCTCACAGGTTCAAATCAAAACCGAGATGCACATAAAAGCAGAGCCACACTTATCGGGCATGATAAAATGTTTTTACAGTGAGATGTCCAAAGAGGGGGTTTATACCGATTCAGAAAAACGTGGGAAAGCCAAAAATGAAACTGGAAGATGGGGAACGACCATGGAGAGTAGAAATCGTTTTTAGAAAAATGTCCATGGGTATTCTGGGGCAAAAACGGCCTCCATAACAGTCCCAAATCATGGTCCTCCTTCCCCAGCCACTGTGTAACACAAAAACGAGCTCCCAACCATGGAAAAATGCAGGAAAATTGGTAAAAACGTGATGAGGAAAGACCCAGTAGTTCAGACTGCGTGAGAGAGGAGAGACTAACTGTTTAGAATGGCTTTGGGCACCATTTCGTGGGTGTTTTCTTGCCCAAGGAGACAAAACATGATTTTCCAGGTTGATGGCTTGCCCATGCACAAAATTGGCTGCCATACCTCTTCATTCCCAAGGCATTAACTGCCTCAACCAATTCTTGGAAGAATTAAATGATTGGGTTCATAACCCAAAATGAGTAGTTGAGGGTTTATGGGTTTTCTCATTGACACATGGATTAACACCATTGGATCAAGGGTTTGAATAATTTCCCTCCCTATTCCTTGTATAATCATGCCCCATCTCTTTGTTGCATTACATAGCTAGTTGTGGGTATTTTTATTAAAATTCGTATTTACATGATGTCTTCAATTACATTGTGCCCATCTAGCACAAGAACCATAGTCATCTATTCCTTTAATTACCGATACATCAACGCTAAATCAATGGTGGGGCCTTGGCCTTGAGCTCCTCACCATGATTAAATTACAATATTTACATCATTTACGATTTAATACAAAGGGGGTCAAAATGGGGACATTACATCTTCCTCCTTCAAAGGAACCTTCACTACTACAAACCTCAGGGTTCTATTTGATTTCCTTTTCTTTTTCACAATAAAATTTCATTATTGTATATATCAATTTATTGGGTATTTATATTAGTATGTGGGGATTTGGTTTTCTCTTGGTCCAAGATCATGATGCAATTTGAATACAACTTGTCCAAACTATCGTTGTCAGAATTTTTTCAAAAATGTTTATGCGGTCCGCAATGGACACAGTACAGAATATATGCACTGGTGCGTTTATTCTTGTCAAGCGCAATGTTGTTGTAGGTTTGAAATTTTTTGTGAATTAATCGGTGCACATCTTACAACAAAATGCACTAGTGCATTATTTCATGAAAGTTGCACCGGTGCTGATATTTTGTACTATGCACACCAATTGACATGAATACTTTTTTAAATAAAATTCTCTACTTAGTGTGTAAAATGTTATCTCATAATTTATGTGTTTCATTAGCAAGGTGTTTATTAATAAAAGTTGGCCGATAAAAGATCGTGGAATAAAAATTAAATATGAAGGAAGCGAGGGAAATGCATCCAAAACAAAGAACATGGCAAGTTTATTGTAAATTTCATATAAATGTAATATATTTCAATTAGTGTGTTTAAACTATCTGTATTGGTTTATACGTGTCATGCAGAGCAAAAAATTAAGCAAAATCTTTAAGATTGTTCGTAATTTGAGTGAAGAAGAGAAAAAATATTTAAGAAATTATTAAAAACATATGAATTATGTGGATCAAAAGGTGACAAACATGAGGTTTTTGTTTATCTTCTTACTAACAATGCTTCTCAACAACAATTGCTAACATGTTTCAAACTTTGGATCTCAAATTTGTTGAATGTTGTGTAGGGATAGACAACGAGGAAATAGGATGTCCTAAAAAGATAAAAATTAAGAAGAATGTAAATGATAATAAATCGGTCATCAATTCAAATGGAGTGGTCCTAGAAGTTAATGAAAGGGGGAAACAATTTTATAAAACTTTGAGGGATATAGTGGAAATAATGTATAAACATACTTTTCATTTACAATACAAAAATCAATCCATTGACTCTAAGAATAAGGTTATAAGCAAACTACAAGAAGCATTTCATGAGTGGTGGGAACTAAGACTAGTGGGAACTAAGACCAGTGAGACTTGCAATAACAAAAACATACAATTACAAAAAGGAATTGCTTAAAAAGTATTATTGCTAAAAAAAATTATATACTAGCCAAGAATCAATTTTTTCATTGTGTTTTTCATTTCTTGGGAATATTGCTAAAATTACAGAGGAAAAACAACGTGATATCCTAAAGATACCGATAGGGATGTCAAAAAAGGTGTACCATGAGATGGTCAAAGAAATGAACATAACCACATTGCAAGGGGAGCCATCCCAACATCAATGTGCATCAAATGTATGTAATCATTGATTTATTTTTAATGTGAAAAGAGTTTAATTTTCACATAAAATAGTATTTTTCAACTGTTTTGTTGTTGCATAAAAGAAAATAAAATTGCACCCATTCAGTGCATAAGATGAGACAACAAGGCAGAAAAGACTCGATCACAAAGTTTGTGAGTACTTGTGGTTTGCTTCAAATTTCATATTTTTTTTTTTACATAAACGGTTAAGAGCTTTGTATTAAAAAGATTGGAACATATTACATCGATATGGGGAGGCTATTCCCAAAAACCCAGAGCTGTTGTAGCAGTATCAATGAGTATCAACCTCTGTAATTAAAAATAAACTTTGTACCTATTACATTCGAAGATACAGGCCGAGGTATAACAGCTATAAATAAGAACGAACTGTCCTAACAGTATGCAGCAGAAACAAAACATATCCAAATAGATAGATTATCAGACCAAAACTTGGAACAGACCAGCTTCCTTAGTTTTCATGATTGTTTCAGGTTGGATTGCCCTTGTAGCTCGTGGCTGTGCCGGCAATGTCGTCATCTATGTTCAGAACAACCGAGGGGCTATTCCCATTACTGACCCTTACACAGTCCACCTTTGCCTCAACAATTCTCAAACAGCTGTAGAACGTATCCAGCTTAATAACCAATTTCTCAAAACAGTCCTTAGTCTTACCAGTGCATGAGTGAACTTCTGAGTTGGAGATTTGCACGAAGGTGCCTAAGTGAGAAATCGTTTTCTTCATGTCCATGACGTCTCCTCTAAGTCCACGCACTTGTGCATCCAAATATTGCAGGTGTGACCGAAGTTTTGGGGAGGGACTACCCTGCTCTAGCGGAGATCCCATACCCATAATTCCTCCTGTGTCTAGCTGCCAACTTTTACCTCCTGTCTCGACCGAACTACCACGGAGATTGTGTTGTGTAAAGCCCAGACTGGGGTCACCCAGGGTTGAATGCCAACCGGAGTTACCAGCAACGAAACCCCCGCCCGGGAGCTACACCATATTCCTGCTGCCTTGTCCATGTCTCAAATCAAGGGGAACCCACCGTTTCCCATTACCCGGTTCCTCCAGCTTAGACTGAATGGTGCACTTCTTTTTGGTCATCCCACCCCTCGGGTGATCGATACCTTCATCGCCATGAAAGAGGTCGGCGATACATCGTTTCAGCCCACCATTACAGACCCCTCCGAGCAACCCCTGAGAAACACATTTACGACAGTGCTGGGCAAGTGGGCAATGATTGTAGTCCATGGCAGGCGAAGGAAACCGCCTTCCGGTAATTAAGCTACAGGGAGAAACACAGAGATAGCACGCTCGTGGTGAGAAACAGGGTGCTAAGAGCTTCGTCAACCTTCATGAAATAGCCCAGAGCCTTTGTCTTCCATAATTTCCCACATGCGAGCCAGATGGCCATTGTCAGGGCAGGCCATCGTTTAAGGGAGGAGTCTGCTTGGGAAAAGTGGGGAAAAGTGAGAGGATCTAAGAGAGGATTGTAGAATTAAATAGGGCGATGGGATGGCCATGGGGGGAGGGGAAAGGGACCAACGATGGGGGTTGGGGAACCCAAGCATCCGTCTCCAAGAAACCATCGACAAGAATGTTTCCACAATTCAACCTAGAACCTAAATTGTCCATGGAATCAACTATTTGATTATTTTTCCTAAGGATGTGAAGGAAAGTAAGGGATCCAAAGGCTTTAGTCAACTGGGCAAAGTGATAATGCATCGTGGTGACTGGCTTTTGATGATTGTTTATTAGAGCTCTGGCTTCTCTAATCACCAGCATTGAGTCCCCAAGAACCACTAGGTCCTTTATATCATTGTTTTTTGCTATGTCCAATCCTTTAATCAAGGCTAAGCACTCAGCCGCGTTATTAGTCCTTGATCCAATTCCCCGAGCATAATTTTTCAAGTTGCTTCCATCGGGGTTAATGAGAACCCCCCCCTGCACCTGCCAACCCGGTTCCAATTTCATATTTGGTGTGATGTTTATATTTTATTTAATTTACAATCATACATGGATGTTTTATAATACGTTCTAACATATAGAGAAGATCCATCCAATCATTTGATTGACATTGGATTAAATATGGGTTGTGAGTATATGTTGGGGTATCAAGGGTTAATTAAACAATTTGTAAATAGTTATGTTGTTTTATGTCCCTTATTTTTAATTAATGGAACAACAAGAAAACTTTAATTATATCTATGCTTTGTCACGCCGTATGAAATTCACAAGAAACATAGTATGGAGTGGATCCAACAGAGATTTATTGACACACGACATGAGGAATGGTTTTGAAAATATGTGTGAAGTTTATGATTCACTTGTTGCACTGGTACGTCACTTTTTCATTTATGTAGTCATGTATATTATAGTATATATAAATGTAGATATACTTGTTATATTTTATTTTTATGCTTGTATGTGGAACGAAATGGACTAAATCAACAAAACATTTCAAATAATCCCTTGAAGGTAACGAAGAAATGAGCATGGAAGCATCTCGAGCAACTACAACAGTTTGAGCGATGAATGATGATCAATACATTTGAATGTTGTTACTACAAGTTGTATTTTTTGGAATTTTTATCTGTGAAAAACAAACATTATGTTCAATGTTGACATTTCATCCCAATTGGATGAGGATAAGTTTTCAATAATTGTAACAATGTCAAATGACATTTTGATTACGGAGGACCTTTATGTTGTCCCATATTTTGGATTCTTATTAATATATAATAAAATGTGTTTCTTCTTCTACTGCATTCTCAAATGTTTCAAAATGTTGTATTGATTAAATATATGAATGATTTACATTGTGACAATGAACAAAAGTGTAACCAACATGCTTATCAAAACAAAATAATTAAAATATAAAAAATAATATTACTAAATAAATATTTGTTTTTATGATAATTAATTCAAATGTTAAATATATGAATGATTTACATGGTTACAATGAACATAAGTGTAATCGGCTTGTATATCCAAACGTAATAAATAAAATATAAAAATAAATATTATTATAAAAAATATTTTATTCTTGAATGATTAATTGAAAATTTGTAAAAATAAAAGCATAAACTATATTTGAAAATCCACATCATGGAAAAACTCACCATTGAACCACACCTAATTTTATCCATTGGTGTTTTTTTACATAACATAAGCCCCGATGCTTTTCACTTAACTGATGCACCGATGCTCTTTACCAATCATACACACCGATGTTTTTTACAAATTATGAGCACCGATGCTTTTAAACAAATCGTATGCACCGATGCTTTTAAACAAATCGTACGCACCGATGCTTTTAAACAAATCGTACGCACCGATGTGTAGAAAATGTATATCATGCACCGGTGCCTTTTGGGGATGATATAGGCACCAATTATCTAAACACAACAATATATATATTACAACATCAGCACCGGTGCATTTATATATTGACAAGCACCATTGCTTTCAGATAATTCAAGGGGCATAGGTGATTTTAGATAATTCATGGGGAATATGTGCTTTTAGATCATTCATGGGGCACCATTGCTGACATAAATGCATTATAGACCAGTGTTTGTATAAGAAAACTCATGTCATATGCATCGGTGCATATTTGAGTGTTATATGCACCAATGCATATATAATACAATGCATCGGTGTGTCTACATTGAAATATACGCACTGGTGCATTTAAAATGCATATAAGCACTAGTGCATATTATCCATACGATACGCACCGGTGTGCATTATCGACTTTTGTGCAACAAAAAAAACCTTCGTTTTAACCTCCGACCACCCAAAATTTTCTAGTTATAGTGAATATTTGTTATAACCTCTACCAAAACTTCCACTACAGAAACCAAGGTTGTAGCGGATTTTTTTTTTATAATTTTTGCTAATCTTGTAACACTAAAAACCTTTTTTATAACCTCCTCTACGGGGTGTTTTCCTTGTAGTGTCTTCCTCCAAAGACAGTTGTGCTTATTTTCTTGTTAGCATGCATTTAGGAGTGGGATATGGAATGGAATCATTATGGTTCCTCCATATGTGTAGACATGGATTGCTCATCCTCTAGCAGCAAGTCCTTGAAGAGAACAGGAGGGGAACATAATGTGGACGAGATACTTGAGATTCAATAGATGAAGGTTCTTGATTGGGTGGGTTGGGAAATTGAGATTCAGGAACATCCTCTATATTAGGGTCTTTGACAAATAATATCTCAAAGGGATTTGGTGAGGAAATGACTACAATATTGGTAATGGAGATGGTAGGAGGGGCGGTCACCTGCATTGAATAAGAAGGGGGAAGTACATAGAATGAAGGTTGGGATGAGGGGGTTGCTCCAGCCTATTGAGATGCTTTAAGACCCATATTTTTATTTACATGTTTACATTTTTCTTCATTTGAAAGAGCTGCCTAAGGAGCCACAACGGATTTCTCACAATCCTTGATGAAGTGGTTGTATTCATGTCAAGCCTTACATTTAAAAGGAAGATGCTCGTAGTTGAGTTTCGGCAAATGATTCCAGTTATTGACTATTAGCAAGTTCATCTCTGGGACTCCTTTTTCGAGTTCAACTTCCACGTATATTTGAGCACATGCAATCGTTCTATCTTTTGGTTCTATTTTGTCTATAAATTTCCCCAGGGCATTTCCAATATTCCTAAGCAAGTCTCCACCCCAATAGTGTAATGGTAGATGTAGAAGATGAGCCCACACTAGTACTAGAAAGGGAACAACAAGCTTGGGGTTGAATTCTGGTGTCCATTTGTTTAGATACATCCCTCGGTTGCTAAAAAGGTATGGTCTGCTTTTGAATATGAGATCCCTATCCTCCATTGATTCAAATATGAATGCATAGAACCTTTGTCTGCATAAGTAGTGTGTCATTTACCCTTTTATTAGAGTGTGCTAGTTCTGTTCAATCCAAATGTCCATGGATTTGGGGGAGGGACATATCCTAGTGAACTGCTCCGTGAGAACCCATTCTACCATTGCTAGAGCTATTTGATGAGAAGAGGATGCCGACATGGCCACCTCCAAAATGTTTTCCAGCTGTTCAACAAACTTTGATGGTGGTTGTTTCTGAACTAATTTTCCTAAAGAGGCTATCAGAGATCGTAATGATACCTAATTGAGGTCAAAAGGGGGGGATTGACCCCCCTATGGAGGAATCCATAGCCGCATTGATCAAACTAATTCCATGGTCGCAGGTTGGGTGTGCGTGCTCTTTTCATCAATATCTAATCAGAATACTAATACACACACAAAAACTGGCATAATCATTAATGATAGCACCAATTGTCTATAGAGTTAAGAGATAACAAATCTATTTACGATAGAGTACGAGCGAAGGCATGTATTATTAGTAGAGCCACGGAAACAAATCAAGCAGTGCTTTTAATAAAAAAAATAGTCTCGCTTTCCAACAAAATTCTCAATTGTTTCTTTAGGGATGAGACAACTAGAAAAGTTAATAATCATTATTATTGTAGTCATAGTAGTCGTCGCATTGGTTGAATGACACAAAAAAATCAAATATGTTTTTGCAAGTGTACCAAGCTTCCTACCTATCTAGCTCTTGGCTTCGTTGCTTTCTCCGCTAGTACACATCTTGTTTACACCCACCTTGGTTGTGACTTAAATTGGTGTCTATAGCTCGACAAAGCTTTAGCTACACCTATGTATAAGAGATTAATCTTTTTTCGAGAACAAATTGTTTTTGTACTTGGTAGTAGTAGTTGCCTCTAGTGTATTGTTAACAACTTGGTAGTGTCGATTGATAGATTAAAGAAAAAGGAAAGATCAATCTGTGTCGACATTTGTTTCCACACACAATTCTAGCCTTCCCTCCTAGAGAGAAAGAGTCTGGCCTTATTTCCATGCACTCATTCAACTTTCTTTTTGTTAACACCCAAAAATTGTTCACTAGCTCATATCCCTAGTCACATAACTAATTTGTCCACTTTTTCCACATTTTTTGCCTCCAAAACCATAAAAAACCATCAAATGGTAACCAAAAGGGGAAAAAATCATTATTTCCCTCCGCAATTAATGAAAAACCCTCAAAATAGGTCAAAACCCTCCAAAAATGGCTTAAAATCCTCAAAAATAAAATAAAAAGAGGAAAAAAGTAAAAAATACATTCAAAAAGAGGGAAAATTCCAAATACCATTTGTCAATACCATTAGTTTCCCAAAACCATGGGTCAATACTCCATTACCCAAAATCACTATAAAAAGGTGATGGAGGCCCCCCATTTCTCATCCATTATTCATCCTATCCTTATGCTATCAAAATCACTCCAGAACCCTATCCCAACCATTTGAGCTTGAGTTCTCCATTTAGAGTGAACCTTTGACCCAACCTTGGAGCATCTTGGAGAAGAGAGAGAACATTGGAGCACTGGTGCACTACTCTTGTACTGCTGCAAGGACTCCATCAACCTCACCATTGAGGTAAAATATTTGCAAACTCTAGTTTGCCCAAACAATAACAAATTATAACTCTCATTTACTATGTTCTCATGGATATTTATTGTTTACTGTTATAGCTTAGATTTGTTTTCATGCACATGTTAATGCTTAATTTCCACTTGTTTTAAATCTTGTTTTTACTTATCATCGAACTGCTACTAAGGATTCCTTAATCCTTAGTAGGTGCTCTTTAGCACGAGCTAGGGTGAAAACCCAAGTTACACTTTTCTTTCCTCAATGGATTCAAAGCTCTATCCAATTGAAAATATGCAATACTTTCAAGTTAAAACATAAACACATAAGCTTATTAAGGGTTGACTTATTGATTAAGGGTTGAGATGGTTAACATGAACATCAAAACATCTTGTAATTGAAGAAAAAGTGTCATTGAGATAAACCTTTGTTCCCAATTGATTAGATAAAATTGCAACCAGGGAACCTAGAAGGTTGCCTTTATATCTATGGAAGATTGTTCTTCTCTAAATTTGCATTACGAGCCTATAAGATGAATGGCCTTGGCAGCATCATGAGCTAAGCGATAAGTAATTTTTCAACTTTACCAACAAGGGACACTCCTCATTGATATCGCCCTTCTCCAACATTCCACCTGCTCCTTTGAAAATATCTCGTGTGACTTTGAAAATTTATTCATATATGGAACTTCTCAATTCCACATGCAAATATGAATGGAACCAAAACATAAAATATGATGAAGAAGAAGTGGGCATGTAGGATTGAGGGATGATTTGTAGGGTAAGTGGATTGCAAAAGTTACAATGCGAAGAATATAATTTCAGCATCTATTGAATCCTTATTTCCTTATAAGTTGCAAGCTTTGCAGGATGGCATGAAGTACTTGGGCTTTATTCAGAAACCTAATTGTTATTTTATTGAAGATTGTAGGTGGCTTAACAGGCGTGTCGAGAAGAAAATCAATGTATGGGCCTATCGTTTCTTGTCTTTGGGAGGCAGATTCATTCTTATTAATTCAGTGTTGCAAGGCATTCCGGTGTACTGGATGTCTTTGTCCTTGGTTCCTCGGTTAGTGCTGGATGGAATTATAAAGAGAATGTTTAAATTTTCCGTGGGCCGACAATTTAGCATAGTCTAAGTTTCATTTAGCAACCTGGACTAGTTTGGCCCTTCCGAAGAGTTATGGTGTATGGGGGCTGAAGAATATCTTCTAGTTTGATGATGCATTGGGCTCTAAATCTTTGTGGCGAGCTCTATTTGGTGAGAACTTGTGGAGTGAGGTGATTAGAAAGAAATATTTGAAATCCCTTCATCCCTTTATTTGGATTAGTGATACTCCTCCCATTTGCTCGCATTCTTCAGTTATCTGGAAAGGTTTGTGTAAAAAATTGCACATTCTCAAGAGACGTCTCAGCTGGAACGTTGGTAGAGGTATCATTGCTTATAGGCATTGAACCTATCATTGGCTTGCATGATGACTACAGGGTTTCTCCGAAATTAATCTCAACTCTCCATGATAGGAATTTCGAAGTTATTGCACAGGTCCATTCTAGTGAGTCCGTGGATGGTTCTTAACATTACTAGATGCAAGCTGGCGATATGGGGCTTTCAGGAAGGGTGGCGGATGAATGGCAACGGTATATCCTTAAGTTGAATTCTGCAGGAATTAGATTATCAAACAATCCTGGCCGTTTACTTTGGGATTGGTCTGATTCCAATGGAACTATATCTGCAAAGAAGGCTTATGATTTCGTGGTTTCGGAACAAGTTTCAAAGATTTCTAAATGGTGGTTTCTAAAGTTATGGCGTTGGAAGCTCCCACTGAAGGTAGGGTGTTTTATTTGGCTGTGCCCGGAGAATAAATACTTGACGTGGGATAACCTCCTTAAATGGGGCTTTGTTGGCCCTGGTATTTGCTCCTTATGCTTACAAAATTCAGAATCAGTGTCCCATCTTTTTGTTACTTGCTCCTTCTTTTCTAAGATTTGGGATGTTTGTCAGAAGCTCCTGAATTGTAAGGTTACCTAGATGAGGTCCAATTTTCAGAAGAGCATGGAACATTGGTTCCTTTATAGATCGTATTTTTTCGAGCTCCCTCTTTTTGTCTCCTGGGAAGTTTGGAAGAATCAGAATCGGGCCATTTTTCATAATAGGAAGCTAAGCTTTATGCAGGTGGATTACAGAGCTGTAGCTTCATTTAAGGAGTTTTGTTGTAGGAAAGTTAAGGCAAGACAACGAATTCTTATTCCTCCCTGTTTTGACTTCTCCTGCTCTATTGGATACTTTGATGGCGCTTAACAAGAGGGTTGGTGTGGTGCTGGTATGGCGTTATATGTTAGTTTGAGCCACGTTTACTACCTCAAGATGTGTGCGGGTATGGGAACTGATACACAAGACGAGTTGTTGTCTCTTTGGGGTCTTCTGACGTTTTCCAGGAGCAAAGGCATTCAAAGGTTACAGGTGGCTGGTGATTCCAAGGTAGTTATCGATTGGAGTGCGGGTAAAGCTTCACTAAATGTCTTACATATCAGGCATTGGATGGATTGCATTTTGGTTTTAAAGGCCGCCTTTGCAAGAGTAGATTTCATTCACATTTATTGCGAATTCAACTCGAAGGCAGACTTATTGTCTAAAGAAGCGATGGGCGATATGGATGGACTCTTGCACTTTGAGGAATTCCTGGAGGGTACTCTTTCTGCTTCGGGATCGTTGGATCTGTTTTAGTGGTTTGTTTCCTATTTCGGATTATTGTTTTAGTGCCTTGCTTTTACGTTACCAGTTGATGATGCAATGGTTGGTTTATTTTTTGGTTTTGGTTGGATGGAGCCCTATTTTTGTTGGGGTTTATCTTGTCATATGTATCTTTGTTCAAAGCTTTATGTATTTCTGTTGGGTGGCATTTTTTGCTCTGATGTTGTTTGTTGGTAGAGGATAGATGGAAGACAACCATATGTAACTTTGATTCATTTCTTTTTGAATATCAAGTTATCTTTTTTTTCGGCTTGAAAAAAAAATATGCAAGCAAAACATTGATTGAGCCCTTGTAATTCAAGGGGACGAAGGATATTACAAAATTTTATGTGAACATTCAGCTTTACAAGTACATGTGTTTAGTTTTATCTTATATACATAGTTTAAACTTATTTATAACATATGATTTTTATTAGTTTTGCATAGTCTATAATTCCAAAATATGCAAAGTTGCTTATAGCATATGCTTTTTAGTAGTTTTGTACAGTCCACAATGCAAAAATATACATAGGATGAACCACATGGAAAAAGCATGTACAAAAATCAATCTTCATATCAACATTTGATTACAAGTACATGTGTTAGTTTCTAGGTAACTCTATTTATCTCTTATTAGTTCTTGCTCATTTTAAGACGATAATTTACGTACATAGTGATATTAAAACTTGAATGTACATACTACATTGTGATATTAATTAAAATTGTAATTTACATTACAGTATGATATTAAAATTGTAATTTACATACATAATCATAACTATGATTTACATTTGACAATTAAATCATTGTGTCGAGAGGCGCTTTCTACATCCCAAAGTGGATGAGATGTGCCACGTGTGTCACAGTGACATGTCGGCTCCAAAAACTAAATATATAAAAAAATTATAAAACCAAGCACATGTCAACTTCAAATTTAAATTGAATAGATTGTAAAATTATATAAATATACATGGAATTTCAATTTCAACTTCCATTCACTCATATTCCATTTTAAATAAATATTTTCATAAATAATTACAAGATAACTAAATCTTTGTTTATTAGTTAGTATTGCCTTGATTTTATCTACAAGAGAGACATATATTCACAACACAATCACTGCATACAGATTAAGAATAACTATTTTACTTCATAATCAATTAATGGATGCATTTTTTTCCTATTTGTAGGATTTATGTGTTATCGATTCCAATTTGGAATAGTTGGCACATGGATGATTTTCATGGAAAGTTTATTGGATTATGTATTGTTAAGTTAATAATAGAAGAATAAGTTAGATATTAGTTTTGTGATAATTGGAAACTAATCAATAATTGGGTAAGTTGCAAGTATTTTATTTCATAATTAGTTAATGAATGCAACTTTTGCCTATCTGTAGGATTTGTGTGTTATAATTTACAACATGAAATAGTTGGCACTTGGACAATTAAATTTGGGTAAATAACTATTTTACTTCATAATCAATCAATGAATTGGAACGTGGATGATTGTAATGGAAAATATATTGGATTATGTATTATTAAGTTAATAATAGAACATTAAGTAAGATATTATTCTATGATAATTGCAAATTAACTAGCATAGATCCATCTTAATTGTGGCTCTATCAAGGGCCGAGACAGATCAAATCCCTTGAGGTGCATGAGACATGTCATGTATGTCACGCTGACATGGCACATGTCATCTCCAAAAACCTAATATGTAAAAAATAAGCCAAGCACATGTCGACTCCAAATTTAAATTGGCTAGATTGTAAAATACAATTTATAAAAATATACATATTTCAATTTCAATTTCCATTCACTCATCCTCACATTTTAAATATAAGTATTTTCATAAATTTTAAATAAATATTTTCATAAATAGCTACAAGACAACTAAATATTTGTGGATTAGTTAGTTTGGCCTTGATTTGATCCACAAGAGAGACATATATTCACAATAGAATCACTGCATATGGATTGAGAATAACTATTTTACTTAATCCGGGGGAGGCAGGTGCGGGTGGGGTCATCTTTGACCCAGGAGGAAGAAAGGTCAAATCCTTTGCATGGGGACTTGGCAAGAGGATGAACAACCAGGAAGAATGGGCAGCTTTAAATGCAAGGTATGGAAGCAATGTCCAAGCTAAGCATTGACACCTTCCAAGTTTTTGGAGATTCTTGGCTCGTTATTCAATCAAAGAAGTCCAAACAAAATAGCAAAAGGAAGGAGATGGGGCATGTCCAAAAGAGAATTTTCGCTTTCCATTCTGACCTTTCAAAAATCCATTTTTTTCAATTAAAGCGGCAAAACAATCCAGAGGCGAATAGGCTTGCTAATCTCGGGGCCAACCTTAGGAAAGGAGAAATGGTGATTAACGATGATAAATCCATAATTAAATGGACAAGTGGTTTCCAATATTAATGTTACTTGTTAAACCCCCGAGGCCTATTTATTTCACTAAGCCTCATTTAATGGGGAGACCGGATGGAGGCTACAGGCGTGTTTATGGATCATTGTTCAAGAGGACAAGTGGTTATCGAAGGTAGAAAATGAGTGTGGGTGGGATATTTATAACCTCTTCTGACTGAGCTAAAGGACAGGTCCTCGTGTGAGATTTAAGAGCTTATGTATGGTGGGTCCTTGGCATGATTTGGGACTTCTTCATTTAGATAGTGTTCAATCTTTCCTCAGGAAGTTGAGTGTTTCCAGGGGAAATTCTAAAAGAGCTTGGCCTACAAGTCGAAAGGATTTAAGGAACAAAGATAGAAACATGGGAATGGAGGATAACATTGTTGCGCTACCTCGGGATAGTGAAAAGGCGATGGAGCAAATTTTGCAAGAAGTACAAGAGCTAAAGAGTATCATGGTGGATTACATAAATATGTTGTGGTGTGTGTACGAGGTTTCGAAGGCAGGTTTGGATGAAATGAAGCGAATTTCGGTGGATGTTATTGGAATAGACTCCGATATTAACAGTATTGAAGGGGGATATCGGGCGCAAGTAGGTGAAGTTGAATACATCGGGGGAGGCATGAAGTAAATGGAACGCATGCTAAGCTTGAGGAACTAAGAGATGTGACAGGCTATTGATGATCTGAAGTAGCATTTTCAGGAGCATAGAATGAATGCAAATGAACGGAACGAGGAGCGGTTTGTTCAAGTAAAGGATATCCTGGAATAATTACAGGACGACATTAATGGGATGTACAGAGGAAAGAGTGGGGCCTCCCGTGAGCAAGCAAAATCCTCCCCTTTGGAATAAGTTTCCACCATCTAGTCGGCAACAGAAGAAGACCTTGCCCAGGAATGAAGTTTTTTGCCTTTGCTATAGCCTTCTGTTATGTTTTTTTGTCAATATCTATGTGGTCATTTCATTAGTGTATATAGAGTTAGAGGAAGTAGATTAAGTACTCGAAAACTTTGTAATTTTGTGTATCATCAAGAACAAGAAGGGGATTTGGATAGGCTGTCTGTCTCTTGTATAATATTATGTTTTGAAACTTCTTCTGACACCTTGGTGGCAAGTTGTAAATCCTTTTAATATATAAATACATTTCTCGTTCTTGTTAAAAAAACTATTTTACTTCATACTCAATGAATGAATGCAATTTTTTGTTTGTTTGTTTGTGCGAATCTCCCTGACTTGTAGGAATAGCATGTGGTCTGAGAAACCACGACCCAGGGGCATCTAAGCCGTCAAAATCACCTGGGGATTGCATCCGGCCTGGACCGCACCATCCTCAACTTGACTAGTTTTTTGGGTGTCACCTCCCAACTAAGTCACCCCTAAGGGGAATTGAACTCAGGTAGCCTTGCAGACGAGACCCACACCTTAACCGAGTGAGCTAGCAGGAATTAACAATGAATGCAATTTTTTCCATAATTGCAAATGAATATGAATTGGGTAAATTGTAATTATTTGTATGATTTATGTGTTATAATTTACAACATGAAAGAGTTACAATTAAATTTGGGTAAATAATGGTTTTACTTCATAATTAATTAATTAATGCATTTTTTGCCTATTTGTAGGGATTTATGTGTTAGCATTTACAACATGATTCCAAGTTGGAATAGTGGGTGCGTGGACAATTATAATGAAAATTATAACGGATTATGTACTTTTGAGTTAATAATAGAATAATAAGTTAGATATTAATTTTGGGTAAATAATGGATAAAAACTATTTCACTTCATAATTACTTAATGCAACTTTGTCCTATTTGTAAGATATCCATATTGGAATAGTTGGTGCATGGACGATTATAACAGAGAATTTATTAGATTACGTACTTTTAAGTTAACAATAGAACAATGAGCTAGATATTAGTTTTGTAATAATTGCATATTAATAATATTTGGATAAATTGCTAAGTGCAATTAGGTAAAAGAAAGATACATGCATTGCTTACACTCAGGGGTAATTATGAAATATTAAGGATTACACCTCAAGGGATTTGATCCCTCTCGATGCTTGATAGAGCCAGAGTTAAGATGGATCTATGTTGGTATTAGATTTTGAACTATTATGTGATAAAAAGATGCTCAAATGGATGCCCAACGATGCTCAAGCAATGACAACGGAAGAAAATGTCAACTAACTTTGAGTATGTGTGGAATCATTGCCCGCTTGTTTGATTTGCATGATTTTCTGTTCAAGGCTAAATACATTTTAAATTCTATTAAAAGAAAACTACAAAATACTATCAAATTAACTATACAAACAATAAAGAAGGCATTGAATTTAACAAGTAATGTAATGTAAAATTCAAGGATTTTGCAATCCATTAAATGAAAAAATATATCGAAAGGTGCGTTGTTGCATATATCCACTTTTGAAATAGGAAGCACCATGTAATAATCCATCCACGCTATTCTCATCTTGAATTGATGAGACATCATGGAACCTGGGATGATAAGAAGAAGACCAAGACAAGCAATTTATGAGCCACTGTGGAACCTGGGATGGTAACAAGAAGACTAAGACAAGCATTGAGAGGAATGGATATGAAAGGGAGTGTTTCCTCCTAATACACACTTGGGGGGGACATTGCAGGAAATGTTCAAGTCATTCGGTGTGTCCTTGGGGGAAAGTGAGAGTCAAGTGCTATCACCAGATTACTCGACTCCTCCATCTAGGCTACTCCTAGCGAAGCCAAGGGGGGTGGTCCCTATGAAAATAAATCTAAGGCTTTTACACTATGGAAGATAAAAGCAAAATCTAGGAGTTAATGATGGATATGAAAATATTGAAACAAAGAAACATTTTGCAATTAATTTAAGTACAACAACACATGAGATTAAAGACATTCATGACGTTTTGTAGATTTAATTTAACCCGTGATAACATATGATGACCAGTGCTGAGATTGTAAGAGTGATGTTGTTCTATTGTGTCATGAAAGTATTGCAAAGTATCGTTGTCAATTTTAAATTTATTAGTGAGTATTAAGGAGTGGGTTGATTGTTTGTTTGGCCCAACTCTGAATCACTCCTTCGAACTGGGTGTTGTGACAGCTATACCAAGGGTCCAACCAAGCGAGGCATAACCTTCTTAAAGTAGCTTGCTGACTCTAAAGTAAGCCTCAATCGACCTCCCAATTTCTAGAGATTGAATCTTTGAAGAATTTCCCTATTAAAACTAGCCACTCAAAAATCCCCTTTTTGATTGACCGAACAGTTTAGACTAAGCTGCAGCAGTCAAGAGCATACTCGGATATTTCAAGCCTCGGTAATTTTTATTTAAATGTAAGGGTGAGTTGCTTAACTAAACTAAAGCCCAAGAATCTATTTTCCACACACCAAAGATTGGTGCAATACTTCAGGAAAGCAAGGGCACAATTTTTTTAAAGGTTTATTGAAAATTGTGAAAAAATGACAAAAGCATGACGAACGGAAATCTAATCTATACAGCCCTGAAGGGGCGGATTGTGTGCTTGTGATTTTTTTTTAATTACTACTTGCACAAAGAAACTAAGCTAAGCAAAAATTAAGCAAAACAAAAACAAACAAAAATCACAAAAGACTCAGATCCCCCCTGTGGGGATGGAGGCAGGCATTGAAATAACCTGCTTGCTCTTTTTATTTTTTAAGTTACAATAACCCAATGATGAAATACTGCTGGTCCTTTATGAATTAAGCACCAAAACAGCTGACAAAAAGCTAGAAAGAAAGAAGGAAAAATATAATCGGTTGTCCTTATGGTCACGAAAGGTTCCAAAGCTCAAATTTTGACCAATATATCCTTCAAACTGCTAAAAATAACAGAAAACCAGCAAGCAAATAACTGTTAAAAAACAATCCCAAACACTTTAAGTGTGTCGGGAAATAAGCCTAAAAATGCTCAAAAAATTCTAAGTGAAAAGGATGAATAAAAGATGCAAAAATGAACGAGTAAGACAAGTTAGAAAGCTTGTCTTGCTAGGATCTTTGGCTGCCCTCTTTTGAGATAGAAAACCAATTCATACAAGCACTAATATGCTAGGTCTATCTTTTAGACTCTTGAAGTAACACCACTCTTCCTTAAACTAATGAGATTTTCAACTTTTTTATGTGCAAAAAAAGGAAGAGACTTATTGCTAATCTTAGATATGAGATTTAAACTTGATAGCATGATAACATTAGTAAAATAAACTAGATCTACTTTCTTAAGAATTTTCAAATTTTGAGATCTAGAAAAACTATGGAACTAGTAACCGAGAAAGAATGAGAGAGGTTGAATTAAAGGTGAGAAAATTGGAGTTGTGAGTTAGAAAGAGTTGAGTGAATGGAGCCTGCATGGGAGTGGGAACAAGAGGGACTACATTGAAGTAGCTTGGGAAATGGCAAAGCTAACATGCATGCCTTCTCCTTAAGCTTCAATAACCTGCAAAAAAAACCTCACACGAGCACTTGCACAAGAGGATTAAATAACACTGATATAAACCATCTAAAATACTTCTAAATACAAGCATCCAAACAAGAGATGCAAAATATTCAAAGAAATTCATGCTATTATCAAATAAGAAGCAAGCATTAGATCTGATTTCTTACCCTATTGAAATATAAATTCCCTTACAAGGTCAGATGCAATCCTAACAATGAACAAAATACTTATGCAAAAAATACAAGTTACTTCCATGGGTTTTGAAGCATCAAACATCCACACATGACATGCAACCAAACTGTAGCCTCCAAAGCCTTCTCTTTATTAACTCAAGAACTCAGAAAATATTACAAAGAAAAGGTTCCACCTTCATATGAAGAATGAAGGAAAAATGCTCTCTTTATATAGAAAACCAAGCAAGAGGGGGGCGCTAATCCAAGAAAGGGCGAATTAGTTTGATGAGGGATATGAATGGAACTCAACGCTTTGTTTAGATCTTGATTGAAAGCCAAAATAAAGAGGTCGCGCCACCTCTAAGGATGGTGGGAATCCCCAACCTCAAAGATATCACTTCCAATCACAAATTGCCACTAAATCCAAGTTGCCTAAGATAGAGAGAGGGCACATATCTTAAACATGAGATCACCTTGACTTCTTAAAAAAATCCAAATGGATTAAAGTAGTTTTCCTTTAGGATAGAATTCCAATGCCCTGCCACCACCATTGTCTTTCACATAGAATTCATAATTAATATTGATGTAAGAGCAAAGTTGTAACCTAAAATTGATAGGGATGAGATGCCACTACCACTATGTTTTGTAGATGAATTAATATTTAAAATTGATGTCAAAGCAAAGTTGTAACCTAGAATTAAGAGGAATTAATATTGATGTCATAACAAAGTTGTAGGTGGTTGTTTATGAATTAAAAAAAAAATGAAATGATTTTGTATAATAACAAATAAATAAATAAAATACGTCATGTATGCTAGGGACTATTAAGTCATATCGCAATCTTTCTAATGTTTGAACAAATTTAGAAATTTAGAAATAATTTCTTTTTTCAAACAAATGCATTTAAATAAAAAGCATTTTAGAAAACTTTAGGATATGTCGCCAAACTAGGTAAAATAATAAGAAGTCAAAGAAAGCTTGACCTAACCAAAAACTATACTCCCTACTTTGGTAGGGACTAATAATAGAATTCAGCATTCATGAATTAGATTTCTTTTTCCACAGAAAAAATATCATAATCCATATTTTTTATTTCTAAAAAACATGAACCATATTGTTCAATTGGCATATGTGTCGTACATATAAAATCTGTGTATCATTTACATTCATATAGCAACCATATCCTTCTACTCCCTATCAATATTAAAAAAAGATAAATCAGCTATTTTTCTCTAATGACAAAATCAAATCATATAAACATCACATGTGTTGTATTTACAATAGATCTGATAACAATCAACATACTAAGCATGCTTTATCATATATTCTATGTAGCATATGACTAACTAGGAACCCTCCAATTAGAAGTTTTTGTGTTAGATTTCCTCGTGTTTAGTTCATATTGTTTCACTACTAAATGAATAATGATTTTAAAAGGGTAAGATAACAAATATTAGCCTAATTTATTGGATTACCAATCCTTAATACCATTTTTAGTATTGACATGCAATGGAGTCTATTGCATGTGCTTTGTTGGTTTTGTAAAAATAATTTTTATATGCTTTTTTTTATATTTTATTTTAAATATTGGACTATTTGAATCTTGAACAGAGAAGTAAGCTAAACTTGCATCAATTTGGATTTAGTTTTAATGATAAATTTAAGTTGAATTTGACCAAATTTTTAGACATGATTAGAGTTCCATCATGATATAAGTTTCATGTATGTTGGAACTTTCTCCTCTGAAGCTTTGCCTCATTCTAAATTGAATCAAATGCTTGAAAATTTAACCAAAGTTCTACATCAATAAAAATTATAACTTCTTAAATCATCATATTCCAAAGAGTGCAGGGGTGGCAGGTGCGAGGGGGTCATTCTTGATCCAGGAGGGAAAATAGTTAATTCTTTTGCTTGGGGTCTTGGAACTAAAACTAATAATGAAGCGGAATGGTTGAATCTCCTTCATGGATTAGAAATAATTTCGATATTGAAAATCCCAAGTTTGATGGTCTTTGGGTATTCCAGGCAGGAGATTCAAAAGATGAGGGAAGGATATGTAGTAGGCTCCTCAACATGCAGGAGGATTCATGAGCGTATATCGCTTGTCAACAAGCCTCCTTCCATAAATTATAATCACGTAAGTGTTTATCGGACAATCCACTCGAGCGGACACGAGCTGGATCTCCTTAGCTCAATGTGAGTCTAGAACAAATAAGACAGGCTACAAATGCATTTCCTAGATCTACTTAAGGATCGAGTACTAGATGTCTTACCTTTTACTTCACTATCCTTTCTCCTGTATGCTACTCCACGTCTCACGGTCGCCAGATCCAAGTTCCAAGACCTATCAAAACAAGAAACAAGAGAAACAAGTAAAGGGCATCTATACAATAAGAGATCTAAGTGAACAGTTAAGCAGGTAAACTACTCAATATCATTACACACATGAACAATATTGGTGGAAAGCATTTGTATTACTATAAAAATAGGGAAGTACATAGCAGAGATATAGAACTACAACCAAGGCTTAACGTTGCATCCCTTCTCCAACAAAGCCATTTGCCATTTCCTCCTAAGGAAGCTTGAGTCTCTCAAGGATGAGTAGAGATATCTCAAGAGTGATTTCACCACCATGTAGACACCATAGACTTCCTCCTTTTGGAGAGGGGTAGAGCTTCACTTATATAGGACTAAGTGGATAGGGTATGGATATGATAGGTTGACATAGGATAGGTAGAGATATGGTAGGAGAGAGATAGGGGATCCTCCCAAGGTATTAGGAATCGAGTACCAACTCCCCTAGAGGTCAGGGATAGGGCCCCAAGTAAACAAGTTTCGAGAAGAACCTCGAAGAAGCTATTTTTTCCCATTAATTGACTTCGTCGCACTCTGTAATGAAGAAAGCTGCGACGTCGCATGTTGCATGAGTGCAACCTACGACGACCTCTCAAAACCTGGTACAAATCCTCCCAGGTTAATTACTCAGTCAAGATATCTTCAGGGGTGTATACACTGAATCTCATGATGGGTAGATTTTAGGTGTAACAGAATGCCCCCCAAAGCATGAAGTTGTTGAAGATAGACAGGTGAAGTGCTTTGATATAAGAAATGGTAATAGACTTGTCGGACGAAGGACAATGCTGTAGTACAACTGACTCTGAACTGACAATCTCATATGAAGTACAACATGGCTGCCGACCAATACAATGCAGATCCATGGTAGCAATGACCAACTGAACACAATCACGACTACTAGACACAAGCGTAGATCGATGATGAGATGATAACACAGCCACGACCAATACAAATGTGGATCCATGTAATACAACTCAATACAAACTCCATCGCAGCCTAGGTAAAACATGACTTCCCGGGGTCTTCAAGATGAACCCGCAATGATACGAATCTATCCATGTGATTACAAATGTCTTGATGTCGAACATGGTAGAAACCACTTGATTACCGGCCATTGATGTAAACTGTTAACAAGCACGAGGGAGATCACCGTTGATGTCAATGATTCCCAAGGTATCACAGTAAATATCATCAAGCGTGAATAAACGAGTTCAAGTCGAACGCAAGATGAAATATTTCAATCAAGAGTCAATGATGTAAACTCATGTTGAAAGCGAGGTAACCTGCCATTGAGGCATGCAGGGCCAAGGTACTTGATTGGTTTTTAGATTCAATCCTCGGATGACGAGTTGAAGTCGACAAGGATGAATCCGTCGAAGGAGGGCCATGATGAATCCCTCATCAATCGACACGAAACACGACAAAAGATGTGTAGAGTAGATCGGATGGTACAACAACATATAAGGCTGACTTAGAGTAGATCGACATGATGGCGGGCGTACTGACTGCAGATGATCAATGACAGACATATTCTTGAACATGGGCATGGCATAACTCGGCAGTATTGACATGACGAGTATGACACCAACTCCTAATGCGACTGATGATGAAAGCTTTCTTTGAATGACTCAAAGGAGTAACAAGACTCAGGAAGTAAGTGAAACTCGAGGACAAACAGATGATCCAAGCATTGTATGCAAATATAGATGAATGCCATGTTCAGGAACGACTACATACTACCACTAACAAGGTACGTAACACAAAAACTTTCCTTTTTCCCCATCATGAATGATGAGTACCTCATGTGTTTTTTACGAGCTTGATGAGGGTAACCAGATGCTCGGTATAGCTCATCTCATAGATGAGTCCAATCCCAAATGTTTTTCGAACCTGGGATAGGAGGGGTTCGTCCCATGGTGGGCCCTTCAATGTAAGAGTTTAATGAGTCCATAGAAGGTAAACTCGGTCGTCATTTCATGTTTAGAGAGTCTGAAAAGATCTAAAGGAGACTCCAACGGTCCTTTTTCGTAAAGTTAGCCTCATCGCCCGAAAAAGGGTAAAACAACGCGGGAGAGGACTCTTCCAATCATGATTGGCTAGAGTATACCTTTTTCGTAACTAGTGCCTCCTGGTTCGAAAAAGGGGTAAACTATCACCAGGAAGACGACCATTCAAATTCTTTTACAAGCGTGAACGCGACAAGTTCGCTTGACAATCTTTTAGTATTTTGAGAGCCTGAAAAGAGCTTAAAAGTAGACTCCGGGGGGTTCCTTTTCCGTAGGAGTTTAACGAGCCCAGAAAAGTGATAAATCGTAACTCGGTAACGTATTCTCATAGTTTCAAGAGCACGAGAAAGAATAAAGAGTAAGCTCATTAACTGCAATCTATGAAAAAATGGGTAAACGACAAAAACTCACAAGGGATGTTCATACCTGAGATGACCGTTCCAATATGAAAATGGCATAGAAAGGCACTTCACAACTCTTGCGCACTCGGAAACTAGGTCAAATAGTCAACCAAATGTTCAAATACAATAAAATTGACCCAAACTATAGCAAATGGCATAACGACATCAAATATTTGAAAAGGAATATTCCATTTTGTTTATAAATAGAAACAAAAACCAAACATAGTTACCATTGTTCTATTTTGCCAAATTTGGGAGGAATAGTGCCATTTGCTGCCAGATCTTCACTTGTTGATTCCGGGAGCTACGATCAGCCATTTCACCTGCCGCCAGAACAGGTAACCCTAAACTTCAGCCAGCAAAATTGTAGTGGTTTACAATTCTGATTTTCAGTCATTTTTTTGGGTTTTGGGTTGATTTGGGAAGGGCCATTGCGCCCTCGATTTGTCGCAGTTGGCCTTTTCGGGAACTGCAACGAGACCAAGTCATCGCAAATGGAATATACATGGACTGCGATGACATCACCCTGTTTGCAAAAATGGGGTGCGACGATGGCGACGTCCATCCCCAAACTCAAACAAAACACAAAAGAAGGACTTCCAATGGGTGAAGCAAGTCCTAACATTGTTAAGAACATCCTATCGACAGGTTCCAAGCATCCATAATGGTTTTGGAACGGCGGGAAAGGGAACATGAATTAGATGATGAAATGGCTGCAAACGATCCACATTGTGTGGAAGCTTTGAGAAACTGTGGGCTTCTCAAGTTCTTCCGCATTCAGGGGATAAGATCCCAACTTCCACAATTGAACCAAATGCTCCAATGTTGGGATGCAGCCCAGCAGTACTTCATGGTTGGTGAGCATGAGCTTCACATAGATGTCGAGGACATCTATTTCTTGACTGGTTTTTCCCGAAGGGGGGACAATGTGACACTCACTGGATCATGTGGGAGTGATCAAACCGTGGAAGATTTGATCCGACAGCATTGTGGTCCCAACGCCCGTGCATCTAGCGGGAAGATTTGCATTAAATATGTACGGGAGCGCCCATTGTGGGCCATTTTATTCACCATTACGAGTATGGCGGGGATTCAAGCTCCTCACCTAGCCACCAGAGCACAGATGCTTTATGCGGAGGACTTTTTGTCTCCAAATATCTTCAATTGGTGCGAGGTGGTCCTCGCAAACATGCGAGCTCAGCTGATAAAGTGTCGACGGGGAGAGCTCAAGCAGTTCGGCTATGGATCCATAGTGATCTCGTTCTTGCTGGAACAGGTTCCCCTACTGCATCCTCAGGCACTACTAAAGGATAGGGACCTCAGGGATCCACACATGGCCAGGTGGACCGATGTGATGGCTCGGCACGGTGGGGATCCTATCATCGGATTCCCTCCTGAGTTCTTCACTTGGCTAGCAGGCCAGCTACTGATGGTGGAGGACTTTCCATATAGTGGCACCGACTTCACAGATGACCCAGACTTGCCGCTACCAGAGGGAGCAACATGGAGACACCTCGGTAAGAACAAATGACCCTTGAACTTTTTAAGTTTTGTGCATTTATGATTTTTTTTTTTTATATAGTGCTGAAAGGTGAACTACATGTGTGTGTAGATGTGGGGCCTGTACGACCAGTGGGGACCTCTCTTCTGGCTAGGAGAGAGAGAGGAGATGGAGGGATGGTGGATCCAATTGTGCATGCTGCCATCGTGGAGATGGACAGAGTCTATGCCAACTTGAGTGTGTTGACACTGGCTGTTCTTGAGCCGACGGTAGATGAGGTGACGCGGCCTATGTAGATGCACATGGTTGGAGCACCTGCGTGCTTCAACGCACTGCTTCGCAAGGTTGCGAGAGCGATGGACTGCTTCCAGACTTAGCCGGCTAGGACTATTAGACCACCTAGGGTTGTACGGGCCAGGCGATAGGCCTCATATTGTCATTGTGTGTGTACTGAGAGCTTAAAGGCCTCAGATTTTGTATTACTAAAAGCTACGGAGCTTCAGATTTTGTAGCGACTTACTGAAAGCTATCGTGCTTCAGACTTTTGTATCAGCACTACCTTTTCTAGATTTATATATACAGACATTACGGCGGTTATATATTATGTGTTTTTACAAATGATGATGATGTGATCTTGTTTGTATGCTTTGGTTCTATATAGTGCATTATTTACATGTTGAGAATGCTTTTACATATTATGAGTATTATGTGTGTACGATGTACCAATCCAAAATGAAGTTGGCCATCGAGTTAGCAACTGTGTTTAACCCTCGTGGAATGTGCAGGTATTGAACGGATTCAAATGACCTTTCCAGGAGACGAACTCGTCTAAAGAGACGGAGTAAGATAGGATCACGGATAGCGTAAACCCAGTTAAGATGGGAAACCACCAATTGAGAATCCATGTGGATGACAATGTGGTCCATACCTAAGGAAATCGCATCGGTTAAGGTTCCAACAACTATCAAGTATTCTGCGGCATTGTTGGTTGCGAATCCCAGGCAACTTCCTCCTGAGCTGATGAGCTCACTGTTGGTGTATACAGTACCCAGGCTGCTGAAGCAAGGTTACGAGTATGCCGGCTGGCACCGTCCGCGAATCTGTAACATGTTGCCATCTGCACACGCAGATAGAACATGGTATAAGAAGTGGAAACAAGATCTAAACACACTAAAAAAATAATGCATCACACCACACAAGAACACGCCATGTACAGTATATACATGAAAATCTATGCATGACAAGTTCAGGCATAGTACCTCTTTAGGTAAAGCCCATTGCAGGGTTCACCCAAAGAGATTCTATCATAGTCCTCAAGCTCATAAGCTCCCTTTTCTTAAACACGTTTGACAATATAAGGTTCGTGCCACATGGACTCGAACTTTCCTGCTCCTAGTTTATCATGCTTCTGGTCGTATGTGAGGACCAGGTCACCCTCGTTGAAGATACGGGGTTCAACAGACTTGTCATATTGAGCTTTGATGAGTTTCTTATGTGTTTCATTAGCAAGAGCGGCATCTCGGCGAGACTCGTCAAGTTTTGCTAAGTACAGGAAACATTCTTCCTCGGCAGTGTTGAGCCCAGAATTGGCCCTTTTTGACCATCATTTATCATCTTCCCTTCCCTTGTCTCACACCAATTACCTTGGCAATTCGACTTATTGTCCTTATCTCATTCCCCAATTTACCAAGGTATGGCCGATTATTGTTTTATTGTATTAATACTTATGATTGTGATGATTAAAGCTGTGCATCTCTTAATTTGTGCTAACATGATGCGATTTATGAAGGTAGTAAGACAAATAGACTGCAGGAAGATCGGAGCTGAACAAGTCATGGAGGAAGGAACGTCCATTGCTTGTAGAAGGTTCCTTGGGGCTCAAATCGTCAATCAAGGCACAGTCGTGGCAGGGCAGCTGTAACATAAAGTGCTATCTTAAGTATGTCGCTGCTCGAATCCAGCTGTGAGCTGGAAGGACCGCCACTCTTGGGACAGTTAATAACTCCCCTCATATTTGGATATTTCAGTTCTGCCACGCATTGTAACAGCTAGATTATTTAGGGCGCCTGAAGATCAGAGATCTTCATGGCTGCCCAATTATAGGTTTAGATGTTGCAAATTGTATGTATAAATATGTGGGATTGCCTTGATCGAGGGGTTGGACAGCAGACAATTAATTTATCTTGTATTAGCAACCGAGCCGAAACTGTGTACTCATTCTTCTGTTAATATAAGGAGTTACTTCTGAGTTAAAGAGAGTGTTGTTCGACCAGCGTCTCTGTGTGAAGACTGGGCCCGTCTTCCACAGAGATTGCTGTGTTAATTTAGGATTTCATCTTTCTTGTCGTGTGATATTTTGTTCTTTCTTTTGTACGCAGCAGCAATATTTATTGTGTGGATTTCTTAGTAACGATTATATTTCCGTGAGATTGGTGAATGGTATCAAATAACAGTCGACTGAGTCAGGTTTGTTTTACACACTTCAATTTCTGTTCACACTGCCGTGTTCATCCTACAGCTGAAACGTAATCCCAGGAGCTCTTACAATTTAGCTTTCCTGTTATGTGTTGATTGATTTATATTCTGCAATTCAGTTTCTTAGAACAGTTGTTTCAATCTCCTTCATTAAAACTCTAGAGTAATGTGCAGGTCATGCTTTATGATTCCCAGCTTGATTAGATTAGACAGTTGATTATTTTAGAATGCGGATGAGATTTCCTTCTTGCAATTGTTGATTAGATCTGATACCATTTCTCTTTGATGCATAATAGAAAAGAATTGTAGTATAGCAGTTAGAAGGCAATTGGGATTGCAGAGATTCTTTGGATGAATATGGATGATAGAAGATAAAAGTATTCACTTCTAATGGTTTTGTGTTTAAGCATATATTGTGCACTTGTCCTTTGAAATAAAAAGACTTTCTCGGGTTGACAATAAATTTCATACGCTCTGTGTGTTTGATATTTAATTATCTGCAATTAGAGTGCTTGACATTTTGGCGCCGTTGCCGGGGAAGGATGAAAACTAAACACTAGTCATTAGTTGATCTGATAATTGCTTTTAGTCAGTCTTTTGGTTGATTTTGAAATGATCTGCTTCGCATGAATACGAGGGGGGTAAAACGCGATCACCTCCCGACCCCCAAAACCCCACAAATTACTAACAGTACAGGTGGCTCGGGTCGTGGTCGAGGTCCACCGCTGGGCAGAAGAACATTCATTGACGACCTTGTTGACAAAACTGATTCAGCTGTCAGATCTCGTCAACAGGGGACTCCTATCAAAAGAGGCCCTACTGATCCTGGAGCGTTAGCATCAGGATCTACAGTGAAAGATACAGGAGCAGCTGTGATTCCTGCATATACTCCTGCTAAAGAAGTAACAGCTGATTCAGCTGTTGCAACCGAAGAATACGCAGCTGTTACAACCGAAGAATACGCAGCTGTTACAACCGAAGAATACGCAGCTGTTACAACTGAGGTAAAGAACAAAGGAACAAACGAAGGAGAAGATACAGAAGAAAAGATGAGTAATAGACATGAGAACGAAGAGGAAGAAGCAGTGGTACAATACCATCATGAAGATAATTCCCCGCCAGAGACTATGGCTACATTGCAATTCCCAATACAGCAGCTAGAGGGGACAACTCCTATGAAAAATATCTCACCGTCGGTGTTACCCCGCTTCCATGGCAGGGCGGCAGAAGATCCAGACGAATTCCTGTTTGAATTCGATATCCTCTGTCGCAGCTATGATTATGTCACAGATGCTCAAAAGTTGAAGCTTTTTCCTGCCACCCTGAAGGACAATGCATTACGTTGGTTCATGAGCCTTGGGGGAGGAACTGTTGCTAATTGGAACAAGATGAAGCAAGTGTTCCTGGAAAAATATCAAGAATATTGCAACACTAGGGACAAAAGGGAGGAGTTATTCAAGATGGTACAGAAGGAGGATGAAAGCTTGGAGGATTTTGTAGAGAGGTTGCTGTACAATGTGCAGAGAGCTGGACAGACGAACATGGGACTAGATGTGCTTAAGATAATCCTGCTTCGAGGGATCAGGGACGATTGTTTAGACATGCTAAATTTATTAGGGAAGGGAGATATCTCTAAAGAACCCTTTGAGACAATTGTGGAATTATGTAAGAGATACTCCAGGGGATCTTCTAGGCATAATAAGCAGAATAAACGAGATAAGCTGGAACGTGATGTCTTTGACAGAACTCAGAAGTCATCCAATGGGGGAGCTACACGGGCAGAGATAGGCAATCTTCTTGAAAATTTTAAAACAGAAATGATGAGTTCTATCTCTTCAGAGATTGACGTCTTGAAGGCCAAGCAAAGACAGGCAGTGGAGGATCTCACACTAGGTGTGTTTTATCCCCGATGTAGAAAGACTCATCCACTGAAAGAATGCCCTCTTGACAAAGTACAAGTGTGTCAGCTGTGCGAGCTGAACCATGATATGAAAGAATGCCCCACGTTGCCCCAAGTGAAGGCTGTTCTGCAGGCATCAACTCCAGAGGTGGATTCAGCCTACTTCATTGCACAGAAGAAACCCTGGCAGCCCCGGAATCAAGGTATGTCTCCCGACTCATTTCCATTTTTGAATAATTTGAATAATTGGAATACTAATATGCAAAATGTGAATACACAATTCCCTTCAAATTATGCTCAGTGGAATTCCCCTCAACCTGCGATGCAAGGTTATAATTCATGGAGTCCTTGGACACAGCCTCCACACCAACCTACTTCATGGTCTCCTGGATGGAGGAACTTCCATCCTGGGAACCAGTTTCCTCAACCACCTCCACCTCAACAGTTACCATATCCTCCATATCCTCAATTTCATCAATATCCTCAATACCCACCTCAGCAGTCGCAGCTGCAGCTGCAAAATAATCCTGTGCCTAACATACCAATACGGCCTCAGCTGCCTGCCCAACCTAACCCTAACCCAAATAATAAAACAGTCCAGCAATTGGAAGCTCTCAATATGCCGGCCTACTCTCTCTCCCCTGTACCTTGTAATGATATTCGCTTACGGTCTGGAAAGATAGTAGAACGTGTAACTGCATAAAATATTCCACCAACTGTGTATGACAAAGGAGAGAGTTCCCAGCATCCGTTTCATCCGGTTCCTATCACTGAAAATGCTGAGCATCCCTCAGATGGGAGGGCTGAAACATTAAACGATGAAGTGGATAACACGCAGCCTACCCAGTTGGTAAGGCAACCACCTTACCCTGAGAGATTGATGCTGCCACAAAGAGGGGGGCAACCTCAGTTCAATCTCCTAGGAGAATTGAAGAACCTTTATGTTAAGATTCCTCTTTTACAAGCTCTTCAAGATGTACCTATCTATGCTAGAACTGTTCGGGATCTGTGCCTTAAAAGACCGGGAAGGAAACCCAGAGATCCTCCTACTGTTCATGTTATAGGGAATTTATCCGCTTTAATGACTGGAAAAACCCCTATAACCAAGTATGAGGATCCCGGCAATCCTACTGTCACTGTACACATAGGACAAACGCGGATACCCAACGTACTAGTAGATTTAGGAGCTGCGATCAATGTTATAACGATGGAGACTGTAAAGAAGCTCGGATTCACCAATATTAGACCGACCCCTACTATCTTAGAATTGGCAGACATATCCACCATCAGACCCGAAGGGATTTTGGACGACCTTGTTATTTCAGTAGACTCATGGGAATACCCTGCCGACTTTCTGGTATTACAACCAAAATCACAGCTGGGGGGACATCCATTGATTCTGGGGAGGCCCTGGTTGGCTACAGCTGATGCTTGCATCAGCTGTCGATCAGGATCTATGACTATATCTGATGGCATGGAAACCAAAAACCTCAACCTGTACCCTCCAGCACGGCCGAGTCTAGAAACTGAAACCTCCCTTTGGATAGAACAGGAAGAAGAGGAAGATGTTCAGCCATTACTAACAATAGGGAAGGCACTAACCTTCAAAAACGAAACAGAAGACGATGCCATTAATAATTTCATTAGCGAACCTGCTTAAGTAGACAAGGAAGTTTATCAACTCCTGAACAGTACCCTCGGTAAAGAAGAACAGGAACAGCTTACGGAGGAAGCACTAGCCAATGACACAAACATAATCCCAGTATTGAAAAACTCGAGAAGCATTCCTATTGAGGTAGAGCCTGGAAGAACTTTGAACATCAATCCTGGTCTCTCCTCAGAAGAACAAAAGCGCCTAACCAATCTCTTGAAGGAACGTAAGGGGGCATTCGCCTGGGAGTATACCGACATGAAGGGTATTCCTTCTAGTCTGTGCACTCATCATATTTATATTAAAAACGACTCCCGGCCTGTATGTCAACCTCAACGACGCATGAACCCCAATCTGAGGGATATAGTGAAGGAAGAAATCCAGAAACTCTTGGAAGCAGGATTCATCTATCCTATCTCAGACAGTGAGTGGGTTTCCCCACTTGTAATTGTACCCAAGAAAAATGGTAAATGGAGAGTCTGTGTCGATTATAGGGAGCTGAACAAAGCTACACAAAAGGATCATTTTCCTCTGCCCTTTATTGACCAGGTACTTGATACCCTATCTGGGAAGAAGTTTTTCTCCTTCCTGGATGGGTTCAGCGGGTACAATCAAATTCAGATTGCTCCAGAGGATCAGGATAAGACCACCTTCACTTGCCCTTGGGGAACATTCGCCTACAGGGTGCTTCCCTTTGGATTGTGCAATGCACCTGCAACGTTCCAAAGAGCTGTGATTGGCATATTTTCTGAATTGGTTAATGATAGCATGGAAATTTTTATGGATGATTTTACTCCTTATGGCAGGGATTTTGAGGAAGCACTGGAAAATTTGAAGAAAGTTTTAATTCGCTGTGAACAGGCTCGCCTCTCACTAAGCACTGAAAAATGCCACATGATGATGAGTGAGGGAGTGGTATTAGGACATTTCATCTCTACTGATGGTATTCAAGTGGATCCTTCAAAAATTAAGGTGATAAAGAATATACCAACTCCTTCAACTCAGAAAGAGGTGCGAAGTTTTCTGGGACATGCTGGGTATTACAGGAGATTCATAGAAAACTTCTCCAAACTTGCTTCTCCTTTGTTTTCATTGTTAATGAAGGACGCACAGTTTGTATGGAGTACAACATGCCAGACAGCATTTGATAAGCTTAAAGAGAAACTGTCCACAGCCCCTATTTTGAGGGGACCTAATTGGACCATACCTTTCCACATTTCTTCAGATGCTTCTGATACCGCCATTGGAGCAGTACTAGGACAGCAGGATGGTCAAGTACCTTATGCTATTTATTATGTTAGTAAAAACTTAGCCCCTGCTGAACTAAATTATACTGTTACTGAAAAAGAATTCCTTGCTATTGTTTATTCTATTAATAAGTTCCGGCATTACATTACTGGGTATCCTACATTCGTGCATACTGACCACTCTGCCATTAAGTATTTAATGAATAAACCTGTCACTAATGCCAGAGTAACCAGGTGGCTTTTATTATTATAGGAATTTGATATTACTATTATAGATAAACCTGGAAAAGAAAATGTTGTTGTTGATTTTTTATCACGATTTACTAACAGTGATGACAGTGCACCTGTTGAGGATGCTTTCCCGGATGAACATTTATTCGCACTCTCAGCTCATTCACCCTGGTATGCAGACGTTGCTAATTATTTGGTTGCAGGGAAGCTTCCGCCACATATGTCTAAACGAGAGAAAAGAAAAATTATTCAGCAAAGTGCCAGGTATTGTTGGCTCAAAGGCCATCTCTTTTACACCGGACCTGATCTTGAAATTAGAAGATGTGTAAGGGAAGATGAGATCTTTCATATACTGAAGGCCTGTCACGATGAACCTTGCGGAGGACACTTTGCAGACAAAAGAACAGGGCATAAGGCGTTGCGGATGGGCTATTATTGGCCGACACTGTTCAGAGATGCTAAAAGATATGTTCAGTCCTGTGACAGCTGCCAAAGGATGGGCCAACCTAATAAGACAGATCAGATGCCTTTACAGCCCCAAGTGGTACTAGAACCGTTTGATAGATGGGCATTGGACTTTGTTGGTCCTATCAACCCTCCTTCCAAACAGAAGGTTTACATCCTGGTGTGTACAGATTACATGACTAAATGGGTAGAAGCTGTAGCTTTGGCCAAGGTAAATGACCAGGCGGTGATTGATTTCCTGTACAGTGAAGTTTTTACCCGTTTTGGAGTACCAAAGGAAGTAGTTACCGATGGGGGACCACAATTTATTTCACACCAATTTGAATCCTTGCTCCGGAAGTATCATGTGCAGCACAAGATAGCTTCACCTTATCATCCCCAGGCCAATGGTCAGGTGGAAAGCACTAATAAAGTTATCGAAGCAATCCTTACTAAAACAGTTAAAAGCCATCGAAGGGATTGGGCTGACAGACTTCCAGAAGCACTGTGGGCATATCGCACGACTTGGCGCAACACCACGGGCTTTTCTCCCTATGATCTGGTGTATGGAAAGAGTGCCATCTTTCTAATTGAATTTGAGATTAAGACCCTGAAAACAGCCATTGAAATGAACCTGGATGTAACAGAAGCCCAGAAAAGAAGATTGAATCAATTAAATGAATTGGATGAGAAACGGTTAGCCGTGGTAGACCAGACTGTGCTGCTTCAGCAACAGAGATCTAATTGGCATGACCGATTCATCAAAAAGAAAATCTTCCGTGAAGGAGACTGGGCACTATTATACGACTCCAGATTCAAGAAGGATTTCAAAGGGAAATTACACACAAGATGGCTGGGTCCATATTTGGTTGACAGGGTATTTGACAACGGCACTGTTCGCCTGGTCACCATTGATGAAAACCGTATACCATTACTTGCTAATGGCCACAGATTGCGACTGTATCGGAAGCCCATTTCGAAAGATGCATTCATTTCACAGATTGCTGCTGATCCAAACTATCAATTGGCACCAGAGCAGGAACATTCCTCTACCTTTGCCAAATCTTAAACTGAAAATTATATTTGCTGTACATAAATAATGTCTTGCTGTAGCGTATAGTTGTCGTTTTCTTTCTCTTTGCATTTGATCTCTTTGCTTGCTGTCGTCTTTAAAAATTTTCAGGGAAGCGCCAGGGGAACGACCAGTTTTGGGCCCGTAATGAAAATCGCCCTGTGCTGTCCTTGTGTGAAAAAAAAAAAAAAAAAAAAAAAAAAAAAAATTCGACAACTGCAACATATTTTCCGGTAGCTGCAACATATTTTTCCGGCAGCTGCAACATATTTTCCGGCAGCTGTATATCCTTTTCCTCCATTTTCCCGTAGCCATAATGCCCTTTTCCGTCAGCCGTCAATCTTTTCCGACAGCTGCAATTTCGGCAGCTGCAACATCGGCGGCTGCAACTCCAGTTTCCGCGGCTGCCACCTCATCATTTCCATGGTTGCCACCTCATTTCCCACGGCTACCGTCTCATTTTCCGCAGTTGCCACTCCATTTACCAGCCACGGCCATTTCACTTCCCGGTAGCCGTAATGTCCTTTTTCCGTCCGCCGTCAAATCTTTTCCGACAGTTGCAACTCTGGCAGCTGCAATTCCAGCAGCTGCAATTTCGGCGACTGTAATTTCGGCGGCTGTAACATTGGAAGCTGCAACATCTTTTTCCCACAGCCGCCACATCATTTCCCGGCTGCCACCTCATTGACCAAGCCACTTCCACATCATTTCCACGTAGCTGCCATTTCTTTCCAACGGCTGCGATATATTTCCCATAGTCGTAAAATCTTTTCCCGCCAGCTGTAAGTTTTTTTCCCCGCCGCCGTAAAACTTTCCCGTGACAGCCGTAATTTTCCCTGATATCATAAATCTTTTTCCGGCTGCCGTGAATTCTTTTTCGGTGGCTGTAACTTCTTTCCTGCCAGCTGCAACAAGCTTTTTCATCGGCCGTGTGATCATTTCTTTGGCAACTTGCAGTGGTAACTCCCGTGTTAACAGAAGGATTGTTCAACCTGCTAATTATGATGCTGATTCATCCCAGTCCTGCCGGCGAACTCATCATTTTAACTCGGAGGATGCGACGCCTTGTGTTTTACCGGCGAAGGAAATCAGTGCCTTATCCGAGTCATCATGATCCCACGTCTGACTGTGCACGCGTCCGGCTCCGTGACGTCACCAACTGCATGCTCCACCAGTTTCCGCAGCCTTCCGACGCACAGTTTTATGAGGTATGGCTTTCATTTATCACGTGATTAAGTATTGATATCATTTAAACGAGATTGGCCGTACCTTTACTCGTACCACCATTTATACCTGATTAAACCTTTCCCTCGTACGACGTAATACTAATAACTGCCACCCTCCCCAATTCGGCATGCAAATTTTAAACTCTTCTCTGCACTTAACTTTCCGAATTAGTTCATTCGCTCAACGTTTCCGCTCAACGATTCGTGCATTCTCTGTGCTGCAACTTCCATTCTGGGATCCTGTACTCTGTCGAACAGCAGTTTCATCTTGCAGCCAGAACCATGGGCATTCCAGTTCGCCATGAACCTTTCAATACCCGGGAACTTAGACGGAATCTGCAGGTTCTGGCCATTTTTCAAGCTGCTGGCTGGGTCGAGTTCTTTGAACGATTGGACGGATTCGATCGGGACGCAGCCTTGCAATTCGCCTTGAATCTTACTAAAACACACTCCACGGTGTGGGGGCTGTGTATAGATGTTTCGGAGGTCATTATATCCGAGGTTACAGCTATCCCGATGGTGGGAAAACCTTGGTTTAACCGTCGAGTCCCTGCAACGGTTGCACGGGAAGAATTTTTACTTCCAGGGGAGCAAGTTGAAGCATCCAGGAGAGGGATTGCACTGAAGTCATTGCCGCAGCCATGGGACCAGGTTGCTGTCTTCCTCAAGAAGTACATTACCTGCGAAGGTCGATACCAAACTGTGTACAACTCTGAACTTCCTTTGCTTTCTCATCTCCGTCATGGCATTTTGTTGAATATTCCATTTTATCTATTGCACGACTTGCGCCATATGGCAACATTTGTTCAAACTGCAAAGCACCCATTATCCTCCCTCACCCACCATGGCCTTATTAAGTTAATTATTGTAAGAACCTTGGCCCAACATAATATAACATGGCAGCAATTCATTACCCGACCACAGCAACCTGTTCCCTTGAGGGTCATTCCATTACAGCAAATACCGGTTCCGCCACAACAGGAGGACCGGAGTTCCTCCAGTGAAGTTGGGGGGAGGGATGAAACGGAAGAAGAACAATAGGGGGCACAGGCAGGACCATCCGGGAGGGATGAAATGGAAGAAGAACAACAGGGGGCACAGGCAGGACCATCCGGGGTGGATAAAACCACAGAGGAAGAACAAACAGGGGCACAGGCAGAGCCATTTGAAGTATATGAATCCCCAGCACAAGCAGAACCAGTGGGGGATGACACTGCATTTGAAGGAGAGCGAGGGGAAGCACAAACAGAGCCGTCAGGCGACAATATAGATGAAACCCTCACGGAAAACCTAGATAACAGGGCAGCTCCGACAGCAGAAGGTGAAATTGGAGCAGCATCAAATGCTGCGACAATGGAACCTGAAGATGACGGAGCCAGAGCAATGGAAGAAGATATTGAGCTGGTCACAATCGAGTCTTCACCGGAGTGGGCAGGAGGAGCAGCTGTGATTGAAGAAGAACAGCATGAGGGGCAGGGAAATATTCCTTTAACTTCAGTTTTGCCTCCCTATATTCCAGCTCCACAAGAAGAAACATCACAAAAAGGAAAGTCACAAAAGAAAACGCCACAGAAAAGGAAGAGGGCTACCAATGAGTTTGATTTAGTGGCACCAATCAGAAGGAAACGAACTCGATCAATCACAGCAGCAGAGGCAGCTAGAACAAAATGGGCAACCTTAGAAACACAGGTTGAACCACCAACCCTTACACCAAAACCGAGGGATGCTCCACAAAGGCCAGCGGAGGAAGAACCTGAAATTGAGGGACTCTTGTATGAGAATGCAATGCTGAAAGAGGACCTCCAAGCACTTAGAAAGGAGCTGGAAACATGGAAGGAAATCTGTAGAAAGCAGGGTGGAAGAAAGATGTATACATTAATAGAGGCTGCAGACCAAGTGGAGGAATCAGCTTCTGCTGGAGCTGGAGAAAAGGATGAGCGAATACTCTGCCCCACCTGTGGGGAGATCTTTGAGGAAGCAGGCCATAAAATTTTACTTAGCACCTATTCAGCACAACAGCCTGTAGCCACAGAAGGGAAAGCAGTGGAGAAAGAAGGTGTTGTTACACAAGAACCAGCACCTTTAAACATCCTTGCTGCAGTTGCCACTTCCCATGATGCAAAAGTCATAGAACAGATGGGAGAAGAACAGGGAGTGGAGGATGCCCTGGAAATTTATGAGGAATGTATGGCAATCCCAAAATGCTCCCACAACATAGAAATCATAGAACAGATGGGAGAAGAACGGGAAATGAAGGATGCTCTAGAGCTTATAAAAGAATATGGTGAGACTCCAGAATGTTCCCTTGATACAGAGATCATGGAGCCGAAGGATACTCTGGAGGATAGTAAAAAAATTTGTGCTGTAACCCCAGAACGTTTCCAGGACACAATAATTTTAGAAGAAGAAACGGAAAGGCAGGACAGTGATAAGTTGGAACAGGATGCTGCAACACAAGAACCAGCAATCCTGAATAGGACTGTCCAACCGGCTGAGCAGACAGTAGGAGAAGCTGAGACAGAGGATACTTTGGCATTCAATGATGAACTCTGGGATGTAACCCCAGAGAGCCCCCATGATACACAACCAATATCCTTGGAGGCTGCAACAAAAACTCCTGAATTACAGCTGGGAGATAACCTGGGAGTGGATATCATCCCTGATACACAGTGGAGTGACAATGAACAGGTACAGACACCATGCTCAGGTGACACTGAAATCTTGGAGGAGGAGGCTGCAACAAAAACTCCTGAATTACAGCTGGGAGATAACCTGGGAGTGGATATCATCCCTGACACACAGTGGAGTGACAATGAACAGGTACAGACACCATGCTCAGGTGACACTGAAATCTTGGAGGAGGAGCTGCAAATTGAAAAGGATATTCAGTCTCGGCAGCAGAATGACAAAGAAGATACTGTTACACAAGAACCAGTGTCTCCAAAAGCAATGAAGGTAGCTGCTGAAGATGGGTTAAGGGATGTTGCTGTTACACAAGAACCAGCAACTCTCATGTTAACATTAGATGCGCTGGAAGACACTGTCCCACAAGAACCAGTGCTTCCACCTCCTACAGGTGTCATTGAGTTGGATTCAGATTGAGGGTGTCTTTTCAACTTCCCCAGGCATAGCATAAGAGAACTGCAGAAAGATTCCCACCACACCAAGTGCATTCTCAGATATCAGCAAGAAGCAGTGGAAGGGAAACAGTGAAGTTGGAAGATGCCGGGTTGCTCACAGAAGCTTTTTCAAAAAGGTAGATGAGGTGCCTGATTTACCTACATTCCTTCCTCTCTCCTGGACAGAGCTCAGTTCAAGATTTAGATGCAGGTTGTTGCATGAGGACATGCAACAGGGTAGTTGGGGGGAGATGTTGAGCCCAGAATTGGCCCTTTTTGACCATCATTTATCATCTTCCCTTCCCTTGTCTCACACCAATTACCTTGGCAATTCGACTTATTGTCCTTATCTTATTCCCCAATTTACCAAGGTATGGCCGATTATTGTTTTATTGTATTAATACTTATGATTGTGATGATTAAAGCTGTGCATCTCTTAATTTGTGCTAACATGATGCGATTTATGAAGGTAGTAAGACAAATAGACTGCAGGAAGATCGGAGCTGAACAAGTCATGGAGGAAGGAACGTCCATTGCTTGTAGAAGGTTCCTTGGGGCTCAAATCGTCAATCAAGGCACAGTCGTGGCAGGGCAGCTGTAACATAAAGTGCTATCTTAAGTATGTCGCTGCTCGAATCCAGCTGTGAGCTGGAAGGACCGCCACTCTTGGGACAGTTAATAACTCCCCTCATATTTGGATATTTCAGTTCTGCCACGCATTGTAACAGCTAGATTATTTAGGGCGCCTGAAGATCAGAGATCTTCATGGATGCCCAATTATAGGTTTAGATGTTGCAAATTGTATGTATAAATATGTGGGATTGCCTTGATCGAGGGGTTGGACAGCAGACAATTAATTTATCTTGTATTAGCAACCGAGCCGAAACTGTGTACTCATTCTTCTGTTAATATAAGGAGTTACTTCTGAGTTAAAGAGAGTGTTGTTCGACCAGCGTCTCTGTGTGAAGACTGGGCCCGTCTTCCACAGAGATTGCTGTGTTAATTTAGGATTTCATCTTTCTTGTCGTGTGATATTTTGTTCTTTCTTTTGTACGCAGCAGCAATATTTATTGTGTGGATTTCTTAGTAACGATTATATTTCCGTGAGATTGGTGAATGGTATCAAATAACAGTCGACTGAGTCAGGTTTGTTTTACACACTTCAATTTCTGTTCACACTGCCGTGTTCATCCTACAGCTGAAACGTAATCCCAGGAGCTCTTACAATTTAGCTTTCCTGTTATGTGTTGATTGATTTATATTCTGCAATTCAGTTTCTTAGAACAGTTGTTTCAATCTCCTTCATTAAAACTCTAGAGTAATGTGCAGGTCATGCTTTATGATTCCCAGCTTGATTAGATTAGACAATTGATTATTTTAGAATGCGGATGAGATTTCCTTCTTGCAATTGTTGATTAGATCTGATACCATTTCTCTTTGATGCATAATAGAAAAGAATTGTAGTATAGCAGTTAGAAGGCAATTGGGATTGCAGAGATTCTTTGGATGAATATGGATGATAGAAGATAAAAGTATTCACTTCTAATGGTTTTGTGTTTAAGCATATATTGTGCACTTGTCCTTTGAAATAAAAAGACTTTCTCGGGTTGACAATAAATTTCATACGCTCTGTGTGTTTGATATTTAATTATCTGCAATTAGAGTGCTTGACATTTTGGCGCCGTTGCCGGGGAAGGATGAAAACTAAACACTAGTCATTAGTTGATCTGATAATTGCTTTTAGTCAGTCTTTTGGTTGATTTTGAAATGATCTGCTTCGCATGAATACGAGGGGGGTAAAACGCGATCACCTCCCGACCCCCAAAACCCCACAAATTACTAACAGTACAGGTGGCTCGGGTCGTGGTCGAGGTCCACCGCTGGGCAGAAGAACATTCATTGACGACCTTGTTGACAAAACTGATTCAGCTGTCAGATCTCGTCAACAGGGGACTCCTATCAAAAGAGGCCCTACTGATCCTGGAGCGTTAGCATCAGGATCTACAGTGAAAGATACAGGAGCAGCTGTGATTCCTGCATATACTCCTGCTAAAGAAGTAACAGCTGATTCAGCTGTTGCAACCGAAGAATACGCAGCTGTTACAACCGAAGAATACGCAGCTGTTACAACCGAAGAATACGCAGCTGTTACAACTGAGGTAAAGAACAAAGGAACAAACGAAGGAGAAGATACAGAAGAAAAGATGAGTAATAGACATGAGAACGAAGAGGAAGAAGCAGTGGTACAATACCATCATGAAGATAATTCCCCGCCAGAGACTATGGCTACATTGCAATTCCCAATACAGCAGCTAGAGGGGACAACTCCTATGAAAAATATCTCACCGTCGGTGTTACCCCCGCTTCCATGGCAGGGCGGCAGAAGATCCAGACGAATTCCTGTTTGAATTCGATATCCTCTGTCGCAGCTATGATTATGTCACAGATGCTCAAAAGTTGAAGCTTTTTCCTGCCACCCTGAAGGACAATGCATTACGTTGGTTCATGAGCCTTGGGGGAGGAACTGTTGCTAATTGGAACAAGATGAAGCAAGTGTTCCTGGAAAAATATCAAGAATATTGCAACACTAGGGACAAAAGGGAGGAGTTATTCAAGATGGTACAGAAGGAGGATGAAAGCTTGGAGGATTTTGTAGAGAGGTTGCTGTACAATGTGCAGAGAGCTGGACAGACGAACATGGGACTAGATGTGCTTAAGATAATCCTGCTTCGAGGGATCAGGGACGATTGTTTAGACATGCTAAATTTATTAGGGAAGGGAGATATCTCTAAAGAACCCTTTGAGACAATTGTGGAATTATGTAAGAGATACTCCAGGGGATCTTCTAGGCATAATAAGCAGAATAAACGAGATAAGCTGGAACGTGATGTCTTTGACAGAACTCAGAAGTCATCCAATGGGGGAGCTACACGGGCAGAGATAGGCAATCTTCTTGAAAATTTTAAAACAGAAATGATGAGTTCTATCTCTTCAGAGATTGACGTCTTGAAGGCCAAGCAAAGACAGGCAGTGGAGGATCTCACACTAGGTGTGTTTTATCCCCGATGTAGAAAGACTCATCCACTGAAAGAATGCCCTCTTGACAAAGTACAAGTGTGTCAGCTGTGCGAGCTGAACCATGATATGAAAGAATGCCCCACGTTGCCCCAAGTGAAGGCTGTTCTGCAGGCATCAACTCCAGAGGTGGATTCAGCCTACTTCATTGCACAGAAGAAACCCTGGCAGCCCCGGAATCAAGGTATGTCTCCCGACTCATTTCCATTTTTGAATAATTTGAATAATTGGAATACTAATATGCAAAATGTGAATACACAATTCCCTTCAAATTATGCTCAGTGGAATTCCCCTCAACCTGCGATGCAAGGTTATAATTCATGGAGTCCTTGGACACAGCCTCCACACCAACCTACTTCATGGTCTCCTGGATGGAGGAACTTCCATCCTGGGAACCAGTTTCCTCAACCACCTCCACCTCAACAGTTACCATATCCTCCATATCCTCAATTTCATCAATATCCTCAATACCCACCTCAGCAGTCGCAGCTGCAGCTGCAAAATAATCCTGTGCCTAACATACCAATACGGCCTCAGCTGCCTGCCCAACCTAACCCTAACCCAAATAATAAAACAGTCCAGCAATTGGAAGCTCTCAATATGCCGGCCTACTCTCTCTCCCCTGTACCTTGTAATGATATTCGCTTACGGTCTGGAAAGATAGTAGAACGTGTAACTGCATAAAATATTCCACCAACTGTGTATGACAAAGGAGAGAGTTCCCAGCATCCGTTTCATCCGGTTCCTATCACTGAAAATGCTGAGCATCCCTCAGATGGGAGGGCTGAAACATTAAACGATGAAGTGGATAACACGCAGCCTACCCAGTTGGTAAGGCAACCACCTTACCCTGAGAGATTGATGCTGCCACAAAGAGGGGGGCAACCTCAGTTCAATCTCCTAGGAGAATTGAAGAACCTTTATGTTAAGATTCCTCTTTTACAAGCTCTTCAAGATGTACCTATCTATGCTAGAACTGTTCGGGATCTGTGCCTTAAAAGACCGGGAAGGAAACCCAGAGATCCTCCTACTGTTCATGTTATAGGGAATTTATCCGCTTTAATGACTGGAAAAAACCCCTATAACCAAGTATGAGGATCCCGGCAATCCTACTGTCACTGTACACATAGGACAAACGCGGATACCCAACGTACTAGTAGATTTAGGAGCTGCGATCAATGTTATAACGATGGAGACTGTAAAGAAGCTCGGATTCACCAATATTAGACCGACCCCTACTATCTTAGAATTGGCAGACATATCCACCATCAGACCCGAAGGGATTTTGGACGACCTTGTTATTTCAGTAGACTCATGGGAATACCCTGCCGACTTTCTGGTATTACAACCAAAATCACAGCTGGGGGGACATCCATTGATTCTGGGGAGGCCCTGGTTGGCTACAGCTGATGCTTGCATCAGCTGTCGATCAGGATCTATGACTATATCTGATGGCATGGAAACCAAAAACCTCAACCTGTACCCTCCAGCACGGCCGAGTCTAGAAACTGAAACCTCCCTTTGGATAGAACAGGAAGAAGAGGAAGATGTTCAGCCATTACTAACAATAGGGAAGGCACTAACCTTCAAAAACGAAACAGAAGACGATGCCATTAATAATTTCATTAGCGAACCTGCTTAAGTAGACAAGGAAGTTTATCAACTCCTGAACAGTACCCTCGGTAAAGAAGAACAGGAACAGCTTACGGAGGAAGCACTAGCCAATGACACAAACATAATCCCAGTATTGAAAAACTCGAGAAGCATTCCTATTGAGGTAGAGCCTGGAAGAACTTTGAACATCAATCCTGGTCTCTCCTCAGAAGAACAAAAGCGCCTAACCAATCTCTTGAAGGAACGTAAGGGGGCATTCACCTGGGAGTATACCGACATGAAGGGTATTCCTTCTAGTCTGTGCACTCATCATATTTATATTAAAAACGACTCCCGGCCTGTATGTCAACCTCAACGACGCATGAACCCCAATCTGAGGGATATAGTGAAGGAAGAAATCCAGAAACTCTTGGAAGCAGGATTCATCTATCCTATCTCAGACAGTGAGTGGGTTTCCCCACTTGTAATTGTACCCAAGAAAAATGGTAAATGGAGAGTCTGTGTCGATTATAGGGAGCTGAACAAAGCTACACAAAAGGATCATTTTCCTCTGCCCTTTATTGACCAGGTACTTGATACCCTATCTGGGAAGAAGTTTTTCTCCTTCCTGGATGGGTTCAGCGGGTACAATCAAATTCAGATTGCTCCAGAGGATCAGGATAAGACCACCTTCACTTGCCCTTGGGGAACATTCGCCTACAGGGTGCTTCCCTTTGGATTGTGCAATGCACCTGCAACGTTCCAAAGAGCTGTGATTGGCATATTTTCTGAATTGGTTAATGATAGCATGGAAATTTTTATGGATGATTTTACTCCTTATGGCAGGGATTTTGAGGAAGCACTGGAAAATTTGAAGAAAGTTTTAATTCGCTGTGAACAGGCTCGCCTCTCACTAAGCACTGAAAAATGCCACATGATGATGAGTGAGGGAGTGGTATTAGGACATTTCATCTCTACTGATGGTATTCAAGTGGATCCTTCAAAAATTAAGGTGATAAAGAATATACCAACTCCTTCAACTCAGAAAGAGGTGCGAAGTTTTCTGGGACATGCTGGGTATTACAGGAGATTCATAGAAAACTTCTCCAAACTTGCTTCTCCTTTGTTTTCATTGTTAATGAAGGACGCACAGTTTGTATGGAGTACAACATGCCAGACAGCATTTGATAAGCTTAAAGAGAAACTGTCCACAGCCCCTATTTTGAGGGGACCTAATTGGACCATACCTTTCCACATTTCTTCAGATGCTTCTGATACCGCCATTGGAGCAGTACTAGGACAGCAGGATGGTCAAGTACCTTATGCTATTTATTATGTTAGTAAAAACTTAGCCCCTGCTGAACTAAATTATACTGTTACTGAAAAAGAATTCCTTGCTATTGTTTATTCTATTAATAAGTTCCGGCATTACATTACTGGGTATCCTACATTCGTGCATACTGACCACTCTGCCATTAAGTATTTAATGAATAAACCTGTCACTAATGCCAGAGTAACCAGGTGGCTTTTATTATTATAGGAATTTGATATTACTATTATAGATAAACCTGGAAAAGAAAATGTTGTTGTTGATTTTTTATCACGATTTACTAACAGTGATGACAGTGCACCTGTTGAGGATGCTTTCCCGGATGAACATTTATTCGCACTCTCAGCTCATTCACCCTGGTATGCAGACGTTGCTAATTATTTGGTTGCAGGGAAGCTTCCGCCACATATGTCTAAACGAGAGAAAAGAAAAATTATTCAGCAAAGTGCCAGGTATTGTTGGCTCAAAGGCCATCTCTTTTACACCGGACCTGATCTTGAAATTAGAAGATGTGTAAGGGAAGATGAGATCTTTCATATACTGAAGGCCTGTCACGATGAACCTTGCGGAGGACACTTTGCAGACAAAAGAACAGGGCATAAGGCGTTGCGGATGGGCTATTATTGGCCGACACTGTTCAGAGATGCTAAAAGATATGTTCAGTCCTGTGACAGCTGCCAAAGGATGGGCCAACCTAATAAGACAGATCAGATGCCTTTACAGCCCCAAGTGGTACTAGAACCGTTTGATAGATGGGCATTGGACTTTGTTGGTCCTATCAACCCTCCTTCCAAACAGAAGGTTTACATCCTGGTGTGTACAGATTACATGACTAAATGGGTAGAAGCTGTAGCTTTGGCCAAGGTAAATGACCAGGCGGTGATTGATTTCCTGTACAGTGAAGTTTTTTACCCGTTTTGGAGTACCAAAGGAAGTAGTTACCGATGGGGGACCACAATTTATTTCACACCAATTTGAATCCTTGCTCCGGAAGTATCATGTGCAGCACAAGATAGCTTCACCTTATCATCCCCAGGCCAATGGTCAGGTGGAAAGCACTAATAAAGTTATCGAAGCAATCCTTACTAAAACAGTTAAAAGCCATCGAAGGGATTGGGCTGACAGACTTCCAGAAGCACTGTGGGCATATCGCACGACTTGGCGCAACACCACGGGCTTTTCTCCCTATGATCTGGTGTATGGAAAGAGTGCCATCTTTCTAATTGAATTTGAGATTAAGACCCTGAAAACAGCCATTGAAATGAACCTGGATGTAACAGAAGCCCAGAAAAGAAGATTGAATCAATTAAATGAATTGGATGAGAAACGGTTAGCCGTGGTAGACCAGACTGTGCTGCTTCAGCAACAGAGATCTAATTGGCATGACCGATTCATCAAAAAGAAAATCTTCCGTGAAGGAGACTGGGCACTATTATACGACTCCAGATTCAAGAAGGATTTCAAAGGGAAATTACACACAAGATGGCTGGGTCCATATTTGGTTGACAGGGTATTTGACAACGGCACTGTTCGCCTGGTCACCATTGATGAAAACCGTATACCATTACTTGCTAATGGCCACAGATTGCGACTGTATCGGAAGCCCATTTCGAAAGATGCATTCATTTCACAGATTGCTGCTGATCCAAACTATCAATTGGCACCAGAGCAGGAACATTCCTCTACCTTTGCCAAATCTTAAACTGAAAATTATATTTGCTGTACATAAATAATGTCTTGCTGTAGCGTATAGTTGTCGTTTTCTTTCTCTTTGCATTTGATCTCTTTGCTTGCTGTCGTCTTTAAAAATTTTCAGGGAAGCGCCAGGGGAACGACCAGTTTTGGGCCCGTAATGAAAATCGCCCTGTGCTGTCCTTGTGTGAAAAAAAAAAAAAAAAAAAAAAAAAAAATTCGACAACTGCAACATATTTTCCGGTAGCTGCAACATATTTTTCCGGCAGCTGCAACATATTTTCCGGCAGCTGTATATCCTTTTCCTCCATTTTCCCGTAGCCATAATGCCCTTTTCCGTCAGCCGTCAATCTTTTCCGACAGCTGCAATTTCGGCAGCTGCAACATCGGCGGCTGCAACTCCAGTTTCCGCGGCTGCCACCTCATCATTTCCATGGTTGCCACCTCATTTCCCACGGCTACCGTCTCATTTTCCGCAGTTGCCACTCCATTTACCAGCCACGGCCATTTCACTTCCCGGTAGCCGTAATGTCCTTTTTCCGTCCGCCGTCAAATCTTTTCCGACAGTTGCAACTCTGGCAGCTGCAATTCCAGCAGCTGCAATTTCGGCGACTGTAATTTCGGCGGCTGTAACATTGGAAGCTGCAACATCTTTTTCCCACAGCCGCCACATCATTTCCCGGCTGCCACCTCATTGACCAAGCCACTTCCACATCATTTCCACGTAGCTGCCATTTCTTTCCAACGGCTGCGATATATTTCCCATAGTCGTAAAATCTTTTCCCGCCAGCTGTAAGTTTTTTTCCCCGCCGCCGTAAAACTTTCCCGTGACAGCCGTAATTTTCCCTGATATCATAAATCTTTTTCCGGCTGCCGTGAATTCTTTTTCGGTGGCTGTAACTTCTTTCCTGCCAGCTGCAACAAGCTTTTTCATCGGCCGTGTGATCATTTCTTTGGCAACTTGCAGTGGTAACTCCCGTGTTAACAGAAGGATTGTTCAACCTGCTAATTATGATGCTGATTCATCCCAGTCCTGCCGGCGAACTCATCATTTTAACTCGGAGGATGCGACGCCTTGTGTTTTACCGGCGAAGGAAATCAGTGCCTTATCCGAGTCATCATGATCCCACGTCTGACTGTGCACGCGTCCGGCTCCGTGACGTCACCAACTGCATGCTCCACCAGTTTCCGCAGCCTTCCGACGCACAGTTTTATGAGGTATGGCTTTCATTTATCACGTGATTAAGTATTGATATCATTTAAACGAGATTGGCCGTACCTTTACTCGTACCACCATTTATACCTGATTAAACCTTTCCCTCGTACGACGTAATACTAATAACTGCCACCCTCCCCAATTCGGCATGCAAATTTTAAACTCTTCTCTGCACTTAACTTTCCGAATTAGTTCATTCGCTCAACGTTTCCGCTCAACGATTCGTGCATTCTCTGTGCTGCAACTTCCATTCTGGGATCCTGTACTCTGTCGAACAGCAGTTTCATCTTGCAGCCAGAACCATGGGCATTCCAGTTCGCCATGAACCTTTCAATACCCGGGAACTTAGACGGAATCTGCAGGTTCTGGCCATTTTTCAAGCTGCTGGCTGGGTCGAGTTCTTTGAACGATTGGACGGATTCGATCGGGACGCAGCCTTGCAATTCGCCTTGAATCTTACTAAAACACACTCCACGGTGTGGGGGCTGTGTATAGATGTTTCGGAGGTCATTATATCCGAGGTTACAGCTATCCCGATGGTGGGAAAACCTTGGTTTAACCGTCGAGTCCCTGCAACGGTTGCACGGGAAGAATTTTTACTTCCAGGGGAGCAAGTTGAAGCATCCAGGAGAGGGATTGCACTGAAGTCATTGCCGCAGCCATGGGACCAGGTTGCTGTCTTCCTCAAGAAGTACATTACCTGCGAAGGTCGATACCAAACTGTGTACAACTCTGAACTTCCTTTGCTTTCTCATCTCCGTCATGGCATTTTGTTGAATATTCCATTTTATCTATTGCACGACTTGCGCCATATGGCAACATTTGTTCAAACTGCAAAGCACCCATTATCCTCCCTCACCCACCATGGCCTTATTAAGTTAATTATTGTAAGAACCTTGGCCCAACATAATATAACATGGCAGCAATTCATTACCCGACCACAGCAACCTGTTCCCTTGAGGGTCATTCCATTACAGCAAATACCGGTTCCGCCACAACAGGAGGACCGGAGTTCCTCCAGTGAAGTTGGGGGGAGGGATGAAACGGAAGAAGAACAATAGGGGGCACAGGCAGGACCATCCGGGAGGGATGAAACGGAAGAAGAACAACAGGGGGCACAGGCAGGACCATCCGGGGTGGATAAAACCACAGAGGAAGAACAAACAGGGGCACAGGCAGAGCCATTTGAAGTATATGAATCCCCAGCACAAGCAGAACCAGTGGGGGATGACACTGCATTTGAAGGAGAGCGAGGGGAAGCACAAACAGAGCCGTCAGGCGACAATATAGATGAAACCCTCACGGAAAACCTAGATAACAGGGCAGCTCCGACAGCAGAAGGTGAAATTGGAGCAGCATCAAATGCTGCGACAATGGAACCTGAAGATGACGGAGCCAGAGCAATGGAAGAAGATATTGAGCTGGTCACAATCGAGTCTTCACCGGAGTGGGCAGGAGGAGCAGCTGTGATTGAAGAAGAACAGCATGAGGGGCAGGGAAATATTCCTTTAACTTCAGTTTTGCCTCCCTATATTCCAGCTCCACAAGAAGAAACATCACAAAAAGGAAAGTCACAAAAGAAAACGCCACAGAAAAGGAAGAGGGCTACCAATGAGTTTGATTTAGTGGCACCAATCAGAAGGAAACGAACTCGATCAATCACAGCAGCAGAGGCAGCTAGAACAAAATGGGCAACCTTAGAAACACAGGTTGAACCACCAACCCTTACACCAAAACCGAGGGATGCTCCACAAAGGCCAGCGGAGGAAGAACCTGAAATTGAGGGACTCTTGTATGAGAATGCAATGCTGAAAGAGGACCTCCAAGCACTTAGAAAGGAGCTGGAAACATGGAAGGAAATCTGTAGAAAGCAGGGTGGAAGAAAGATGTATACATTAATAGAGGCTGCAGACCAAGTGGAGGAATCAGCTTCTGCTGGAGCTGGAGAAAAGGATGAGCGAATACTCTGCCCCACCTGTGGGGAGATCTTTGAGGAAGCAGGCCATAAAATTTTACTTAGCACCTATTCAGCACAACAGCCTGTAGCCACAGAAGGGAAAGCAGTGGAGAAAGAAGGTGTTGTTACACAAGAACCAGCACCTTTAAACATCCTTGCTGCAGTTGCCACTTCCCATGATGCAAAAGTCATAGAACAGATGGGAGAAGAACAGGGAGTGGAGGATGCCCTGGAAATTTATGAGGAATGTATGGCAATCCCAAAATGCTCCCACAACATAGAAATCATAGAACAGATGGGAGAAGAACGGGAAATGAAGGATGCTCTAGAGCTTATAAAAGAATATGGTGAGACTCCAGAATGTTCCCTTGATACAGAGATCATGGAGCCGAAGGATACTCTGGAGGATAGTAAAAAAAATTGTGCTGTAACCCCAGAACGTTTCCAGGACACAATAATTTTAGAAGAAGAAACGGAAAGGCAGGACAGTGATAAGTTGGAACAGGATGCTGCAACATAAGAACCAGCAATCCTGAATAGGACTGTCCAACCGGCTGAGCAGACAGTAGGAGAAGCTGAGACAGAGGATACTTTGGCATTCAATGATGAACTCTGGGATGTAACCCCAGAGAGCCCCCATGATACAGAACCAATATCCTTGGAGGCTGCAACAAAAACTCCTGAATTACAGCTGGGAGATAACCTGGGAGTGGATATCATCCCTGATACACAGTGGAGTGACAATGAACAGGTACAGACACCATGCTCAGGTGACACTGAAATCTTGGAGGAGGAGGCTGCAACAAAAACTCCTGAATTACAGCTGGGAGATAACCTGGGAGTGGATATCATCCCTGACACACAGTGGAGTGACAATGAACAGGTACAGACACCATGCTCAGGTGACACTGAAATCTTGGAGGAGGAGCTGCAAATTGAAAAGGATATTCAGTCTCGGCAGCAGAATGACAAAGAAGATACTGTTACACAAGAACCAGTGTCTCCAAAAGCAATGAAGGTAGCTGCTGAAGATGGGTTAAGGGATGTTGCTGTTACACAAGAACCAGCAACTCTCATGTTAACATTAGATGCGCTGGAAGACACTGTCCCACAAGAACCAGTGCTTCCACCTCCTACAGGTGTCATTGAGTTGGATTCAGATTGAGGGTGTCTTTTCAACTTCCCCAGGCATAGCATAAGAGAACTGCAGAAAGATTCCCACCACACCAAGTGCATTCTCAGATATCAGCAAGAAGCAGTGGAAGGGAAACAGTGAAGTTGGAAGATGCCGGGTTGCTCACAGAAGCTTTTTCAAAAAGGTAGATGAGGTGCCTGATTTACCTACATTCCTTCCTCTCTCCTGGACAGAGCTCAGTTCAAGATTTAGATGCAGGTTGTTGCATGAGGACATGCAACAGGGTAGTTGGGGGGAGATGTTGAGCCCAGAATTGGCCCTTTTTGACCATCATTTATCATCTTCCCTTCCCTTGTCTCACACCAATTACCTTGGCAATTCGACTTATTGTCCTTATCTTATTCCCCAATTTACCAAGGTATGGCCGATTATTGTTTTATTGTATTAATACTTATGATTGTGATGATTAAAGCTGTGCATCTCTTAATTTGTGCTAACATGATGCGATTTATGAAGGTAGTAAGACAAATAGACTGCAGGAAGATCGGAGCTGAACAAGTCATGGAGGAAGGAACGTCCATTGCTTGTAGAAGGTTCCTTGGGGCTCAAATCGTCAATCAAGGCACAGTCGTGGCAGGGCAGCTGTAACATAAAGTGCTATCTTAAGTATGTCGCTGCTCGAATCCAGCTGTGAGCTGGAAGGACCGCCACTCTTGGGACAGTTAATAACTCCCCTCATATTTGGATATTTCAGTTCTGCCACGCATTGTAACAGCTAGATTATTTAGGGCGCCTGAAGATCAGAGATCTTCATGGATGCCCAATTATAGGTTTAGATGTTGCAAATTGTATGTATAAATATGTGGGATTGCCTTGATCGAGGGGTTGGACAGCAGACAATTAATTTATCTTGTATTAGCAACCGAGCCGAAACTGTGTACTCATTCTTCTGTTAATATAAGGAGTTACTTCTGAGTTAAAGAGAGTGTTGTTCGACCAGCGTCTCTGTGTGAAGACTGGGCCCGTCTTCCACAGAGATTGCTGTGTTAATTTAGGATTTCATCTTTCTTGTCGTGTGATATTTTGTTCTTTCTTTTGTACGCAGCAGCAATATTTATTGTGTGGATTTCTTAGTAACGATTATATTTCCGTGAGATTGGTGAATGGTATCAAATAACAGTCGACTGAGTCAGGTTTGTTTTACACACTTCAATTTCTGTTCACACTGCCGTGTTCATCCTACAGCTGAAACGTAATCCCAGGAGCTCTTACAATTTAGCTTTCCTGTTATGTGTTGATTGATTTATATTCTGCAATTCAGTTTCTTAGAACAGTTGTTTCAATCTCCTTCATTAAAACTCTAGAGTAATGTGCAGGTCATGCTTTATGATTCCCAGCTTGATTAGATTAGACAATTGATTATTTTAGAATGCGGATGAGATTTCCTTCTTGCAATTGTTGATTAGATCTGATACCATTTCTCTTTGATGCATAATAGAAAAGAATTGTAGTATAGCAGTTAGAAGGCAATTGGGATTGCAGAGATTCTTTGGATGAATATGGATGATAGAAGATAAAAGTATTCACTTCTAATGGTTTTGTGTTTAAGCATATATTGTGCACTTGTCCTTTGAAATAAAAAGACTTTCTCGGGTTGACAATAAATTTCATACGCTCTGTGTGTTTGATATTTAATTATCTGCAATTAGAGTGCTTGACAGGCAGTAGTGTTAGGAAGAAGTTCGACAGCGAGTTGTTGAGATGGGATTTCGCACTCTATCGGCAAGACAGCCTCCCATCCATATACCAATTGGAAAGGAGTGAAACCTGTGGCAGTTTTAACAGAAGTTCTGTAGGCCCATAGTGCTGAAAAGCGCATGTTGTGCCTGTTGGATTTATGGGTTCCTACCATCCTTTGGACCATAGTTTTCGAGACCTTGTTAATGGTCTCGACCTGTCCATTGGGCTGCGGGTAGTAAGGTGTTGAGTTTTCATGACGAAAAACCCAACCTATCGCTCAGTTCGTCGACTATGTGGTTCTGAAAATGAGAACCATGATCGGTCACTATCGCCTGCAGAACTCCAAACCGCGCTATTACATGATTGAACATGAAGAGTGCAGTCGTTTTGTCGTCGTTTTGGTATGTAGGCATTGCCCCGGCCCATTTTGTAAAGTAATCCATGGCTACTATCATGTAACTATGCCCCCCGGGCGAGGTAGGCTTACAATGCATAAAATCGATGCCCCATTTTGCGAAAGGGCCTACGACAATAACCGGGTGTAACGGGGCGGGGATGGGTGCGCTTATTCGTATGGAACTGTTGGCATGGGGGACATCTTTTGATAGCCTCAATAGAATCTTTGAAGATAGTAGGCCAAAAATATCCTGCGCGTAAAATATTCTAGGCTATAGCCATCGCAGAGAGGTGACCGCCACATGCCCCAGCGTGACATTCATTCAAGACGCGTTCAGCCTCATCGTGAGTTAGACAACGTCGAAGAATTGAATCGACGCCATGACGGTAAAAAGTATCACTGATAATCAAATAACACTTCGCATGGTGACGTATTCTACGACGGTCGTCGCGAGACAGTTGAGTATTGAAGCGTTGGGTTTGGAGGTATAAAGAAATATCTCCATACCACGGGTCAGTCATACTGATGAGAAACAACCTTTCATCTGGAAAAGAGTCATTGTGCTCAATTTCTGCATCAGGACGGGGAAGGTCACAGATAAGCTCGGCAAACACTAAAGATTTTTTAGACTTGGCTTTCTCGAAAAGAAGATCAAATTCTTACAGTATCACGATCCAGCTTGAATACTTGCCCCTAAGCACTTGATGTGTTAGTACGTGGTACATGGGGTTCGAGTCTGCGATGATGGTGGTGGTGCGGAGCAAGATGTAGTGCCAGAACTTTTGGACGGCGATGACTGCCGCGAAAGCGAGTTTTTTGACATGTGAATATCTAGTTTCAGTGTCAGTGAGAGCCTTACTTGCATAGTATATTACATGCACCTGGGAATTTTGATCTTCCTGTACCAAAACCATGGCGATAGTGGTAGCAGACGCGGCAAGATATAAGATGTAATCTCGGAAATAATTTGGCGGTTGGATTATGAGGGCATGCGTGATGGCATGTTTGATGCTGTCAAAGGATTTCTGCGCTTGATCGTCCCAAATGAACGGGATGTCCTTCTTAAGCAATCTCATATACCCCTTAGTCTTCTCCGCGAAGTTTCAAACAAAACGCTGTAAATAAGTCGCCCTTGGAGACTTTGAAGTTTCGTCACGTCGGTTGGAGGTGGTAGGTTGACAATGGCCTCCACCTTTAAGGGATTGATACGGATCCCATCCTTCGAGACGATAAATCCTAAGAGGTGTCCGGACTCAACACTCATGAGGATTCAGACGGATATTGTACCACCTGTATCTGAGGAAAATGGCCGTCAGATGATCGATGTGGAACTCACGCTGCTTTGAATGAGCAGGAAGATCGTCCAAATAAGGTTCCACAAAGTCCTTAATGTCATGAAAAGCATACAACATGGCCCGCTGGAATGTGGTGCCAACGTTTTTACGGGCCAAACGGGAGTTTGCGATATGCAAATGTCCCCCAAGGACAGATGAATGCTGTCTTATGTTGGTCGGCTGGGTTGATCTCAATCTGGTTGTAACCGGGAAAGCCATGCATGAATGAAAAGATCACGCTTCCAGCACAATTATGGATAATCTGGTCAAAGAATGGGGTCGGGTAATTGTCCTTCGGACAAGGCTTATTCAGGTCCCGATAATCAACACAGACATGAATAGTACCCTGTTTTATGTTCACAGGGACGATGTTCGAGACCAAATATGTCAATGGGATGGGATAGATGAAGCCAGCCTTTAAGAGCTTTTCAATTTTTGCCTTGATCGTCGCAGTTTTCCAGTGGTGTACCGGTCGCAACTTTTGACGTACAGGTTTGATGTCGGGATGGGTTTTTATTTCATGAGAAACAATCACGGGGTCTATCCCGGGCATCCCCTCATAGGACCAAGCAAATACGTCTCGAAATTGCTTGAATAAGGCCGTAGCAATAGTGATCTCTTCAAGGGAACACGTCTGGCCTATGCCAATGTGTTCCACTATACTAGGTTTTACCGAAATGTCTAGCGGGGTGGTAAGTTCAATATTGGCCAGGTTACCCTCAGTATCCGACAGACATGTGAATATGGGGGAATGAGGGAATGGGCAGATATCCAGTGAAAATATGGTATCAATGTTGTTCTATATGTACTCCAATGGAGGAAGAAAAGATGACCTATGATGGAGGTCATCCCACGGGCCATCATCTACACTCATAACTTCCATGATGGACTTATCTGAATGAAATGTCTGAAGTAAGAGATCAGGTAGAGATGATGCTCATCGTAGAGAACAGGATGGGGGAGCCACAGTTAAGTGGTCTTCCGTTGCTGACTGGATAGCCTCATAAATACGTTCAGCGGGTGAAAGAGACATTGTGTTTCCAATCAGGTGTGTTGTGGCTTCATCCGGTACAAGCCAAGCGTCAGTGGGGTGAGATAAAATCTCTAAGCAGATCATGTTCACTGAGGCAACATGATTCGGGGGGTCTGAAAGTGGAAAAATGCCCATGAGAGATGAATCTTTCAATAGGCCAACCCCTATACTCTCATATTGGTTTGACGCTTGTCCAATGGAAGGAATGTGGTCACCAGGATGAGTAGTAGTGTCCGGTGTGCACAAATATAATTGGTCAACAGTCATAATTCTACCCTGGTGGGGGAATTGTACTAAGTGGAAGACTGAAGAGGCTACCGCCTGCATGGCATAAAACCAATTGCGACCAAGCAAGAGATTATAATCTATTGGGGCCGAGACCACTTCCACGTTAACGGTTACGGTCTTTCCGCCCAACTCAATTGCAAGAGCTTGTAAGAGCCCATGAGGTTGAAAGCCACGCCCGTCGAATGCTTTCAATGTGGTAGGAGAAGGATTCAATTCGGGGGAGCCAATGGCTCTCCAACAGGCGATCGACATGACAGAAGTAGAGGCGCCCTCATCTAAAAGGCTACGATGGACAATATTCCCAGTAATATTCGCAGCAACTTGGAATACGAGTTGGTGGGAGAGCCTCGGCTTGAAGTAGTCAAGTTGGAACATGATGGTATTCGAAGAATCGAGGTCAACTAAACCGATTGTTGCAAGGAGCGTTTTGCATTGATTAGGACAATTCTGCAAAACTTCCAAGGTGGACATGGTGCAAGGAGCTTGGGCCAAGTCTTCGACGATATTGTAATTCTATGCCGCCAGAGCATTAGGATTGAAAACAGCTTTTCGAATCATGCTCTTGGGTGGTTGCAATATCGCATCTAAGGATGGCTTCTCAATGGTGAGAGAAGTTGTTGGTACAATGACATCAGGCAAGGAGTTGGAAGCTTTTTTCTGTATTACTTCTAGAAGGTTCCTTCGAAGGGACCGAGTCATATGATCGTGAGCGAGTATTTAAATTGATCGTTTCGTTACGCACCATGAGAACATGCGCGGTATTGGATGGTTCCCCTTGGGCTGGGGGAGGTTGAGCAATCATTTGCTGATTCTAAGTGGGAAACAGGTCATTGAGGACTGCGGGAGTTGGTTTACCCCAAAGAAACTTTTAAACTTCGTCTCTATGGGGGAATTCTTTGGAGAAGTGATCATCTCCACACAGTAAACAAGGATATTTTAGCTTTCGTTTCTGTTTGGTATCATCAGGAGTGATCCTTTGTTCCTGTTGGGCGGAAGAATTCTTGGGTTTCCCCTTGTTCTTCTTCTTTCCGTCGGAGTTCTGAGATGAAGCTGATTGAACAGAATTCACCTCTTCAGTTGCAGTAGGAGCAGTCGACTTGGTGGTGTTTTGGCCAGCCTGGGTTGGCGATGGGGAGAAACCATGAAGGTTCGACGATCCAACGCTATTGGAAGCAGGCTGGGTGCTAAGGGAGCCAATGATGCCATCAGTTTGGGGTCCCTTAGGAGGTTTCGTGGGGTCATAAGTGTCGTGGGGTGCGTTGGGAAGAATTTCAAACAAGGTGCTCGATTGAGCATAGACCAAGTCTAGGTAATGGGCACGAGCGATAGCTTGCTCTTCAGTGAGAGCACCGCCCATGGCAACATCTCGAGCTATGTGGGGAATGAGAGACTTTGTAAACCAATCTACTAGGAGTTGGTCTTGAATGGGATCCTTAATCAAATGTCTTCTGCGTCGCCACTCATGTATATGAGTAGAGATATGAGTAGCAGTATTCTGACGGAGAGAGGTGAGAAGGTCCGTACCAGTCTCATACTGTATAGGCAGTTGGAAGTGGGTCAAAAAGTTCATAGCAAGAGCCCCGAAATCGTGAAAAGAATGAGGTGGTAATTCAATGTACCACTTTGCAGCCGAACCAGTGAGTGTCCGTTGAAATAACCTAAGACGGATCAAGTCGTCCATCAGAGAGTTGGATGAACACCACAAATGGTATGTCATCACATGATGTTTAGGATCCTCGTCTGGCTTGCCGTCAAACTTGGGGATATCCGATGGAAGTTTCACCGGAATCGGGGGCCAGTTAGTTTCGTGGTAGATGGGCTTGTTTGTCAGTCCAGATAGGTCAGGTAGGTCCAAAGTAGCCAAAAGGGAAACTGTTGATTAGGCTGCGGGTACTGGTAGTACTGGTAAGGCATGTAAGGACCGGTAGGACCTCATATAGACTGATTAAAAGGTGACCACAGGGTAAACTAACCGTAGGGGGGTGTGCTGCCCGGACCGTAAGGGGGTCCGCCACCATAAGGTGGTCCGTTCCAATAAGGCGGGGTTCCACCTCCACCACCGGGAGGAGGTGGAGTTCCGCCGCCCCCACCGGGGGGAGGTGGAGGTCCCTAACCGTGATAAGGTGGCCTACCACCACCTCTACCTGGAGGGGGTGGAAGACCACCTCCACCGCCAGAAGGATGGGGGCCCCCACTGCCTCCGTTGTCGGAGGGATGAGGGCCTCCACCACCACCACCATAATAATTAGGCCCGCCACCTCCTCCACCTAGAGGGGGTGGGGGACCACCTCCACCACCCGAAGGGAAATGTCCTCCCCCACCATAGTAGGGTGGTCCTCCACAGCCCCCGCCTGGGGGGGGGTGGTGGACCGTTCCCCGCCCGCGCCGGAAGGGTGGGGGGCATTGTTGGTAGAATGAGTTGGACCTCCGCCGGAAGGTAGAGGTCCGCCTCCTCCAAAGTTAGGTGGGGGCCCACCGCCTCCGGTAGGGGGTGGGGGTGGACCGATCGGGGGTGGTGGCGCTTGAGGGATAGTTGGTTGGGTCCATGTTGTAAAACGGGTTGTTGCCCCCATAGAGTGTATGGGTTTCTGGGATAAGGTATCCTGTATGGTGTGTTTTCGGGGTGAGTTTGACCCGGCGCAGGGTTAACAGAACCTGGATACGCTTGACTCCATGAGGGTTGAGTTACATTGGATGGCCCCCTAACATGAGATATTCCCATGGTGGATGGTCTAGCGGGTTTAGAAGTTCCAACGGGAGGTCCGTTGGGGATTCCACTGCCTACGTTCTGGTTAGGAAATGAGGGTTGCCCCCCAGCCACAACAGGCTGACCACTATTCAAAGGTTCAACCAACGTAGGTTGTTGATTAGCTACCGTAGTAATAACGTTACCAATGAGATAATCCATGGGAATGGAATATCCTCCCCTTGAATTTTGAGGTGGGGGAGGAGTTGGTAATGTAACTGTGGTAGTAACAGGTGTGTTGGACTATTGTCCTTCCACCGATTGGTTCGCTGGAAGTGCAGGACTGGACTCTTGTGAGGGATGACCAGCCTCATTGACGGTCGCGTGGTGGGAAGATGGTTCGGGTGAACCATAAGATATCGGATGAATTGAGGTATCTCTATACCCAGGTCGTTGCTCGAGACTTTGTCTTCTAAGTTCATTACCCTTAATACGTAACCGATCCAAGCGTTCATGAATGGGTGCAAATATTTCGGTGGGGTTGGGCATGTAGAAGGGTCTAGACAGCTCTGGAGTAGTCCAGTCGAGTGGTGATGCGATGGAAAAATGAGCCACTGGGTGACCAGTAGAAGATGTCCAATAAGTTGTTGAAGGACCAACAGCTGTTGTAGGGTCGTCCTGGGGTCGGTTGATCCATTCCAACGATCCAGGTTCTCTCGACATGACGGGAGAAAGATCTTGCGAAGTGGGGATTTGTGCTTCTTCATCCTACGGGGGATGAGAGGCAGGTGAATCCGGAGGATTTTGTGGAAACAAATGTCCTCCAATATTCAGAGTGGGTTTTTCCACTTCAGTAACTATGACCGTGTTATGCTGATCCATTCTTAACCTCGAAATAACCTCCAAATTAAGGGGCTATTCGGGTGATAAGTTTAAGATCCTACAGGACTTTCTCCAGGGAAAATCCTCCAGAATGTTAGGAAAGTCAACCAGAGTGGCTGAAACAGCGTTTCTCCTAAGGGTATGCTATGAAAGAAAAGCAGTCTAGAAAAACCTACTCAAACTAAGGAAACAAGCAGACTTATGTGACAGAGTGGATTCAAAAGTCTGGAACCTCACGGGATTATCAAGGCATCGCAAACCATGATATACTGCAGGGTCCAACAATATGACGTGACAAGGAGGATTGGGACCGTACCCTTGCCTACATACCCGATTACCTGGACAGTACGTGCATGCTAATCTCCCCGAGTGTTGTTCTCGGTGTATTGCTTTGCCAAGACGGCCAAATGGTCAACTCAGTTGGTTTCAGGAATCCTAGTGGTGTCTCCCCATATACGCAAGGTACGTGGGAGCTCAAATCCGTAGTGGTATTGTCTAATGCACAACCGTTCGGCAAGAGACCTTCCGATATACTACCGAGTACGTGATACACCCTTCGATATACGCCAAGTATGGATTATGGTACTTGGTGGGTACGTGAAGGAGCTCGATATACCGATAAGTACGTGGAAGACTACAATACCCTCGGGATGCAATGCTGGCAAATAACGACAGCTGCCATGCTTAACGACGCTGGAACACGTCTCTAACTTACACACAAGTTGCTAAAAAAAATTATCCAATTCTACCATTAATTTTATCTTGGATGATTCGGTAAATGCATGAGATGAGTACATAATCGGAAGCATAATGCAAGTCCTAGCTACATGCACGAAATATTCTGTTCTTTCAATGAATTCTAGCTATGGGAAGGAGAAATCTTTTTCTTTCCGATAAGATTGTCAAAACAACACAATGCAACAGTTCCCAATTCAAACAAGTTTGACTATAACATTATTCTTTTCATTTTTGCGAAACATAAAATCACAACATTACTAATCCAAATCACAACATTTTTCTTTTTCTTTACAAAACGAAAATGATACTAGGTAATGAAAAGAGAGAATCCTAAGATGGAGTATACAAGATTTTCAATTTCACTTTCAAAGATCTAAAAGCAATGAAAAATAAAAAAAATGCACCTATCTTTCCCTAGCATGGAAATACTTTTGCAAAATTGGAAGTGTATCTTGAGCCCTTCAAGAAGATGAGCGATTCATAATTCAGGAAACACACAAATGATCATACATTCATTCAACTTTCCAAAAGATTGATAAACGAAACATTCCAATGCAAGAATGATTTTCTTCAAAAACACTCAAGAAATGATGGGAAAGAAGCAGTTTTTATCTTTTCGATGGATGCATCAAAGAATAAACTTGACAACAATTGAGCTTTCAGATTTAAATGAACGAAAAGAAAACACAACTTGCAACACTGGTGCACTCAAAAAACTCAAGAAAAGACAAGCACTCAATCACGCTGAAAGACATACTTAACTCAAAATCAAACAGTAGCAAGCAAACCAAGCAAGCAAAGCTCAAAAAATAATGTAAATGAGGTCTGGAAGCTGATCTAATGTAATGATCAGATCAGGGATGGACGGAAGGGAATGCAAGGGTGAGCAAATGAAGGTGGAGGAGACAAGAGTGCCTACCACTACCAGTCCTCAGACTTGTCCAAAATGGAACCCAAAATCAATCCAAACAAAACCAAACACAACATACACGAATCAAGGAATGGGATCTCTGGCTAGATCTTGCAACACAGAGGTAGTTCATATAGCAAACCAAAGTTCAGAATCGGAAAATGGAGAGGGGATTCCTGCATGTCAAATTTTGACAAATCGGTAGACTCTGTGCTTATACACAGTGTGACGTCGCACTTTACCAATGCGGGAGGTGCGACGACGTCGATGTAGACCAGTGAAAAGGCTGCGACGAGTGACTAATAGGTAAAGAACAGAGGCCACAAATGACACAGTGTTGCTCTGTACCCACTAACCAAGTGCGACAGGCGAGATATAAGTCCGAAAATGAATCAGATCTCCAAGAAATGAACTATAGAATGGTTTGGAAATGAGTGGTATAAACTCAGAGGAAGCAGATCAAAGTCTTCAAAACGAAGATCTGATAGTGAAATCAACTCACGAAACAAATGAAAAATGGAAGGCTAGTGTCAAGCAATCAACTGAAAATGACTCTCAGGCAATTACAAAATCAGACACATTGTATTCTCCAGTATGGTTGCTAGATTTCTTTATCGGACAATCCACTCGAGCGGACGTGAGCCGGATCTCCCTAGCTCAATGTGAGTCTAGAACAAATAAGACAGGCTACAAATGCATTTCCTAGATCTACTTAAGGATCGAGTACTAGATGTCTTACCTTTTACTTCGCTATCCTTTCTCCTGTATGCTGCTCCACGTCTCACGGTCATCAGATCCAAGCTGCAAGACCTGTCAAGACAAGAAACAAGAGAAACAAGTAAAGGGAATCTATACAATAAGAGATCTAAGTGAACAGTTAAGCAGGTAAACTACTCAATATCATTACACACATGAACAATATTGGTGGAAAGCATTTATATTACTGTAAAAATAGGGAAGTACATAGCAGATATAGAACTACAACCAAGGCTTAACGTTGCAGCCCTTCTCCAACAAAGCCATTTTCCATTTCCTCCTAAGGAAGCTTGAGTCTCTCAAGGATGAGTAGAGATCTCTCAAGAGTGATTTCACCAGCACTTAGACACCATAGACTTCCTCCTTTTGGAGAGGGGTAGAGCTTCACTTATATAGGACTAAGTGGATGGGGTATGGATAGGATAGGTTGAGATATGGTAGGAGAGAGATAGGGGATCCTCCCAAGGTATTAGGAATCGAGTACCAACTCCCCTAGAGGTCAGGGATAGGGACCCAAGTCAGCAAGTTTCGAGAAGAACCTTAAAGAAGCTATTTTTTCCCATTAACTGACTTCGTCGCACTCTGTAATGAAGCAAGCTACGGCGACCTCTCAAAACCTGGTACAATTAGGTACAAATCCTCCCAGGTTAATTGCTCAGTCAAGATATCTTCAGGGGTGTATACACTGAATCTCATGATGGGTAGATTTTAGGTGTAACAAAATGCCCCCCAAAGCATGAAGTTGTTGAAGATAGACAAGTGAAGTGCTTTGATAGAAGAAATAGCAATAGACTTGTCGGACGAAGGACACTTTTGTACTACAACTGACTCTGAACTGACAATCTCATATGAAGTACAACATGGCTGCCGACCAATACAATGCAGATCCATGGTAGCAATGACCGACTGAACACAATCATGGCTACTAGACACAAGCGTAGATCCATGATGAGATGATAACACAGCCATGACCAATACAAATGTGGATCCGTGTAATACAACTCAATACAAACTCCATCGCAGCCTGGGTAAAACATGACTTCCCTGGGTCTTCAAGTTGAACCCGCAATGATACGAATCTATCCATGTGATTACAAATGTCTTGATGTCGAACATGGTAGAAACCACTTGATTAGCGGCCATTGATGTAAACCGTTAACAAGCGCGAGGGAGATTACCATTGATGTCAATGATTCCCAAGGTATCACAGTACATATCAGTGACTGCAGATGATCAATGACAGACATATTCTTGAACATGGGCATGGCATGACTCGGCAGTATTGACATGATGAGTATGACACCAACTCCTAATGCGACTGATGATGAAAGCTTTCTTTGAATGACTCAAATGAGTAACAATACTCAGGAAGTAAGTGAAACTCGAGGACAAACAGATGATCCAAGCATTGTATGCAAATATAGATGACTGCCATGTTCAGGAACGACTACATACTACCACTAACAAGGTACGTAACACAAAAACTTTCCTTTTTCCCCATCATGAATGATGATTACCTCATGTGTTTTTTACGAGCTTGATGAGGGTAACCAGATGCTCGGTATAGCTCATCTCATAGATGAGTCCAATCCCAAATGTTTTTCGAACCTGGGATAGGAGGGGTTCGTCCCATGGCGGGCCCTTCAATGTGAGAGTTTAACGACTCCATAGAAGGTAAACTCGGTCGTCATTTCATGTTTAGGGAGTCTGAAAAGATCTAAAGGAGACTCCAATGGTCCTTTTTCGAAAAAGTTAGCCTCATCGCCTGAAAAAGGGTAAAACAACGCGGGAGAGGACTCTTCCAATCATGATTGGCTAGAGTATACCTTTTTCGTAACTAGTGCCCCCTGGTCCAAAAAAGGGGTAAACTATCACTAGGAAGACGACCATTCAAATTCTTTTACAAGCATGAACGCGACAAGTTCGCTTGGCAATCTTTTAGTATTTTGAGAGCCTGAAAAGAGCTTAAAGGTAGACTCAGGGGGGTTCCTTTTCCGTAGGAGTTTAACAAGCCCGGAAAAGTGATAAATCGTAACTCGGTAACGTATTCTCATAGTTTCAAGAGCACGAGAAAGAATAAAGAGTAAGCTCATTAACTGCAATCTATGAAAAAATGGGTAAACGACAAAAACTCACAAGGGATGTTCATACCTGAGATGACCGTTCCAATATGAAAATGGTATAGAAAGGCACTTCACAGCTCCTACACACTCGGAAACTAGGTCAAATAGTCAACTGAATGTTCAAATACAATAAAACTGACCCAAACTATAGCAAATGGCATAATGACATCAAATATTTGAAAAGGAATATTCCATTTTGTTTATAAATAGAAACAAAAACCAAACATAGTTACAATTGTTCTATTTTGCCAAATTTGGGAGGAATAGTGCCATTTGCTGCCAGATCTTCACTTGTCGATTCTGGGAGCTATGATCAACCATTTCACCTGCTTCCAGGAACATGTAACCCTAAACTTCATCTAGCAAAATTGTAGTGGTTTACAATTTGTATTTTCAGTCATTTTTTTGGGTTTTGGGTTGATTTAGGAAGGGTCATTGTGCCCTCGGTTCGTCGTAGTTGGCCTTTTCGGGAACTGCGACGAGACCGAGTCGTCGCAAATGGAATATACATGAACTGCAACGACATCACCCTATTTGAAAAAATGGGGTGCGACGACGGCGACGTCCATCCCCAAACTCAAACAAAACTCAAAAGAAGGACTTCTAGTGGGTGAAGCAAGTCCTAACATTGTTAAGAACATCTTGTTGATAGGTTCCAAGCATCCAGAATGGTTTTGGAATGGCGGGAAAGGGAACATGAATTAGATGATGAACAAGCTGCAAACGATCCACATTGTGTGGAAGCTTTGAGAAACTGTGGGCTTCTCAAGTTCTTCCGCATTCAGGGGATGAGATCCCAACTTCCACTATTGAACCATATGCTCCAATGTTGGGATGCAGCCCAACAGTACTTCATGGTTGGTGAGCATGAGATTCACATAGATGTTGAGGACATCTATTTCCTGACTAGTTTGTCCTGAAGGGGGGAGAATGTGACACTCACTGGATCACGTGGGAGTGATCGAACCATGGAAGATTTGATCCAACAGCATTGTGGTCCCAACGCCCGTGCATCTAGCGGGAATATTTGCATTAAAGATGTACGGGAGTACCCATTGCGAGCCATTTTATTCACCATTACGAGGATGGTAGGGAGTCAAGCTCCTCACCTAGCCACCAGAGCACAAATGCTTTATGTGGAGGACTGTTTGTCCCCAAAGATCTTCAACTGGTGCGAGGGGGTCCTCGCAAACATGCGAGCTCATTTGACAAAGTGTCGCGGGGAGAGCTCAAGCAGTTCGGCTATGGATCCATAGTGATCTCGTTCTTGCTGGAACAGGTTCCCCTACTACGTCCTCAGGTACTACTAGAGGATAGGGACCTCAGGGATCCACACATGGCTAGGTGGACCGATGTGATGGCTCAGCACGGTGGGGGTCCTATCATTGGATTCCCTCCTGAGTTCTTCACTTGGCTGGTGGGCCAGCTACTGATGGTGGAGGACTTTCCATATAGTGGCACCGACTTCACAGATGACCCAGACTAGCCGCTGCCAGAGGGAGAAGCATGGGGAGACCTCGGTAAGAACAAATGACCCTTGAACTTTTTAAGTTTGGTGCATTTATGAATTTTTTTTTATATAGTGCTGACAGGTGAACTACATGTGTGTGCAGATGTGGGGCCTGTACGACCAGTGGGGACCTCTCTTCTGGCTAGGAGAGAGAGAGGAGACGGAGCGATGGTGGATCCAGCTGTGGATGCTGCCATCATGGAGATGGACAGAGTCTATGCCAACCTGAGTGGGTTGACACTGGTTGTTCCTGAGCCGAAGGTAGATGAGGTGCTGCGGCCTATGCAGATGCACACGGTTGGAGCGACTGCGCACTTCTTCGCAAGGTTGCGAGAGCGGTGGACTGTTTCCAGACTCACTCGGCTAGGGCTGTTAGATCACCTAGGGTTGTACGGGCCCAGTGATAGGCCTTATATTGTCATTGTGTGTGTACTGAGAGCTTAGAGGCCTCAGATTTTGTATTACTGAAAGCTACGGAGCTTCAAATTTTGTAGCGACTTACTGAAAGCTATCGTGCTTCAGACTTTTGTATCAGCACTAACTTTTTTAGATATATATATACAGACATTACAGTGGTTTATATATTATGTGATTATTTGTTTTTACAAATGATGATGATGTGATCTTGTTTGTATGCTTTACTTCTATATAGTGCATTATTTACATGTTGAGAATGCTTTTACATTTATGAGTATTATGTGTGTGCGATTTACCAATCGAAAATGAAGTTTTCCATCGAGTCAGCAACCGTGTTTAACCGTCGTGGAATGTGCAGGTATTAAACAGATTCAAATGACCTTTCCAAGAGACAAACTCGTCTAAAGAGATGGAGTAAGATAGGATCACGGATAGCGTAAACCTAGTTAAGATAGGAAACCACCAGTTGAGAATCCATGTGGATGACAATGTGGGCCATAACTAAGGAAATCGCATCGGTTAAGGTTCCAACAACTGCCAAGTATTTTGTGGCATTGTTGGTTGCAAATCCAAGGCAACTTCCTCTTGAGCTGATGAGCTCACCTGTTGGGGAATACAGTACCCAGGCTGTCGAAGCAAGGTTACGGGTATGCCGACTGGCGCCGTCCGCGAATCCGTAGCACGTTACCATCTGCACATGCAGATAGAACATGGTATAAGAAGCGGAAATAAGATCTAAAGACACTCAAAAAATAACGCGTCACACCACACAAAAACACAAAACACGCCATGTACAGTATATACATGAAAATCTATGCATGACAAGTTCAAGCATAGTACCTCTTTAGGTAAATCCCATTGCGAGGTTCACCCAAAGAGATTCCATCATATTCCTCAAGCTCGTAAGCTCCCTTTTCCAAAACACGTTTGACAATATAAGGTCCGTGCCACATGGACTCAAACTTTCCTGCTCCTAGTTTATCATGCTCCTGGTCGTATGTGAGGACCAGGTCACCCTTGTTGAAGATACGGGGTTCAACAGACTTGTCATATTGAGCTTTGATGCATTTCTTATGTGTTTCATTAGCAAGAGCGGCATCTCAGCGAGACTCGTCAAGTTTTGCTAAGTACAGGAAACGTTCTTCCTCGGCAGTAGTGTTAGGAAGAAGTGCGACAGCGAGTTGTAGAGACGGGATTTCACACTCTATCGTCGGGACAACCTCCCATCCATATACGAATTGGAAAGGAGTGAAACCTATGGCAGTTTTAACAGAATTTCTGTAGGCCCATAGTTCTGAAAAGAGAATGTTGTGCCAGTTGGATTTCTGGGTTCCTACCATCCTTTGGACCATAGTTTTCAAGACCTTGTTAATGGCCTCAACCTGTCCATTAGACTGCGGGTAGTAGGGTGTTGAGTTTTCATGACGAAATCCCAACCTATCGCTCAGTTCATCGACCATGTGGTTTTGAAAATGAGAACCATGATCGGTCACTATTGCCTGCAGAACTCCAAACCGCGCTATTACATGATTGAACATGAAGAGTGCGGCGGTTTTTCCGTCGTTTTGGTATGTAGGCATTGCCTCGGCCCATTTTGTAAAGTAATCCACGGCTACTATGATGTAACTATGCCCCCCGACCGAGGTAGGCTTACAATGCATAAAATCGATGCCCCATTTTGCGAAAGGGCCTATGGCAATAATTGGGTGTAACGAGGCGGGATGGGTGTGCTTCTTCGTATGGAAGTGTTGGCATGGGGGACATCTTTTGACGGCCTCAATACAATCTTCGAAGATATTAAGCCAAAAATATCCTGCGCACAAAATCTTTTGGGCTATAGCCATCCTAGAGAGGTGATCGCCAGACGCCCCACCATGACAGTCATTTAAGACGCGTTCAGCCTCATCGTGAGTTAGACAACGTCGAAGAATTGAATTGACGCCATGACGGTACAAAGTATCACTGATGATCAAATAATACTTCGCATGGTGACGTATTCTACGACGGTCATCGCGAGACAGTTGAGAATTGAAGCGTTGGGTTTGGAGGTATAAAGAAATATCTCCATACCATGAGTCAGTCGTACTGATGAGAAACAATGTTTCATCTGGAAAAGAGTCGTTGTGCTCAATTTCTGCATCAGGACGAGGAAGGTCACAGATAAGCTCGGCAAACACCAAAGATTTTTTAGACTTGGCTTTCTTGGAAAGAAGATCAAATTCTTGCAGTATCATGATCCAACATGGATACTTTCCCCCAAGCACTTGATGTGTCAGTACGTGGTACATGGGGTTTGAGTCTGCGATGATGGTGGTGGTGCGGAGCAAGATTTAGTGCCGGAACTTTTGTACAGCGATGACTGCCGCGAAAGCATGTTTTTCGACATGTGAATATCTAGTTTCAGTGTCAGTGAGAGCCTTACTTGCATAGTATATTACATGCTCCTGGGCATTTTGATCTTCCTGTACCAAAACCATGGCGATAGTGGTAGCAGACGCGGCGAGATATAAGATGTAATCTCATAAATAATTTGGCGGTTGGATTATGGGGGCATGCGTGATGGCATGTTTGATGTTGTCAAAGGATTTCTGCACTTGATCATCCCAAATGAACGGGACGTCCTTCTTAAGCAATCTCATATACCCCTTAGTCTTCTCCGTGAAGTTGCAAATAAAACGCTGCAAATAAGTCGCCTTCCCTTGGTGACTTTGAAGTTCCGTCATGTCGATTGGAGGTGGTAGGTTGAAAATGGCCTCCACCTTTAAGGGATCGATGCGGATCCCATCCTTCGAGACGATAAATCCTAAGAGGCATCCGAACTCAACACAAAAGATACACTCATGAGGATTCAGACGAATATTGCACCACCTGCATCTTTGGAAAATGGCTGTCAGATGATCGATGTGGAACTCACGCTGATTTGAATGAGTAGGAAGATCGTCCAGGTAAGGTTCCACAAAGTCCTTAATGTCATGGAAATCATACGACATGGCCCGCTGGAATGTGGCGCCAGCGTTTTTAAGGCCAAACGGGAGTTTGCGATATGCAAATGTCTCCCAAGGACAGATGAAAGATGTCTTATGTTGGTCGGCTGGGTTGATCTCAATGTGGTTGTAACCGGAAAAGCCATCCATGAATGAAAAGATGATGCTTTAGGCATAATTATCGATAATCTGGTCAATGAATGGGGTCGGGTTATTGTCCTTCGGACAAGCCTTATTCAGGTCCCAATAATCGACACATACACGAATAGTTCCCTGTTGTTTGTTCACCGGGACGACGTTTGAGACCTAATATGTCAATGGGACAGGATAGATGAAGCCAGCCTTTAAGAGCTTTTCAATTTCTGCCTTGATCGCCACAGTTTTCCAGGGGTGTACCGGTCGCAACTTTTGACGCACAGGTTTGATGTCGGGATAGGTTTTTATTTCATGAGAAACAATCGCGGGGTCTATCACGGGCATCCCCTCATAGGACCAAGCAAATACGTCTTGAAATTGCTTGAATAAGGTCGTAGCAATAGTGATCTCTTCAGGGGAACACTTCTGGCCTATGCCAATGTGTTCTACTATACCAGGTTTTACCGAAATGTCTACCAGGGTGGTAGGTTCAATATTGGCCAGGTTACCCTCAGTATCCGACATACATGTGAATATGGGGGAATGAGGGAATGGGTAGATATCCGATGAAAAGATGGTATCAATGTTGTTCTCTATGTATTCCAAAGGAGGAAGAAAAAGATGACCTATGATGGAGGTCATCGCACGGGCCATCATCTACACTCATAACTTCCACGATGGACTTGTCTAAATGAAACGTCTGAAATAAGAGATCAGGTAGAGATGATGCTCGTCGTAGAGAACAGGATGGGGGAGCCACAGTTAAGTGGTCTTTCGGTGCTGACTGGATAGCCTCGTAAATACGTTCAGCGGGTGAAATAGGCATTGCGTTTCCAATCAGGTGTGTTGTGGCTTCGTCCGGTACAAGCTAAGCATCGATGGGGTGAGATAAAATCTCTGTGTAGATCATGTTCACCGAGGCAACATGATTAGGGGGGTCCGAAAGTGGAAAAACGCCCATGAGAGATGAATCTTTCAATAGGCCAACCCCTATACTCTCATACTGGTTTGACGCTTGTCCAATGGAAGGAATGTGGTCACCAGGATGAGTAGTAGTGTTCGATTTGCAAAAATCTAATTGGTCAACAGTCACAATTCTACCTTGGTGGGGGAATTGTACTACACGAAAGACTCAAGAGGCTACCGCCTGCATGGCGTAAAACCAATTGCGACCAAGCAAGAGATTATAATCTATTGGGGCCGAGACCACTTCCACGTTAACGGTTATGGTCTTTCCACCCAACTCAACTACAAGAGCTTGTAAGATCCCATGAGGTTGAAAGCCACGCCCGTCGAATGCTTTCAATGTGGTAGGAGAATGATTCAATTCGGGAGAGCCAATGGCTCTCCAACAGGCGATCAACATGATAGAAGTAGAGGCGCTCTCATCTAAAAGGGTACGATGGACAATATTCCCAGTAATATTCGCAACAACTTGGAATGCGAGCTGGTGGGAGAGCCTCGGCTTGAAGTAGTCAAGTCGGAACATGATGGTATTCGAAGAATCGGGGTAAACTGCACCGATTGCTGCAAGGAGCGTTTTGCGTTTATTAGGACAATTCTGCAAAACTTCCAAGGTGGACATGGCGCAAGGAGCTTGGGCCAAGTGTTCGACGATATTGTAATTATGTGCCACCCGAGCATTAGGATTGAAAACAACTTTTCGAATCGTGCTCTTGGGCGGTCGCAATATCGCATATGAGGATGGCTTCTCAATGGTGAGAGAAGCTGTTGATACATTGACATCAGGCAAGGAGTTGGAAGCTTTTTCTATATTACTTCCAGAAGGTTCCTTCGAAGGGACCGAGTCGTATGATCGCGAGCGAGTATTTAAATTGATCGTTTCGTTACGCACCATCAGAACATGCGCGGTATTGGATGGTTCCCCTTGGGCTGGGGGAGGTTGAACAATCATTTGTTGATTCTGAGTGGGAAACAGGTCGTTGAGGACTACGGGAGTTGGTTTACCCCGAAGAAACTTTTGAACTTCGTCTCTATGGGGGCATTCTTTGTATAAGTGATCATCTCCACACAGTAAACAAGGATATTTTAGCTTCCGTTTTTGTTTGGTATCATCAGGAGTGCTCGTTTGTTCCTGTTGGGCGGAAGACTTCTTGGGTTTCCCCTTGTTCTTCTTCTTGCCGCCGGACTTCTGAGATGAAGTTGATTGAACATAATTCACCTCTTCAGTTGCAGTAGGAGCGGTCGACTTGGTGGTGTTGTGGCCCGCCTGGGTTGGCGATGGGGAGAAACCATGAAGGTTTGACGATCCAACAGTATTGGAAGCAAGCTGGGTGCTAAGGGAGCCAATGATGCCATCAGTTTGGGGTCCCTTAGGAGGTTTCGTGGGGTCATAAGTGTCTCGGGGTGCGTCGGGAAGAATTTCAAACAAGGTGCCCGATTGAGCATAGACCAAGTCTAGGTCATGGGCACGAGCGATAGCTTGCTCTTCAGCGACATCACCGCCCATGGAAACATCTCGAGCTATGTGGGGAATGAGAGACTTTGTAAACTAATCTGCTAGGAGTTTACATGGTGTAAATGTGTCCCTTAAAAATGATTAGCAAGGTGGTTTCTTTGCAAAATCAATTTTGAGTTCAAAAATTTCGCTAGGAGGTTGGGGATGCCCCCCTCTTACTCTCTGTGGTGGGGGACACTTGGCTACATGCATGTGGGGGTTGGCTTCGCTCTACATAAAAGGACGGAGGCTCGAGTCGGTAATAAAATTCTTGAGATGGAGGTCATTTCTCCATTAACTGGGCAGGCTCACATATATGTTATTAATTGTGCTTCATTGGAAGCAATGAAGAACGTGAAGGAGGATGAATTGGGACAATGTTTTAAAAAGACAGTGGAGGATTAAGGGATTAGAGGGAATTTCGAGGATAACTCTGCACAGTGGGTGTTTTGTGAGCTATTACAGAACCTTTCCTTTGGCAATTCTATCACAACGGTCCATCGCTTTCCTCAAGAGTGTAGAGAGCAGTTGTTAGGATCTTCTTCGAAGGATTCGATGGATAAAATGGTGGGATGGTCTAAATTTTTTGCTTATGTAAGGGGAAGTATGGAGGGGTTCAAGAAGCATTTACTAAAGGTTTATGAAACTGTGTGCAGAGGTATTCAGGAAACTGTTGCCATCTTTGAGGATGTCAAATACATTTCGGTTCAGATTACTTGTTTGGACTCCTAAATTGAAGACCTGGAAGGAAATATGAGTGAGCTTCTAGGTATTGTTGACGAGATTAAGGAGGAAAGTTTAAAGATGGCCAAGATGAACCAGTGCAGACACTATTAGGAGTCTCCTTTTGAAGAGGTTCGTCCAATGGTAGAAGTCTCGGTCGTTCAACCAACTTATGGCTTCACATGCAAGAAAGAATAACATAATTGTTTTTCCTTTAGCAACATGTTTGAATGTTTTTTTGTAAATTTTTGTGCAATCAGTTTGTAAGGGTTTACCCCTCCCACTTCTTGGTTAAGACTAGAAAGCCTATGGGGAAATTTTTTAAGTTCATGGAAAACTTTGTTATAGGATATCTCCCACTAGCAGATTAGCTTCAGACTACAACTTCTTTTTGTACTTAGATGACTATGCACAACCTTTTCAATATATATGATTTTCCAGTTTCTGTTGAAAAAATATATTCCAAGTGAGAAGATTGTTGGATGATTAAATTGTTCACTACAAAAATACTCTTTAAAGTTCCATCCTTGCAAAAATGGTATATCTTCATAATTACGTCGTAGGTGTTTCACCAACAAGAAGCATAATCATCCACGTCGGCTAGATTCCTCGCTCATAGAGCGAATGGAATGCTGCCACGTGGATGGTGTCGTAGACGATCACGCGATTTCATTACTGCATACCAATTGATCAGAAATCCATTTGGATCACACGATTTCCTACTGCAAAACAATGATTAGAAATACATTTGGATCACCGACTTCCTGCTACCATACAAGCAAAGAAGAAACACATCCGGATCACCAGTTTCCTGCTACAATACATGCAAACAGAAATACACTCGGATCACTGATTCCTTGCTTCAATATAAGCAATCGGAAATCTTCAGACAATATACAACATGTCAGTAGCGATTCACGAGGTCCATATAGTTTTTATACAACATCTACATAATAAATACCAATGGAAATCCACGGGGATCCACATAGTTTTTATGCAGCATCTATACACAGTTTAATATAACTCAAGCAATCAAACATGACAACACTCGAGTGTTGGATCAATGCTGACCTAGAAATCAGGAAGCTTAAAAGAGCTCGACGTTGGATCCACGCTGGCATAAGAACTTAGACTAACCAGCACTCAACGTTGAATCAAATGTTGGTCTACTCACACGATATCTCAATGATTTCAAGGCGGAGATGAATGGAGGGTAAATACGATTTCATACCATCAATATGGAAATACGATTCCCAAAGCGGGTGGAGCTTCATTACAATTCCATACAACGTCATACAAGAAAACGACAGGTTCATAATAAGATTTAGTATAGCATCAAAAGGAAATACGACTTCTAAAGGAACTTCACAGGGTGTACTGCGGCTTTTGGCGTATCAAAACATATAAATATAGCTGCGGTTTGCAGACAATTCCCAACCCTATTTACCAATGAAAGATACGCAAGGCTCTGTGTAACACGCCGAGGCACAAACAAAAACAATTTTGATTCAGCATAATCCTGAGCATGCAAAAATGAGCAGCAAAAGACCTATCTGCATTTTTAATAGCTCAACAGGAATCCATGTTTTCAATCAATTAAATTCAACATACATAGATCTGAGCATACAATCATGAACAACAACAACAAACCGATTCCGCATGAACTTGAGCATGCAATAATGAGCAGCAAAAGACCAATATGTTTTTTCAATAGCTCAATCAGGGATCCACGATTTCAATCAATTAAATTCAGCACACATAGATATGAGCTTACAATCATGAACAACAACAACAAACCGATTCACCATGAACTTGAGCATGCAATAATCAGCAGCAAAAGACCAATCGGCGTTTTCAATAGCTCAATCAGGGATTTGTTGATGTATTTGTAACTTCGGAAGATATTCACTTGTATATTGTATCTATTACATTTGTACTTTATTGTATCCCTAACGGAGATGTATCATTCCTCCGATTGGAAATGTCGTCATTTGTATTTGTAAGTGTCGTAACTTATATTTGATGGGTTATTAGACCACCTTGATGGGGTTGGCCTTGTATGAGTTGTGTGGGTCAAAGGGTTATTAGACCACCCTAGTGGGGTCGGCCCAGTTAGCATTATGTTAAGTGGTTAAGTTGGGGCTGACCTAGTTAGAGTTAAAAGTCAAGTGAAGTAAAGTATAAATAGAGAGTGTGACTCTCTCATTTATTCATTCACACACTCACTCACTTTGCATTAGTGAGAGAGAGGAGGAATGCGCACAAGTGGAGGAGGAGTAGTTGCTACAAACATTTATCTTTTGGGGATTCATCTTTGTGATCCTTGTATTGGTGCTTATTTTATCTTTGAGGAAGTTGCGGGGTTTTTCACCTTCTTGGTTTTCCCCGATGAAATGCTTTGTGTCTCTTGTCTCTTGTGTTTGTTATGCTATACATGTTGTTCTGTCAATTAAGATCCTAGATCAGTTTGAATTAAATTATGAAAAAATAACATGGTATCAGAGATATCCTGAAGGAAGGCATGGTATGGCATTTATGACACTTGTTGCACTTGCGACAAATTGGAAGCTAGGGCTTGGTATGGTAAAAACCAGTCATCGTGGCACTTTCGCTATAACTAAGTTTTGGCGAAGGTTCAAGATCTGAAACTTTTACAAGTCTAAGATGAAATGTCTATGTACCTTGTGTCCGAAGGACAGCCTCAGATATGTTGTACTTTGTGATATATGATCCATACAAGTTAGGGTTTCTGCCTCTTCCAGAATGCTGTCCTAAACAGGTGACCTAGGAAAAAAGGTCATATCTCGGGCTAGGAAGCTCCAAATGGAATTCCGTAAAAAGTGACAGTTAGGGAACGGACGGTAGTTTCACAGGTCCTGGTTTCAAAGGCCGAAGTTGAAACAATGACACGTGGCACACCGTACAAGTTCGCTATACTGTTTCATCCTATAAACAGGTCACATTGCGACACTTGGCGTATCTCTCTCTTAGAGAATCCATTTGAGCTCAGATCTGTGGGGTTGGAAAGTTGACAGGTCCGTATACCATAGGATAAAGTTTCAGACCCTGAGGATCCAAAATTTCAGAGATACATCAGAAACAATATGGCATATATTTATTTCCAAACAGAATTGGATTCTGAGCACTTTCATTTTTGGTTTGTCACTGCTGCGGGAAATTAGGGTTTCGAAGAAAGTTAGAATTTCTTGAATCTTAGACCATGGCTGGATGCTCCTCAGAAAATTTGAAATTTAGAGATCAAGATCAAATTTTTTGGTTGGGTAGAACCCTGGGCTCTATCAAACCCTAGTTCGAGATTTTGACTAGAAAACCAGAATTTGACAGAAGCTGTAGATTCGAAACTTTCAAAGTCAATTTTGAGGGGTCAAATTTTGGAGATTTCAAAATTGAAGTATGCCAGCTTGATCAGCTCAGCAAGGTACATCTTTTCATCCAATCAGAAGTTTGAAATTCAAAGTTTTGATTTTTAGGTTTTCTCTGTCAAACCCTAGCCAACTCTAGATCCAACTTCATCAAATCAAAGTGGATTGGGTTAATCCTAGAAGAGAATGATTTGGACACCTATATAAGTGAATATATTCCAATTCCAAAGGGAGATGAGGCTAAGGCCTTACATAAGAAGACTACAAGCAATCCTGACAGGTATGACTTGAGGAGATTCAAGTATGTTTTAAAATATGTTCATGATTAAGTTTATGATATGTTTGTCTTCATATTATTGAGGTTAGGTCAATCTTGATTAATTTTAGACTTGTCTTATCACCTTAGCAAAAGTATGAATGCATGTGAATGATAGAAGACATTCATTGATTAAGGTTATGACACTTATGATTGTACTGATGCACTGTGGTGTTGTATGAGGATGATGTTGTCTGCTAACATGAAAGGTACATCAAGAAAGACAAATCAAGTTCTAGATCAAGAACATATGACCATGGTGACATGAAGACAAAGACTCATCCATAACCATTGATCACACAAAAGCTCTACTTACGAGGTATGTATAATTTGGTTCTACAATGCTTAACTTATGAGATATGTAGGTTACTAGCACAAATCATGGACAATAACAAAGAAGACATTGTTTGGGTATGTTAGACATAACTAGCAAACATGATAATCCAGGTATGTTTTCCTATATCGAGTTAGAATCCTACCTTGTGTTAGGATCTTATATAAGTATACTTTTTGTATGATTGATAATGATTATTCATGAAGTTATAAGTTTGAGTAATCATGGGTTTATGCATAGTATGCTTCTTAATGAAGAGTCCTATGGTCATATAAGAATATGCATGAGTAAAAGAAGTCCTCCTTGAAACCTTGAATACTAACACTTGTGATAAATTACCTATGTATGAAATGACCATAACCATACATGTTTAAGATTATTTAGAATCATAATGTTTTTATAGTATTGAGATTATACTAATGCATGTATGATTATGTATGAGATCTTGAGGATGACACAATGATGACACTAGTGCACACTTAAGCATGCATAGTGGTCCAAGATGGACATAAGTTCAAAGACAGATAATTCAGGAAGCAAAGATCAAGAGGGAGCACACTCCAGTAGTTCCTGCAAGGAAGCAAAGATCAAGAGGGAGCACACTCCAGTAATTCCTGTAAGGAAGCAAAGATTGAGAGGGAGTCCACCCAACAACCAAACAAAGATAAGTATTTGAATTGTTATTTCCTGTATATATGATTACTTAAATGATGTTGTTCAGTCATGTTAGAAAAGTTGGATTAATGAACAAGATACTACTAACATACAAGTAATGGGTAAGTGGCCTATGGTATTGTACAACATTCCATTGCTACTTATCTAGAATGAAACCTCTTTGCTGACATGTTGGGAGTTGTGCACACTCTTAACAATGTTCTGGTAGAGATGGAAGGCATCTAGAAAGTTACGGGATATGGATAAATGTTGTATTGAAGCATTGGCTAAGATAATTGCATGACTGTATGACATATGTCTTTATGCGTAAGATTTTGTTCTGAAAACTATGAGATGTTTCTAATCATGCAATTGAATTTGAATTGTAGGAAAGATCGTGTACAATCACCTACAAAAGGAGGACAACGACATTTGTTCCAGCGACGAATTTCAAGAAAACTACCTATTAAAGATATTGAAGAATCTGAAGTTCCCAGGATCGGGGATGTAGTAATGGAAGGATGCCATGATCGAGGAGTACCAGTCGATCATGAAGAATGATTTTTGGGATGTGGTCCCAAGGCCAGAAGGGAAGTCTGTTGTGACTTCCAAGTAGATCTACAAGATCAAGCATGTTGCAGATAGTAGCATAGAGAAATACAAGGCAAGTGATGAAGTGGAAGATACACCATATGGATGTCAAGACAACTTTATTGAATGGTGTAGTCGAAGAGGAAGTGGAGCAGCCACTCGGATTTGAGACACATGACAGGGAGTCACATGTGTGCAAATTAAAGAAATCCTTGTATGTCTTGAAGCAAGCACCCAGGACATGGTACGGCAGGATAGACAGCTTCCTGTCCAATTTGGGATTTACCAAGAGTAAAGCGGATTCCAACCTTTACTACAAGGTTGAGGAAGGCAATCCAATGATACTCCTATTGTATGTGGATGACCTGTTTATGATAGGTGAGGATAGGTTGATTGTCGACACGAAGAGGAAGCTTGCTGCCGAGTTCGAAATGAAGGAATTGGGTATGATGCATTACTTTCTAGGTATGGAGGTGTGGCAGAGTGCAGATGGAATCTTCCTTGGACAAGGGAAGTATGCAGTAGAGATCCTAAAGCGGTTCGGGATGATGGACTGCAAGGCCATGGCCACATCTATGGCATCGAACCTAGCTATTGAGTGATGCTTCATTAGAGTCGTTTGATACCACGATGTATCGTTAGATGATTGGGTCCTTGATGTACCTGACGAACACGAGACCAGATATTTGCTTTGCGGTGAACACCTTGAGTCAGTTCCTAACGGATCCTAGACATGTTCACCTGATTGCTGTAAAGCATATTCTGAGGTACTTGAAGGGTACAGTTTATTATGGGCTTAAGTATGATGCGAATCAAAAGGTTAACCTGGAGGGTTATGTTGATTCAGATTGGGCAAGCAGTGCTGCAGATAGGAAGAGCACTTCGGGGTGTTGCTTCAATATGGGATCAGGTCTGATATCTTGGTTTAGCGGGAAGCAATCCTGCGTAACACTAAGTACAGCCGAAGCAGAGTATGTCGCAACTTGTTCGGCTAGTTGTGAGGCAGTATGGCTTAGGAAGCTATTTTCTGATTTATTTGACCTCCAGTTGGATGCTGCTTGTGTCTTCTGTGACAACCAGAGTTGTGTGTAGTTGTCAGAGAACTTAGTGTTCCATGACAAGTCGAAGCATATCAATATCAAATATCACTATATCAAGGATATGGTGCAGAGAGGAGAAGTGAAGCTCCTTTATGTTGCGACGAATGAGCAGATTGCAGATGTGTTGACCAAACCACTAGCCAGAGTGAAGTTCGAGTACTTCAGAAAGAGGCTTGGTGTACTTCAGATCGAGGTTCCTTCCAAGGGGAAGTGATGAGTCCGGAAGACACAAATGCACATGGGCTTTTCTGACATGGTTGTAGATGTGTTCTCCCATGGTCGTGATGTAATTGCTGAGCCATTCTCACATGGTGGTAGATGTGTTCTCCCATGGTGTAGATGTAAGGGCTGGAGCCATTCTCACATGGTGGTAGATGTGTTCTCCCATGGTGTAGATGTAAGGGCTGAATCCATTTTTCACATGGTGGTAGATGTGTTCTCCCATGGTGAAAAAGTAAGGACTGGAGCCTTCCCTAAATGGTGGTAGATGTGTTCTCCCATGTTGGTGGTGTAAGTGTTGTATGATGTGCATCTGGGATGTGCTCCGTGGATGATGAGATGGTCTGAAGAGGACGATCATGTGTGATGAGCATCAGGATGATGTTGCAGATGATATGCATCATGACGATGCTGTGATGATGATTAGGATGATCATGTGATGATATGTATCAGGATGATGCTATGATGATGATCAGGACGATCATGTGTGGTGAGCATCATGTCGATGCTCCAGATGTTGTACATCAGGATGATGTATTGTATGATGATGATCAGTATGATCATGAGCATCAGGAGGATGCTCCATGCAAGGATGATCAGGTGGATCATGAGTATCAGGTCGATACTCCGTGGCCGTGGAAAGATTGTGCAGGTAGCATAGAAAAGATCTTGGGAGATCCGATAGTCTGAGCTCGGATACTCTTTCGAGGTTTTGCTACAGGTTGGCCGTGGACAGATTGTGCAGGTAGCATAGAAAAGATCCTAGGAGATTCGATAGTCTGAGCTCGGATACTCTTTCGAGGTTTTGCTACAGGTTGGTCGTGGACAGATTGTGCAGGTAGCATAGAAAATATCCTGGGAGATCCAATAGTCTGAGCTCAGATACTCTTTTGAGGTTTTGTTATAGGTAGCATAGAAAAGATATTGGGAGATCCAATAGTTTGAGCTCGAATGCTCTTTCGAGGTTTTGGCGCTACAGGAGGCATGTAATCAGTCCTGGAGATTCGATAGGTTGAGTTGTGTGCTTGTAAAAGTCCTGGGATGCTCATTAGAGATCTTGCAGTTTGCAAGACACTCTTTTAAGGTTTTGCCTGACTACATGTAAAAGATCCTGGGAGATCCGATAGTTTGAGCTTGGATGCTCTTTCGAGGCTTTGTGGTGGTCACATGTAAAAGATCCTAGGAGATCCGATAGTTTGAGCTTGGATGCTCTTTCGAGGTTTTGTTGACGCACATTCCACAGGATGGCCAGAGATGATGAAGACCTACAGGAGGCTAGGCCTACATCCAACATGAAAAAGGGTTGGATATGTAGAACTTCCTTTGATGAGAATAATTGAGAGATAGCACTAGTGATCGAGATGAAGAGTACAGCAGCAGTGACGATGATGCTCCAGTGATCCAGTGACAATGATCCAGCTCCAGTATTGAAGACTTGTGTCAAGAGAATACCTTCCTAGTTAAGAGGGAGTGTTGATGTATTTGTAGCTTCGGAAGACATTCACTTGTATATTGTATGTATTACATTTGTACTTTATTGTATCCCCAACAGAGATGTATCATTCCTCCGATTGGAAGTGTCGTCATTTGTATTTTCAAGTGTCGCAAGTATTATTGTAAGTGTTGCAACTTATATTTGATGGGTTATTAGACCACCTTGATGGGGTAGGGCCTGTATGAGTTGTGTGGGTCAAAGGGTTATTAGACCACCCTAGTGGGGTCGGCCCAGTTAGCATTATGTTAAGTGGTTAAGTTGGGGCCGACCTAGTTAGAGTTAAGAGTCAAGTGAAGTAAAGTATAAATAGAGAGTGTGACTCTCTCATTTATTCATTCACACACTCACTCATTTCGCATTAGTGAGAGAGAGGAGGAGTGTGCACAAGTGGAGGAGGAGTTGTTGTTGCAGACATTTATCTTTTGGGGCTTCATCTTTGTGATCCTTGTATTGGTGCTTATTCTATCTCTGAGGAAGTTGCGGGGTTTTTCACCTTCTTGGTTTTCCCCGGTGAAATGCTTTGTGTCTCTTGTCTCTTGTGTTTGTTATGTTGTACATTTTGTTCTCTTAGTTAAGATCCTAGATCAGTTTGAATTAAATGCTGAAAAGCTAACAGGATTCACGATTTCAATCAACTAAATTCAACATACCAAACATGAGATTGCATTATAGAATTAATGGAAGAGGGGTTCTCCCAACTTACGATCTATCTCTTCGATCTACCCATACGAAAAGCAAGTATTATGATAAATGTGCAATAGAAGAACCACCTCAACATTTGCAGAATATAAATCAAACAGAAAACCAAACCTGAGAATCGCATTCAAAGAAATAATGAAAGCGGGGCCCTCACAACTTATGCTCTATCTCTTCGGTGCTATATCTCTTTGATTTGAGAACCTCATTACAGAAATAATGAAAGAGCATCCTCCCAGCTTACGCTCTATCTCCACCTTCCACCAGATTCAGGTTCTGTCGATTTTCATATGTCGATAACAATGCAACAGAGTGCATGCTCTTACGAGCTGCCCCTTTTCTTTCTCCCTGTGCTTTTTATCCCCCTTCAATCGAACTCGACTATTCTTAATAGGGGCCTCCCCATCGATTCAATTGACAAATGGTAAGATATAAGGAGACAAGTGGCGACCATGCTCTTATCGAGGGGACACCTCACTCGATTCCACGAATCGATTATCCTCCGACCCTTTTGTTTAAGAAATTATTTTCCTCCATGCTCGTCATTGAGAGCGCACATGCTTGAATGGCTATATGTATTATTTAATTGAATGTCCATTTACTATATTGTAAATGTGTAACAAATACACCAAAACTCTTCGTGTATGTGTAATAATATCTTCTCCCTCCCAAATATATATGAATATACCCATATTTATACTTATTAGGATTATACTTTTCTTTCTTTTACGTATGTAAATCAAGGGAGAGAGACCTATTCTTAAAATGTCTTTTTAAGATTAACTTTTCTCTTTTCAAGGGGGATACAGGAATAAAGTAACTTTGGAATTATCTTACTTTATATAAATAAATTTAGAAACTTTATACTTTATAGATCCAAATAATCTAAATAATAAAGATCCAAATAATTCCAAAGGTCCAACGAGCTATGCACAAGGAGCCAACAAATCCACAAGTCAATAGTCCAAAACCTTTAAGGTTTCTGGAGATATAAATCTAACTATAGAGTGTTTTATGTATAAATAGAAATGTTTATATGTGATGATAATGATTATCATCTATTTTACCAATTTTGACATCTCACCTTTATAAATTTATATTAATTACTTTGATTGTTAGGTTGTTTATGTGATTGAATAATTTGGATATGAAAATTTTTAATTCACTTTGAATTTAATAGGTTAATAAGTTATATGGATCGGTTTTAAATCAAATGTTTCAAAATTTATATTTAATATCTTTGTAGGTTGGGCACTTTCAAAAAAAAAGTGTTTTCCATCTTTTACTTTATTCATCTAACAGATTTTACACATTCTTCCATGCCAAGGTGTTTTAGGTCTTGTTTAGCACCCTATTTCTCTATGAAGCTTATGCGAATTTGCTTTTATCTTCGCAATATTTATTTATTTTCTTTTGTTGACAACAATTGAGAGATAGTTTTGATCTTGCGATTTGGGGTTGATGAATTTTTTATAGAAATTAAAATTTATCTTCTTCTCAATTTCCCTATCACTCCACATTTTCTTTTTAAACTTAGTTATGATATTGCTTTTAAGAGTATTGATGTCTTGGAGGGTGTCCTCCTCCACTATCCCCCAATATTTTAACCAAGAGATTGCATCTTTATCCCACCCTCTTTTGAGCCTTTAGTGATTTTTATGCATTTTTCGAGTTGTGATAAAAATCCTCTCACTCTTCATTCTAATTAGTTTGTGCTTGTACATTAAGTACCTATTTTTTTCCCAAGCAACAACCTCGTGGAAAACCCTTCAAGTACTTCCCCATGGTTCATGGATGGTAAACGTGGTAAATTGTCAACCTTGATTACGGAGCCTAAGCTTGAAGGGATCAAGAGAGTCGAGCATGTCACCTCCCCAAATTTGGGAGGAGAGATCTCACATTTGACTCGTAACCACTAAGTTAACCCTTGGGGTTACTTGTACATTAAGTACCTTATAATGGTCTTACTTTCAATTACTAGAAGTCCAACTTCTAAGGAGTAGTGCAATTAATTTATAAAGCACTTCTAGATTTGCTCAATTTTGCTCATACCAATACATAATCACTAGGGTAAATACGATATTGAACATGATCTTCTTCTTTTCCTAAAACAAAAACTCTATAGATTTACAATTGTTCTCAAGACTAAATAATGCTTTCTGATCTATGATTGATTCTTTTTTCAACACTAGAGTTCTAATTTAGCTAGTGATGAAAATCAATTATGAGATACTCATAAAAATGCACTTCTTCCAAGTTGTTATTGTCATAAACAAAATTAAGGTACGTAAATTGTTTTTTTAATGATCATTACCTTTGTTTCACCTATATTTACAATCATAATGCAATTAGCAAATAAATCTCTAAGATTGTTACATTACTTATTAAGGTTAAATGGGCATCCTGGTAAAATGACAATATCATATACTTATAGAAGGATGATGCTAATGATTGATCCTACTAACATCGTGCTTGCACAACATGCTTCCTCCAAGAAATTATCTAACTTGTCAATATGATTACCAAAAATAATAGGTGACAAATGACAACCTTGTTGAACCCCTATATTACAATTGATTCCCTCTAACCAATCCTTGTTATTTCTAATCTTGGCCTATGATCATCTTTTAACACCTTATAACTGCGACCCTCAACCCAAAAAATCCCCAATACCTTCTAGCTTCTTTAAGAGGTTATTTTTATAAACTACGTCAAAATATTTTATGGAATCAAGTAAATTAACCTTATTATTCCAACAATTCTCAAATATATACTAAGAGTAATTAGATAAAGAATAATTAAAAAGTTTAAATGAAATGATAACTTAAAAAAAACAACTTCCCCTTAATACTTGATTAATAAATTTTAAACCACAAACTACTCAGGTTCTCCAATATTAAGCCATTCAAATTATTAAAAAAAGGGTTTATCATATTAATCATATATATAACTTTTAAACCACGAGCTATTCATGTTCTCTGATATTAAGCCATTCAAAAAAGAGTTTATCATATTAATTGTATAAATTGTAAAATAGTTTTTGACATAGTTTTTTTAAATTAAAATAATAAAACTTTCTATTTAAAATAAAAGAAAGTATTTTTTTAACTACTAAATAATATATATATATATATATATATATAAAGGTCATTAATTTGGTATATGAGACTTCCTTTTGCAATTTCACGAGATAACAAACCTTTCCAAGGCTATATAGTAGTGAACCAACCCTTTTTGTTGTTCATCTATTCTTCTTTATCAATGAAAACAAATTTCCCTTCCTGAGAAACTATTGCAGAAATGTTTATATGTAATGTGTACTTTTCAATGGATATTATTGGGATTCTTTTTCTCTAAAAAAACCTAAATGCTTGTTCATATTTTTGTAACAGTGTTATATTTTACTACTTTTTTAGTTTAATGCTCTTCAGTTTCCTTGTTGGAAATGACTTTTCAAGCTAAGCTCATAATGGATTATCCCAAGCAGTAGTGATATAAATATTAATCTCAGCTGATTTGTAAACTGTGTACTTTCTTTTACATTCATAAAAACAAAACAACCAAGCAAAGCGACCTCTCCTCATCTACCTCCACGTTGACTACATACAACCTTTATATTGAGAGCTACGACCACTCCTATTGTGTTGTAAGTTTGCATTTTATTGTGCTTTGTTGTGAACTATCTATATTGTCAGAAGACGTGTGAATCCTTGATGCGGTGAGAGTCATTGATAACCAGTTACTTTCCTTGGTTTATTAGTGATTTTCATAAGATTAATTCATATAGTGATAGGTCTGATCGCCTTTACATGGTTGAGAAGCATGTAAAGTTTTTATTGTGGACTTGAAATCCTTAATGCAAAGAAAGAAACATATCTGGGTTTCCCACTGTATCTTCCATTCTTGAAGCAAGCATAACGGAGATTCACCACTCCTATTGTGTTGTAAGTTTGCATTTTTATTGTGCTTTGTTGTGAACTATCTATATTGTCAGAAGACGTGTGAATCCTTCATGAGGTGAGAGTCATTGATAACTAGTTACTTTCCTTGGTTTATTAGTAATTTTCAGAAGATTAGTTCATGTAGTGACAAGTCTGTTCGCCTTTACATGGTTGAGAAGGATGTAAAGTTTTTATTGTGGACTTGAAATCCTCAATGAGAAGAAAGAAACATATTTGGGTTTCTCACTGTATCTTCCATTCTTGAAGCAAGCATAACAAAGATTCATTTACAACTTAGATTGTGGCACTATCAAGAGTTGGTCCATGAAAGAGTTCTATACCTATACTTGTATATGGAGATTCTTAAATTTATTGCTACAGCACATGGCATGAAAGCAAACTTTTGTTCACAAGTAGTTTGTACAGTTTAGGAGCTATTATAATCATTGTTTTCATTGATATTATTGCAGAAATATTTTTTCAAATTACTTATATATTCCATATATAGTAGTAATCTATAGTGTTGGTATTACTACTACAAAGATTATGAGAAAAACAATTGTAGTTGACTCACTATGTTGATGAACTTAACATTATTTTTTGTTATGCGTTGAGTGCCTATGTGTTTGTAATCTGAGATTGTTACAAACTTTGCTCTTTACCTACCAGTATCCTTCGCTACCTGTGCCTATGTTTTTGTTCCTTCTAACTTTCCTCTTTTCCTACTAACGTTCATTTTTGCCTCTCAAAAAGCAAATGCTAGTTGATATTGACATTGCACTTGAAAAATTTAATTATCATATACAACAAAATCATTCAAGTTCTAGATAATGTGTGGTGAATATCTTCAATGATCATATACACTATTTCAAATTTCCAAGTTCAAGATAAAGTGTAGTGAACATCTTCAATCGTCATATACACTTTCAAATTTCCAAGAACCATATGTACGATTTCAACTTTAATGCAATACATTAAATAGAACTTTAAAATAGACTTGCAGTTGGGGTGATATGTACAGTTTCAAATTTAATGCAATAAATTGATTAAACATGTATATGTATATTATGGTAGAAAGGAAATGAAAAGTATTATAATAATACGAGGGGTTTAAATAATGGAACTTCAAACAAAAATACTATTACTAAGTTATTCATAACATTAATACTAAGTTATTCATAACATTAATTTATTAATATTAAGTTATTCATATTCATAATATTAATTTATTTGAAAATTTTAATAAAAAAATACAAATTCACGAGAATCAATTTTGTTGAAAAAATGAATATCACTTTCATATAAGGCAAATGACAGCTCATAATCTTTTATTTCTTAAAAAAACTATACACTAGAATCCTTACAACTTAAAAAAACAAAAATTAAATTAAAATTAATACAATGATTTTTAAACTTAAATTTTGAATTATTTCCACATTGTTATATGTTGACGAGTGGACACCATCTAAAATTTAATAACCTCTTATTTCTACCTACTTTCTTAAAGATACTCACATATTCTGACTACCTACTTTTTGAAAGATACTCATAAATTGTTATTTTCACAAGTTAACATCATCTATAATTAAATAACATCTTAGTTATACCTACTTTCTTAAACATACTTGTAAGTTATATCATCTAAAATTTAATAACATCTTATTTTTACATGCTTTCTTTAAGATACTAACATCTTAGTTATACCTACTTTCTTAAAGATACTTGTAAGTTACATCATCTAAAATTTAATAACATCTTATTTTTACATGCTTTCTTTAAGATACTTGCATTTATAGTAAAACAAAAAATTATTATATGAGATACATTATATAATATAAAAGAATTTAAGATACTTGCATTAAAGACAATATTTTTGGCCCTTTGACTTTGGCAAGGAAGGCATTAGCCATACCAGCTAGCTGCCCTCGGGAGGCAAAGATTAAAGGGCTCATGAATCCGATCGTGGAGAATATTAACAAATCAAAGCCCTCAGCTTATTTTGATGGTGCCTCAAACATGTACTCAGCATGTGCAGGAGGTTTAATTATGGTGGATGGATAGGTTTCGCTCAGATTTCAAGTTGGCCTTGGAGCAGGATCCAACAATTATGTCGAGCTTGTAGCTCTAAACTTACTCCTTAAATTGGCAAAGAAGGAAAATTTAAAAGTATTACAAGTTTATGGTGACTCCCAACTGGTTATTGACTGGGCAATTGGAAATAAGGACTGCTTAAACCTTGTTTTAATTCCTATCCTTGAGGAGATCCGAGTTTTGAAGTATTACAGGTTTATGGTGACTCCCAACCGGTTTTTGACTGGGCAATTGGAAATAAGGACTGCTTAAAACTTGTTTTAATTCCTATCCTTGAGGAGATCCGAGTTCTGAAGTATGATATGGAAGAAGTGTCCTTTTTTCATATATACAGAGAGAGGAACATTGAAGCTTATGCTCAATCCAAGCTTGAATTGATCCTAAACAATGGTTAGTGGAATATCCAAAAACTACATGAAGGCTCAGTTGTTGAGGATTCCCATCTTCAAATTTGGGATTCACACTAATTGGCAGAGGTATTTGGGAGTTTAGAGGGCATCGGCTTTAAGCTTTTCCACGATGTTGTGCCGAAGAGTCAAAGCTATACTTGGAGGGCCTAGTCTATAAATCTCGGCTGGCCCATTCAACTTCACGACTGAGGTTCAATTGGAGTGACGACTCACGACTGAGGTCAAAGCTTATTCCTGTGCGCTTCTTTTTTGGAAAGACAAAGAATCAAAATTTTTCCTAGAGGGCCCTGTTAGGCTTCATGGCAAAGGTTCAAGTTTTTTATGATGATAACTAGGCATCGATATATTTCTCGTTTGAAGTAATGGATAGCCACTCTTTTGATCAGCTCAGCGTTGTTTATGGGTATTTTTTGATCTATAAAATTCCAGAAGGTTTGCGATCATATATAATGTAAATTTGTTTATCATAAATAAAATTTACGAATTTTTTTCAGGGAGAAAAAATATAAAATAATTAAATATATATTATAATAGAGTGAGTATCAAATTAGTGTGCAAAATCCATATATATAGGTTTAGGAAAACAAATTTTATATTTTTTTTCCTCAAGAAAAAAACTGCAATTTTATTGCATTTTTTCGATGTTTTTTAAGCATAAATCTTACACAGGTTCTAGATAAACATTAAAACCAAAACATAAGACTTGTAATAGTCCTTTTTTTTTTCAAAAGTCTCAAAGCATTACTTGAAATTGAACTTTACAAAAACTGTTCAATGACTCGCATACCACTACTCTCCAAAAGGTATACAAAAAGGAAGAAGAAACTTGAACATAAACTTCCTTGTAGCATCCACAACATCGACGCCTTCAATTACCTCTTCATCATCATAAGGATCAAGCAGAATCAACCTCTTATATATGCCATTCCACGTAGTGACATTTCGTAGAAACCCAGCAGGGCCATCCACTAATCTTTTACTTCAATTTCTTGTCTTCAAAAACCCACAGCTTGTTTTATTGATAAAAATAATCTCTTTTTGTACCATTTTCCTCCTCAACAAGATGCCATCTATCGTGTTCCATTATTAATCCTTCTTTCAACATCCCGTCTGCAATTGCATTTCTCTCCCTGAAGATATGGGAGAAATATGGATCCTCTAAAGAATTCTTCAGTCTTATAACTTCTTGTAGGATCTAGTTTAAGAGATTGTTATGTCATGCATGTTTCCCTAGTATCCATTTGATTATTGTCAATGAGTCACCAAAAATTTGTAGACCTTTTAGATTTTTTTTGTTGCCAAGATCATAACTATCCACGAAGCTTCTAATTTTGCCATCATGTTTGTTCTGTGTCCTAAGAAAGCTTTAGACTTAGGTGAATGATTTTCTAAAGAAAAAATATTATCCCTCCTACCGTACAGACCAAAGGTTGGCCTTGTGCTGTTCCGTCGAAGTATGCCCACAGTCTCTCTTTATTTATAATTTTTGGAGTGATGGTCCTGAAAACTTCTTTTGAATATACTTGAGGGAAACTTCTTAGAATGTATATGCTTTTGTAAGCAGTAAAAAGGAGGGATCTTCCTATCTTAAAACAAATTTTATATATTATTATAAGTGCTAAACTTGAAAAAATGTTATTTATTTTTGTGTAATTTATATCTATAAATAGAAAATATAAAAATTTAATTTAAATGTATACAAGTTTTTTTAGGACAACATTATAATATATTTTATAAAATTGATTAAATGAAATAAATATAAATGTTGAAAAAACAAAAAAAATGTTATTTGTTTTTTTGTGATTTATGTTTTTTAAACATAAACATATAGCTTTGTATTAATAGAAAAAAGGGAGGTTGTGGCCTAACCATTCAACCATTTTGTAAAAAAAAAAATTAACAAAGATGACCAAATGTTCTCCAAAATTTTCACCTTACTTTCTTCAGAACTATCTTTTTGGGAAGAGGTCAAAATTTTCCTAGTATTGTCAACTAAATGGCATGTATAATGCCTCATGAACTTCTCTAGAATTAATACAAAATTATAGAAGATATATTAAGAAAAAGACTTATCCACAACATGTACTCTATGAATTTGAATTTTTCAATATACTTTTAATATTTAACACCTTTTGGTGCTTCGATTCACCACTTCCAAGCTATGCAACAAGGAAATTTATATCCCTAAAGAAATAAGCTATCTTTAAGTACATTTCTCCGATCAACAACTCTTCTCTTTCCAATACTTATCTAAATTTAAATAAGATTCAAGAAATTCCAATACTTATCTAAATGTAAATAAGATTCAAGAAATAAATGTAAATAGGATTTAAGAAATGATGTCGAAATGCCTAGAAATGAAATGTGTTTGTTGATATTTTCATCATTATTTTCTATCCTTTTGATGAGTAGGACTTTAATTTGTACTATGCAAATGTTTCTATTTCCTTTGTATAATTATATATTAATTTTGTCCATTGGAAGTAGTTTGGATGGTTGGGAGGAATGATTGTTACCCTCCCCACCCAGGTTCAATTCTTGTAAGTGACATGATGCTCTTGTTGAGCCCCTATGTATTGACTATGTAATTCTAACCATACCTTGATTCTTTGGAATAGCAGATGTTGGTATTTCTCCACTTGAAAAAAAGAATTATATAATAATTTAAATTATATTACCAATCAATCTTTTTATCACTTTTGTTTCACAATAGTTAACCACCATTACAATGTTAATCTCACATTCATTTTCATCAATAACATTCACATTTACACTTTGTTCATGCCATTTGAATCTAAAATACCACAATTTCTATATTACCTCCCACTACCATACTAATCCACTTCCTTTCTACCAATGACATTCATATTTACACCTTATCAATATGTTTGAGATAGCAGAAGCTTCATATTACCTTGCCTTGTATAACAATTCATTGATTCACTCCATTACTCTAATTCACTCGTTTAAGAGATATGAGTTCAGTTGTGGTCAAGTGGTAAATCGGTGGGAGTTTTCCATCACTGACCCAGGGTCGATTCTTAGAATGAAAATATTAGCATCTAAAACCAAAAATCCTCAAAACTATAAAATATAAATCCTCGACTTCAACCAACAAATAACAAATAAAAAAAGTTATTGTAAAAAAGAAAAAGAGATATGATAGGTTAAGTTAATATATTGGTTAAAGTTACATTTATAAGTGACTATATATTTAACTGATTTATGAGCATTGTTTTTGTAAACGAGGTAAGACATTATGCTAAAATACGTCATATTTTTTTTTAGATGATGCTCATCGAGTTGTTTTTTCTTCTCACTTAATTTATGTAATGAGTCGCATATATTTAAGGAAAATGCTAATCTTTATGTACATAAAACATTCTCCATATATCTAAATGAAAGTAGAGATAATCCATGGTAACCAACAGTGGCGACAAAAGGTCAGAGTTTATATAAAGTTACGTGGAAAATGACATGCCACCAACTATAGGCACGAGACAACGACGAAATTTTAAACATTCGAGGATAAAAACAATTGCCATATATTAATCACAACCACATGAAAAGCTTGCTTTGTCTTAAAGGTCTAGCCTACATGGATTTGACATGATTTTAAAGGTGAGCCATATGAAGGTACCTTCAACGGTGGAGGATTCCCATGATATTGTTTTTGTTGGCATTGCATAAAAGGTTTTTCCCAAGTAGTACAAAGAAAAATAGAAAATTATTGATTTATATTAATTTTGGAATTGATAAATATTTTAGGATTAAGGATAATTAAAATTTTAAGTGTAAAATTTTGGAAAAGGATTTGTTTTATTATAATTTTTTTTTGTATTTGATAAATATGAGATTAAAATAAATATAATCTTGTCTTATTTATTTTTATTTTTAGTTTATATTATTATTAAACATATATTTAAAACTGTTGTGACTTCCAAAAATTAAAATGAATTTTGATAATGTAAATTTATAATAGTACAAACCTTTTTCTAAATTTGTTTACTCTTAAAAAATTGCACTTTAAAAATTTGATCCTTTATCATATTTAATAAATCCAAAATTAACATGAATCCTTACATTTGATTAATCCAAAATTAACATGAATCCTTACATTTGATTAATCCAAAATTAACATGAATCTTTTTTTTCTCTCCGTGAGAACCTCTCTAGACCATCTAATGAGCATTATCGATTGCGCCACATGGATATCAAACTTACGACCCAGAGCTAGGCTTAATGTTGGATAGGACGTAATCAATGCGAGTATGGTCACCATCGTGGTTGTATGAGGCCTTTTAAGGATGAGGTTTGTTCACTACCCCCCCTCCCCCATAGGGATTCGAACCTGAATTTCCATCGAGACAACCATCAGATCCCACCGCTAGCTCCTTCCCTCAACACACACATGCACACACATATATGTGTGTGTGTGTTTTTATTATTAACTAATAAAATTTTAAGCCAACTCAAATGGTGTTATTATTATTATTATTACTATTTTGACTTATACATGAACATTACAGTAAACATCTCATTCATTATTGCACTTGTAGAATGTGTTTATTAACACAATCAAATTAAGAAGTAAATAATCAAACAACAAATAGTAATTGAATGAAAAATGTAAGCTTTAAGGGTGAGAAAGACATAAGCAAAATTACACCAAAGGAACAAGTTACATGATTGGGTTTTTAATAGAAAGAAAGAGGGAGAAGAGAAAATGAATAGGAGGGAATCCTAATGGAAGAAGAAATTGATTATTAAAAGGTAAGGGAAGCTAAGTTTTTTTTAATTTTTTTTATTACATCTTTAATATCTCTATGGCAACTTGGTGAGCATTTACCGCTTATCAAGAGGTAAGATGTTCTTTAAATTATATAACCACTCAATTAGGTTGGAGGAGCACATCATTTTTTTATTTTGAAAAAATGAATCCTAAAGGGGGTTATATATTGCCCCACTTTCACTATACCAATTCACCTTTTGTGACTAAGGAAAGGTTTTAATTGTATTTTATTATTATTATTATTATTGTATATAAGTAGTTATGTTACAAATAAGACCCAATGGAATGACGATGAGAAAAACCTTGTGAGAGCATGGTTTAGTGGCAAGCAATGAGGTGATTAGGCTTATATTAATCTACAGACTCAAGTTTGAAACTCCCCGAGTGGGTGTAAATGAGATAAGGTGCAAATCACCAAAAGAACATCAATAAATGATATTTCTCATTAAAAACATAGAAAGTGAAAGAAATATAATGCAATGATAATATAAAACATACAATGGTCCTAGAGTAAGACCTAAAACTGCTTTTGATTGGCTAAGAGCTTTTCTTCCTCGAACATAAGGAAATAGGTAAATGACCCAAGACTTAGAGGCATCTTGCAAAAGTGAAAGTTTGGCCCCTTATGGACTACCAACGGGCTATTTTAGGTGGTGTTTTTTTTTTTCCAATAGCAGTGATGAGTTATCTCACATTTGTGGATAGAAGCTAGTGATGGTTGGCTATCCTTAGCTCTAGTTGAATTTGGATTATAGTAGGTTTTTCCATCTTCATAAAATATATATGTATGTATGTATGTTTGTACATATATGTATATACATATATCTATACATATATATGTATACATACATATATCCACACACACACGAAACGTACAAATTCATGAAGTAAAATAAACCAACCCTAAAAAGAGGATTGAAATAAATGGGGCAAAGTGAGGGGATGAGAAAGACAAAAGAGTTAAAGTAAAAATAAATGGAAAAGAAAAGTATAAGATTTGACCAAAACAAATAAGAAAGCGTGAGGTTTGTGGGAGAATTCCTATGAAATGATGACAAGACAAGATGAGATAATTTTATTAATGTCCAACATATGACCACAAATATGCCAGTGACACTGCTAAGTACATCGGTTTTGCTAAAAATTGGAAGCACAAAAGTCACTCCTACAAAAGAAAGATAAAAGATTATTTAATCTACAAGATATAGGATGCACAATCTGAAATCAAAGAGCATAATACAAAGATGTAGTGCAAATACCCAAGTGATACACTAGTGAGAACTAGGACCTTGGGAAGTTGAGAACTTCAACATCCCCCTGTGCTATTAGCTGAGAATGTGAGGGGAAGAGGAGCGAATTCCCTCTCTTAAGCTATAAATATCAATATCTATATCTCTCATAACATTCAAGGCCATAGAGAGGAAACTCTTGATAGATCATTGGCCAAAAGACTAGGAAGCACAAGCTTATGGTGTGTCTCATTGTCTAGATGAAGTAACTCCTTACTAAGATCTAGAGGAAGTTGATCTTATGCAAGCGATGTGTGAACTATCTTGGGATCTAAGATGACATCTTCTTAAGGGTCTTGTTGCGATAACACAAATAATTTCTCAAGGTCTCATGGACTCAAACAATTTATATGGTGTTGTCGTTCACCTACCTCTTGGTGCCCTTGTTTAATGGAAGCAACAAAAATAAATAGGTAATCATTCTGGTAGTGTTTGGTTGAGGAGGTGGGGGGGTGGCTAGGGTGAGTGAAATTAGAGTCTGATAGCCTCCCTCATGAACAAAGCAAGGCATCACTGTCCCAAATACAATAAAAAGGTGGAGAGAGAGTTGTAGGACTAGCTAAAAGGGGAAAATATCATCCTTAGATCTCGTAATAGATGGGTAATGAAAGATGCAATGCTTCTATATCTTAGCCTCTTGAGGATGATATAATTGGTAAATCATGCCCACCAATGTGATGTTATGTTTTACTTTGACCCATCGCTAATGTGAGCTTACCCATAATTGGCCTAAGAGAATATCAAGTGCATGCATCTAGTGACAAAGTGAGTAAAGAGGTCAAATAATAAGGCAAACCCTCAACACCATGAAGTGATCTACATAGAAAGTCATCTTGGGATTCAACCCTCCTAGGGGTAGGGGGGCATCCAAGTAACTTTGATGTATTTTTTGTAGATGTCCTCTATAATAACCCTATTCAACTCATGCTTAGTACATATGGGTTGGAGAATGGCATCTAGAGAATATCTGAATGAGGGGAGGTGACCTATCAAGATACCAATAGATTGTAGTAAACATGTGGCCTTTGCAAAGCAACAATGAACCTATCCGAGAGGATTGGTCAAGGCAATGGACTTTGGGGAGCGATATGCAAGATAAGGATAACAATCCCTACTAGCAGTGGAGCCAACAAAGCCTTGAACACAATGCAAAGGTGAGTAGTTTGAAAATGGTTTCAATAAAAAAAGGTTGGGCCACAAACTCCACTTGAATTATGGGCTGAGGAATTGTTCTCTTGCTTCTGATAATGTGTTGAAGCATAAGGACTTGAACTCTCTCAAACTCAAAGACTTAAGAATCGTATGTTTGATAATATCATCCATGATCCATGTTGGACGATATGTTTTGAAAATAATTTTGAGAACACTATATCTTGAGAAGAGCAAGGACATTGTAGCCCTTATTAATCTAGCATTGGAGCCTAAAACCAAATCTAAGCCTTGAGAAAGTTGTGGTGATCCCAATTTCCCCCGCCCCATCCCACCATGAATGAAGTGAGGCGTGTGAAGAAATAAGAGGAAAATAGTGGAGAGTGTGAATTATGTGGGGAAATAAGAGAACTTAGAGAATACGATAGAGAAAAATGATTAAAAATGTTTAGAGGTGAAGATGGGAGAGGAGGGAACAAAATTTAATAATAAAGGAGGAGTGGAACTTTAATGGGAGGGACATAGATGGGCATAATTAATGAATTAATGAGGTTCATTTTCCATTAGTAACCGCATACAAGAGTGTTGTAGGTTAATAATAAAGTGGATATCTTGCCATTCACCATCCTATTAACTTTTTAATGACTTATGTGTTGGCGAGTGTCTTAGTTACATTGTTGAAGTTTCGTTCAACATGTACAAAGGTGACCGTGATGTGTTACAATTTGCTTATTTTAAAACCATCTTTTTACTACTATGTATATTATTAGGATTTTATTTATTTATTTTCAATATAAAGTCATCTTTATTATTTAAGATTTGTTTTTATTTTCATGATTGTTATAATAAGTAAGTTTGGCCATGCAATGATTAATTTTAGTTTAAAACCATCTTTTTACTACTATGTATATTATTGGGATTCTTTTTTATTTTCAATATAAAGTCATCTTTATTATTTAAGATTTGTTTTGTTTTCATTATTGCTCTAATAAGTAAGTTTGGCCATGCAATAATTAATTTTAGTTTAATTTTTAATTCATTGAAAATATATATTGTTTGGTGGGATGGTAATGTTCAACAATAATATATTTGGTAATATGGCTATTATTATCACCCATATGTTTATTCTTTTTAGATAAGTTTGTATATAATATTATAAAATTTTATAAAAACCTTGATTTAGGAAATGTTATCTAATTTTGATATTTAAGATATAATTTTTTAAACATAAGCAATTTCAAAATTCAGTGTTGTCATTAAAAGTGGAGAAAATATAAATTTTGGAAATACAACAAATTATTAATGAGTACCATGTACAAATGTAAAAATCAAAAGTTCAAAGCTCCTTAGGGATCACAACTAAACAAAACCCTCTTAAATATAATAATAATGATGAAAGACCCAATATATGAGTGGACGTTCTAAGGAGCGTTCGTACCATGGGGACCGTAGAGGCTTGGGCCAGGGGGTTGGTTGTTGGAGGGCCAAATCATAAAACGGGGACGGGCGTGGTCACTTGTCCTCACGTAGCTCCCACCTTTCTCAATTCGGCCCTCTGTATTGTCAATCCTAACCTCCAGAAGATTTTTTTGGCAGGGATTTGCTTAAAAAAATAAAAATTGAGTAGTGATGGTAGCATCTTTTTATGGGCTCCACACGCGGCTGCTTGATGGGCTCCTTTTTCCCATTGCAAAGACCTTTTAAAGCTTTGTCAGGAATTTAATACTCAGAATGCTTGGAGAGTCGGTGCCCCTCAATATGTATTTACAAAAATTGTAAAATTCCATAAAGTATGTGATGGATGTGAGCTGTCTCGGCTCGACCGTCCATGGCGGATGGAGGAATAGTTCTCTCCGGCATTTGTGAAATGATTCGACTGGATGCGGAGGTTTTATGGCTGGATGTGTGAAATTTTCGTTGGAATCTTTCAGGTCCAGGTCGAAGTTTCTGGCGCACGGATTCTTGAAATATTTGACGGAACATCCGTGTGAGATTTAAGTATAATGCGCTTCGATTTCGGTAAAAAAAATGCAAATGCCTGCTTGCTTGCGCAATAGACTAAAAGCTGTGTTGATATTACAGCGGCAGAAATTCGGGGCCGTGTGGTTTGCCTTTGGCGATCGAATCCCGCTTTGTTCGACGGGAAGCTGACTCCAAGCTGATTGTTTGCTCGATTGCCGGGAAAATGGTGCCAATTTAAGACCGAAATACCCAATCGGGACAAAATTGTCCGGCCTAGTCCAGCAAGCCTGATTTGGCTCACATTTGGACAATGCACTAGGACGTGCCCGAACTCGAGCTGAATTCTAAATGAAATGCTTCCAGTTCAAGATAATCTTCCCGACTTTGTAGAGAATTGATCAATTCGTTAAATAATTGTACAAACTGCCGCAGTTGCAAGCGTGAATTTCCGTTAAGCTCGTGAGCTTGGAGCGTAGTTTTGTTAAATCTCGTACAGTGCTTTGGCTTCGAGTTTCAGTTTGCTACATACTATAGCTTCAAAGGTAATTTCTTGTAAATTTGCTCTTTAAAGATTGCAGCTTAATCTGTTCACTAATATGATCATATGCCATCTTTCGTGCTTTTGCAATGCTATTCCATGCTTCTACATCACTCAAATCACTGACCGGTTATACAATATTTTCCTGAGGAAGAATAGACTCTGCGTCAATAGAACTGGCCTGCCCGAAGAATGGGCTCTGCGTAAATAGAACTGGCCTTCCCGATGCAATAGGCACGCACGAACTCCCCTCAAGTGATTTATCCCCGGAAGATGGGCGAAGGGGGAAAGAGGGCAATAAAAAACAGCAGTGATGATTCTTCCTGATACAGGGGACACCGCTTTCTTCTTGTACATGATTTTGTGATGCAATTCCGTGTCGTTTCATTATATTTCTGGAAAACGCCCATCCCTTTGTTCCGCGGCCAGAGATGCCTCTAACTTTTGAGATGGTTTTTAAATAGCGCATTTAAAAAAATGCGCTATTTGAGATGGTTTTTAGCTTGATTTGCCCATTCTTTTAAAAAAATGCGTCATTCTAAGCTTTACTTTCGTCGAAATTTGCCCTTTCTTTTGGGTTGTTTTTTAAATAGCTTCATCTTAAAGTTTCATTTACCTAATCTTTTTCAAAATGCTTAATTTTAAGCTTTAATATGCTCTGTAAAACGTCCATCCTTTTGTTCCGCGGTGAGAGATACCCCTTACTTTTGAGATGATTTTGAAATAGCGCATTTAAAGCTTGATTTGCCTAATCTTTTTCAAAATGCGTCATTTTAAGCTTTACTTTGGTCAAAATTTGCCCTTACTTGTGAATTGTTTTTTAAATAGCTGCATCTTAAAGCTTGATTTGCCTTATTTTTTTCAAAATACTTAATTCTAAGCTTTAATATGCATATGCTCTGCTCTGCTAAATACCTTACGTTCAAGTTTAATTTGGTCTAATACGCCTATGCTTTTCTAGACACTGTAGGCTCGAATTTAATTTGCTATAATACATCTAATACATCTGGTAGTAATTCGGTTCTGTACTTAAACCAGTAATTCAGTTCTAATTCAGTTCTGTACATAATTTAAACCAGTATATATCCATCTTATAAACCTGGATCTATCAATCATCTAGAAGAATCCAATTTCTTGAGGTGTATATTTGATCAGTGCTTTATATATCTAAATTTAAGATGAAATCAATATAATACATTTTTTTTAAGCTGATATCATTTGCATTCTTTTTTGGAAAGAAACAACTAAACAAGGTTACTTGTTACAACATCCTCCCCATACTGGGTTGTAGAGCACCCGACTACTCTCGGTACAAATATTCAGTAAATAGAGTCTATAAAGTTCGTAGTGATCTAGCCTTTTGAATAAAATAATCTCATTACAGATCTGTCTTTCGATCAAGATTCGGAGGCGACCGTCTCCGCTGTAGCAATAAAGAACACGAATTAATTTGAAGCTCTGGTTTTCTTTTCTGATGTAATTAAGCCGACTATTTGTTTGGCACGCCACACAAATCTCGCTTAACTTGCTGCATAATTCATGTTTGGCAGCTTGGTTTAGCAAAAGTTATGTCGGGAAACCAAATCTTACTGTCTAGTTTACACAACTGCATCTATCTGTATGCCGCTGTACACTTATTTAACACAAGGTGTGTTATGTGCATATTTGATCATGATATCTTCCCAGACTTATTTTCTTGTTGTCTTGTTCACTGTTAGCGGTTGTTGGCATCTGTGTTTGTTTTTGTCTTTTCTAACTCAGGAGTGTTACAGTCGGGTTTTATTATTGACAGGTTGTTTGGCTTCTCTTTATTAGGTTTGTTTTGTTTGCGCTTATACGGCAATGGTACTAGTGCCCCATGCCAGCTAGCCTCCACATCTTTGATGTGCATACTTAAGGTGAGGTTTGAATTAGTCTTAAAGGCATATTTCCATAGGAAAATCAATCTAAGCAAAAGTAGTTTACATATTACACTGTAGTTATTGGGATCCAATCCAAGTTGACTAATTTATTTCCTCAAAGATGATAACGCATCATCTCTGGCGAAGCTTTAGTTGATTGTCTTGCATCTGACCAGAAGAGCTGGAAAGAAGAACGAGGCAAGACACAGTCTTCACGAGCTATTGCTGTAGCTCGGCGAAGTCTGTTGTCTCTGTCAACTGTCTTACTTCAGGTGAGGAATGAACTCAAACTCAATTTCTCATTTATATTTTGTTTCAATTTCTCATTTATATTTTGTTTCACACTTCAAGCTAAATAAATTTTGTTGAGTTGGCAGAAAAGTTTGTTTATGAACTTGGCAAATATGATTTTCTGATGAATTTAAGCACAAGTTGTTTTATGAGCTTGGTGGTGGGTCCATGGTCTCATTAATGGATACTCTAATTTGCTTGACAATTATCATTTATTTTTCATAAGCTTGGATGCTGTTAGGAGTGGTGAGGTGTATGGAGTCTATAGTCAGATGCTTCGAAGTTTATTGTTTGAACAATCACCCTTATTTGCTCTCATCCCAGTCCTGCTGATTGACAATATGATTTAGTTTTCTATGTTACATATTTTAGTAAGACATGCAGATATTATCCAGTGTTCTATGACATTAATATTAATAATCCTTCATTTGCATGCCTACAGTAATATTCAAGTAACAAGGACGAATGTGGTTATTTTGTTGTGAATCTAAAGTTTATTATCCGGAAAAGTTTACAGAATTAATAGAGGCTGACCGCTCTTTTAGTCAAGCAGAATTTTAATATAGATATATTAAACTTCTTATTTAACTAAAATCTTCTATTTTTCTTTAAAGTCTAAACCTTCCATTTAGGTATGAATATGATATTTTAATCTAGTTTTTTGCATATTCATTTTTCAAGAAGATGTATATGATTTTTTAAAAGCTGGAAACATTATATTTGGACAAAATGCTGCTAGTACGTAAACTTCTGGAAGGTGATCATAACGACTCTATGGATATTAAGGTCATAGTAGGGTATCAAACTCATCAATACACGAAAGGATATAATCAAGAGTCTTAAAGGATTTATCATTTATGACAAAGTACATGGTTGGTTGTGTGTGTGCTTCATGCCACATGGCTTTCCTTGCTTTTGCTGTATTTCCAGTGGTTTAATTTTCACAAGACATGAACTGGGACTAAAAGGATCTGGTGCAATTTGTATATCGTATGTGGTAGAGGTTAAGCTTCTGGATCTGGAAAAATGTGGTGGCCTTCCATTGATTTGGAGCTTAGGTAGGCATGTGTTATTTTCCTTGCAAATCGATTTTCTTTCACCTTGGAATGAGTGACTACTCTGTGTGTCAATGTGATGGGGCAAACCCTGCACCTTTTTGACATGAGACATTGCTTAGCTGCCTTAGAGAAAGGAAACCTGATGTTTCATATAAAAAGGACACACTTTGATGACTCACAAGCGGGTTATTATTGTCATAAAGTACAATCTGAAAGAGGTCACATCAGCTTTATGTTGGGATAATGGGAGTGGCTGAATCAGCATTGATGGCACCATACATTTTATGAAGATGAAAAAGGAGGGAAATATTTTCTTAAAAACTATTGGCTCAACTTCAAGACGACGTTCCATGGGATGCATCCTCGAGGGCAGAGGATGTGGTGAAGTAGGTAAGCCTTAGTTGTTAGTGTGGGTTGTGCAATTTGTCGTTGTTTTGGCTATACTTGAGGTTATTGTGGTTGATGTAATTGATTGTGTTGTGGTTGAAGTTGGGGGAAAAATGTCCATGTTTGTTGTGGAGCTTGTTGAGCTAGAGTTGCCTTGATAACGAGCTGGTTGTTGCTGAGGCATTTGTTGGGTTGCATTAGCAATTGTTGTTGCTATCCCATTCATTGTTGGAATGTGGTTCCCATACCTTGCATTAAGTTGCCTTGGAACTCTTGTTCTTGTTGCATTAAGTTGGATTGAACTATTTTGCTTGTCACGTTAAGTTGGCTTGGAATCTTTGTCTACATTATCAGTTGGCCTGGAAGTCTTGAGATTGTTGACACCATTCGTGCAACTCTTGGGATAGGTGCTGGATGAAACTTGATCTCCATAGTGGAGAATCGGAGATCCATCCTTGTAGGGAGCTATCATAATGAATAGGAAATAAAAGTAAAACTATAGAAGAAAAACAACAGAAAAGTGAGAGACAAAAGGAACAAATGTGGAAGTGTTCACATTCGATCACAAAACATGTTGCATTAACAAGCAATGCTCCTCAGCTAACATGCAGCATTGCTCAGTGCCTTACAATGCTGCAAAGCTAATATGCACTACTTCTAAGTTGCTTGCAGCCCTTCTAAGTTGACATACAACACTTCCAAGTTAACATGAAACAATTCCAAGTTGCATGCAAGTTTGCAACACTCCTAAGTTAATTTGTGAAATTTTCAACTAACACTTAAGACTCCTCAGTTTGCATGTAGCACTCCTACACTTCCATTAAAGTGCATAATTGCACATTCTAGTTCCCATAATCACCCTTACCAGAAAAGAACTCTTCATGGAATTAGTCAAGACTCAAAAGTAGCCATGAAAGATGATAATGGTTACTTGAAAAATAACGCTGAAGACTCAGACGTAAAGGAATCTCTGGAGAAAACCAAGGTAAAAAATGAACCCCAACTCAGATGTGGAGACAGACTTCAAAGAAGACCGAGGTGAAGGCAGACATGGGTGTAAATGCAGACTCTGAAAATTAAAAAAGGTACTAGTTTAATAGTTGTAATATGATTGTGCTGATGAGGAAGGGGACTTTGAAAAAAAGATGGTGTGAGGGAGAACTTGGATGTATAGGCAGGCTTTCCAAAGAAAACCAGAGGAATGGTGAGGAATATTTTGTTAGGAATCTAAGCCTACTTTAGTAGTTGAAGAATAGGAACCATAACGCTTCTATGCTCCATAGTGCTCAAGTATCACTCACTAAGCATTTAGATAGTTTTCCTTGCTATGCCCATGTATGCAAGAATCCCTTGTCTATTTGGTATCTAGCTATAAATTATTGGAGTGAAAGAACAAGTAATGTAATGATAGGGGCGAGCATTGATTAAATTATAAGAAGTATTATGTTCTAATGAAATATTGCATTGTGCTTGTTTTTCGCTAATACTACTAAATATTTGATATTTTCTTAAATTATTTTTCTATATCAGGGGAAGTCCCTTGTGTTGTTCCCTGTGATGACATACCTGAGTTCTATTCTCAGGATTGGGGTGCAAATGCCACCAAATCTTTATACTTTTAGAAGCTCAGCAAACTCTTGTACTGATAATTGCAGTGCTTTTTAGTTTTTATTGGTTTGTTATTCTTTACGCCTCTCAAAAACTCAATTATACAAATGCTAAACTATTAACCTAGATATCACTAAACTCGTGTGTATGACCATGGAAAAATACACATATTTATTACATTGGCAAACTACTAAGTTCCGTATGCAAGGTAAGCACATATACGGAAAAACTTTTAAAAGTGGAGCAAATTCAAAAATCCCATCACATAGACCAACATAAATGCATCACATAACAAAAAGATTACAAGACACTTATTCTAAGCCCAAAATTGAGCACGGGAAAATGGCTGCCAAGGGAGCATTCACCTGTTGGAATGATTAACCATCTAGACCTTAGTATTATGCAATTATTTGCCTCCTAGGTGTTTAGAGTATGTTAGTTGGGCTACCTAGCACATTATTTTCCCACCTTGGTCAATTTTATCCACTATAGTGCCCTCTTGTGCTTTAGTTCCAGCTTTTGCTATGCTTTTTGAGCTAGAGTGCGATTCTGCTTTATTCTTGCTTTTAACCAACTTTTGTGAGCTAAGGCAGCTTTATTCCTACTTTTCAGTTGGATTAGGATGAGCTAGTGCACTAGGATGACTTGGGAAAGTTGCTGCTTTTCTGCCTCAACATCTTCCTTCCTTTTCTCCTAAAAAGCCACCCACTGCTTGTTTTTTGGTCATTTATTGTCAAGCTAGGCCCACTTAGCCAATTCGTGACCATTAGCTATGAGTTGGAGATGGATACTGTCCATAGATGGAGATTTGGTCTATTCTAATCCTGCCACATGTGAGCTTTTCAATTTGCCTCCATGGCATTGGAATTCTCTCTAAGAGATGTATTATATATTGTATTCTTATCATTGATTAATGTGATTATGGAGTTCTATCTTATGTGTTTCTAGCTCATTTTTCTTGTCTATTTTCTGCAAATCTCTGTTGTAATTCTAAGTGAATATTATATTGGCTTTAGATCCTTATCTGTGGAATTCTTGCATGGCATCAAGGCCATAGAATTTTGACATCACCACCCAGCCACAGGCATTCAACATGAATTCCACGCCTGAGCTAGGGCTATGAGATGAAAAGGTCAACAATGTCTACATGCTTATTAATAGATTTCTTCTCCTCCAAGGATATGTACCCAAAATTGAACTAGACAGGGAAATGAGCAATATCAAACAACCAAAAGCTTTTACTATCTTGTTTGCTAGTACATGTTATAGGGAGAACCCTCTGCTGGCTGTTGCACCAGTACGGGTAACCCTCTATTCCCCTTTGCCACATGTATGGGAAACTGGAAAACCCTCTGCCAATTCTACCCATTGGTATGAGTAGACCTTTTCCCACCCTACTCACCAGTACATGAAACCGTCCACTAAGGTATGAGTTAGTACTGGTTGCATGCTCCATAATTTTCTCAGCTCAATCCCTTTTGCTTTCTAGTCTAGTCTTAGTTCCCTAGTGTATTGGCCTGGCATGGAGATTCACCTTAGTTCATCAGAGTTTACCCTGGTTTCTCCTTTGTCTCCCTTAGCTAGCATGAGCTATGCATATGTGAAGATGATCATAAGAGCACAAAAGTGAAACCAAGAAATCCCTCTAATATCTGAAGATGAGGTAGGTAGGCATTTATGAGCATGGGAGTGAGGTGTCTAAATCTAAGTTGCACTGATACGGATATAGATACAGGGGGGACACGGATACGACAAATTTTCAAAAAACCTGGATACGATACGAGAGGGAAACGACACACACACACACACATATATATATTTAAAATCTAACTAAAATAGTAAAATTTAACATTCATCATTTAAATTTCAAATTAAAACTACATATTAACATATTACATTAATACATAATCATCATCATCAACATAAGTTAAATATACAAATTACAAAAGGAATTGAGTTGCAACTTACTATCATATTCATTGTTCAGTGACCGTTCATACTTCATTGTTCAAAAGTTCAAAACAAAATTATAAATTACATTTACATATCATAAAAAATGTCCTTGTCCATGTGACGAAGATCAACATCAACACTGTCACTTCCACTGCCTCTAGAACTATAAGTGGGAGCATTGCTGCCATGTCCACATGATGGTGCCCCCTCATCAAATGGATTCATTTGAGACATGTCATTTAATGTCATATCCAAGTCAGGTAACTCTGGCTCTAGATCCCATAGTTTGGTGGGCCCCGATTTGTATTCATCCTTCTTATGTGATAGAAGGCGAAGATTGGAATGGACATATACAAGTTCCTCAGCCTTCTTGGAGCCCAATCTGTTTTGCTTCAGCAAATGGATGAGGCCATATGTGCTCCAGTTCCTCTATGTTGATGAGGAACTAGAAACTTGTGACAAGATCTTGATGGCCAATTTTTGGATATTTGGAATTTCTCCACCATGGAAGTTCCACCAATTAATTGGACTTAGTCTGGGCTTGTCCCGTATAGTCTCAATATCTGCACTCAAATTTCAAACTTGAAACCCTCAAATCTTAAACAAATATGAAATGAAATAAGAAACCAATATGAAATAACAATGATCTTGATTCTTAAGATGATAAAGGATCATTACCTGCACCCAAACCCTCAGATCCCACAAAATGTGAAAACTCTTCACGAATCTGATAGGCAATATCGAGATCTACAAATAGCTTTTGAAAAGCTTTCTTAAACCCTTGGGAGACTTCTGGGTCGTTGTTTGGTGCAGTTCTTTCTGGATCATTTAGCAACTCTGCAGAATAATATTTAGGATTCATTGCATAGGCCAAAAGGTGCAATGAAGTGGTCATCTTGTTCCACCTTTTGGTCAATATGTCTTTTACTTCTCTGTAAAAGACTTCATCTGGGTCATGCTCCTTGGCATTGATGACCACTCTTATCTTCTCTATCATGGAGTCAATGCCATCATACACCTCTCCCAAATTGGGCCTATCTGTGTCAAACATGCGTAGCAAATCCACAATTGGATTAGTAAATTCCAAGAGGTACTCCACCTTATCCCACCATTCATCATCAACAACCAACCTCTTCACTGCTTGTGCTCTTTCAATTTGAGATTGCCTCCATTGATTCCAAAGAGAACTGCATACCATTGATTGTAAGGCTTCTTTTACCTGCATAAGCCTCGTCAAGACTATGATGTGAGAGGCAAAACGAGTCTCTGCAACCTGCAAGTGCCAAGATTTCAATAAATTAAAATTTAGAGTCCTAGGCTCCTAACATTTATGAAGCAAATTTTACAAGTTTAAACTTTAAATTTCTGGTACCTTAAGAAGCTCCAACTTCGCAAATTCCCTGTAAATGCCTTGGGACATGTGGTGGTTTGTGATGAAGGCTTGTATTTCCTTTGCCTCTTCAAAAATGAGTCGCATCGACTAGATTTGAGTCCCCATCTTACTCAACATTAGGTTCAATGAATGAACAACACAAGGGGTCCAAAAGATGTGTTGATATTTGCCTTCAACAATTAGGTTCGATGCTCTATAGATCGTTGCATTGTCCGTTATGACCTGGACAATGTTTTCTTCCCCCACAAATTCACACAAATTCAATTGCTTCAATCAAGATGTTAGCAATGAATTGAGCATCTTTTTGTTGCCCCTCACATCCACTGCCTTCAAAAACATTGCCCCCTTTTGAGCAATCACATTGATCAAAGGCCTATTCCTTTGAACTTTCCATCCATCAAAAATGATGGACAACCTTGATATGCACCATGGATTACGGATGGGGTTCAATGCACCTTCTGAACGTAACTTCTCACCTGTCAATAGTGTAGTGCAGATCTTTCATTACCAGGGCCAACGTATCCTGTTGGGGATTTATTAACTTCTCTAATCATCTCCGCCCAGTAAGGAGATCGCACAAGGTTAAAAGGAAGGCCATTTGCATAAATGCACCAGCCTATAACTTCATCCGCTGTCCCTCGAGCATCATTATTAAAAATCTTTTCAAGCGGTCCCAAATTAGACTGCTTTGAGTTTGAAGGACTACCAGTTTCATGAGAGGGAAATGGAGTCTTTGATGAATATGCCCCCATTCTTGTTGGTTGTTTGAATTGAAAGGCAACGCTTGACTCATTTGCTTTAGCATCTGCCTCATCCTATTCTTTCTTATATTTTTCTATTTGTACTTTGCTCAAACCCTTTCCATTTTTTCCATTCGATCTAGGTGGGCCGGTGCATACTCGAATAATAGTATTCTTTATCCCAAGCAAATGTGCTTTCACCCGGGTGTAGGATGCCTTAAATTCCTTTTGACATTCACTGCAAATCCATATTAATGGCCCCCCTTCTTGGATCTTCCCTACAACAGTGACATACTTCCAAAGAGGAGACTTTGGATCAATTTTCTGATTCTCTATAGCTGTAGATTCAATTTCCTGCTCCCCAACATTCACTGATGACGATTCCATGATGCAATCTATAGATGAATAGTAAGTTGTAGCAATGCTGCTACACGCCGCAAAACCAAAAAATACACAAAGTGATCATTACTAAATTACTAATTAGTACTCCATTAGTATTAGGTAATAGGAAATTCATATTTTTATTCATATTCATGGTCTAGAAATTTTCTTTAACTGTAGAGTGTAGGAAATTTTGCATTTGCATGGTTAAAAAAATATTTCATTCATATTTTTATTTTATAGGTATGTTGCTTATTAAGTTATTCATTGAAATTTGAAAAATTTAAAAATAAAAACCCTTACATGCAGCCACCATATACATACACTGCCATGGACTCGAATCTGGATTGATTAGATCTGCATATTTATTATTGTCCTTGAGGATTGATTATGTCAAACTAATTAAGGACATAGAACTATATTTTTAGAAGACCCTAACAAACCTTAATACCTCGTACCAGTGCTGAGTGTGGCCTTCATATTCAATTATTCAATATTCATTTGTGCTAGACTTATTTAAATTTTACTGATGATGAAAAAAAGGCTAAAGCCAAAGGAGTACAACTATGGCAAATGCCAAAAACTTGGCTGCCATGATATCCAAGTTTATAAGTTATAACTTATTGACAATTGTCTGTTGATTAACTGTAACTGTGTAAGTGGCTAAGTGGCAAGTGCATGTTTGAAAACTTATATATATATATATATAGTGTAAGACTATTAGTGCCTCGATGTCTGAAAAAACATTTTTTTAATATTATATATATATATATCCTGTCTGAAGTTTCAAATTTAACGTTTATTTTAATATTATAAATTTATAATATATATATATATATATATATATATGCTGATTCCTGAAATTTGTTGTAACAATAAACAATTAAACAAATAAACAAATAAACAATGCATTAAAAATTAAAATTTAGCGTACCCGATTCAGTTATATAGCTGGGAATGATTGCAATGTAAATGCCCCGAAACGGAAGCCAGGGACGATTGTAAATGCACGGGCCTTGCACATGATAACAATGCCCCGAACCGACGACCACCAACTGAACTCAGGACCAGTGTTATCGGACCCGGACCGGAACCGGCAAAACCGGCCGGTCCGATCAGTTTACATAGGTAACCGGTCCTGTCAGGGACCAAAACCAGTTGAACCGGATTTTTGTCCCAACCTGGTACGGAACCGGCTGGAACCGGCCGATCCATACAGTGCCGTATGACCGCGGACAGTGGACCCATGAAACTGATTTAAAAAAAAAACACAAAAAAAGTTTTCTATGCTTCTATGATCAGTTTATTGTTATTCATTAGTACTATGTTTTCTTTTTGGATTGTAGGGGCCATTTCGAGCCTCTTTGTTGATGTACTTTGGTTCAGAACCTTAGAGATGTATTGCACTAGGTGTTGTTTTGGTTATTTGCACCCACACTTGCTATATATATGAGAAACTTTGCATATTTGTGTATTAATGGTTTGGATTCATATGCATGCACATGAATATATATGTTTTTACAAACTATGAATATTTTATGTATTTTTTAGTTGACCGGTTTTTTTCTCCGTTTTTTTCCGGTTCCGTTCCGGTTCACATTTTGGGCTTCGTCGGTTCGATGACCGGTCCGGTTCCGATAACATTGCTCAGGACTGTTGCAAACGGACACCACAGACGACTGTTGCAGCACTGTTACGACCGACGACCACCACTGCAATGGACCACGACCATGACTGCTCTGCTCTGCTTCCACGACGATGAGTGCAATAGGAAAGGAGGTGTTTAGGGTTTCAAAATTTCCGGCGTCCGAAATAAAGTGGAAAACGCTGCTGAAACGGATCCCTCCTTTCCAGATCCGTATCACGAAAACTCGGATTCGTTTCAAAAAACCCCGATCCGTATCTTAAAAATCCAGATCTGTATCCGTTCTGTCCGATCCGTACAATTAATTACGGATCTGTATCAAGGCCGTATCAAGGCTGTATACCATCCGAATCCGTATTAGAAGCGGCGAACGGCGTTTTAGGATGGCTATATGGCCGTTTCCGGTAACTTAGGTCTAAATATTTCTCAAGGTTTCGCTTACTCATGTGTGAAGATGATCATAAGAGCACAAAAGGGAAACCAAGAAATCCCTCTAATATCTGAAGATGAGCTAGGTAGGCATTTATGAGCATGTGTGTGAGACTAAGGTGTCTAAATATTCCTCAAGGTTTCGCTTACTCATGTTACCTCTTATTGATCACAAAGGATAAGTTGGGTGAGTGCCACTTGTGTACCTCTCACTCTGATGGCGGCCATGTTTCCATATTATATATTAGTCACTTTTTGAAATTATGTCATGCTTGCATTATAGCATAGCTTCTCAACTTAAGAAAGCCAAAATATTTCCCAGATGACTAGTATATATTTTTGTGGGCATTGGCCTTGAGCTCTCACTAGGAACATTATATAGTTTTTTTATTTTTGTTTTGAAAAATACTTCTTATATGTACACGGCCATATTTACAATCATACCTACTCAGGGATTTGAACCCAGGTCTCCATGTTAATACAAGTCTGATCACCTCACTGCTTGCTGATAGACCACATTCTTATGAGTAAGGACATTACATAGTTAAATAACCTTTGTGTACAGTATTGCCATCATGGAAGTTTCATTTACAAAGTCTGCATGACTCAGGAAAAGTGTTTACACAATATTTACATTATATTACCATGCACAATATTTAGCAGCACTTTAGATAGCAGATTCAAAAAAAGTCCAGCAGTAGTAAATTAGTAATAGCAACTAATTATTTGAAAACCACATCACATAAAGACCGAATTTTCTTGAGAAGGTATGGACACCAACTCAAACCCAAATCCAAAGGGCAATGTGGACACTGCTCTTGGCCAAAATAATTTCTTACAGACTACCTGCAAAACACATTCCCCCCAAAAGGACTCCAACTCTAATGCCTAAAATCCTTTTATAACTAGTGATCTCACTTTAGTTTCTTTGTCTTTTGCATGTGGGATACCTAGACTTACATAAAACTCCATTAACTAATGGAAAAAGTACAACTAACAGACAAACATTATCGTAACTTAACATTTATTAACTAGCAGAAACTATAAATTACTGAAAAATATCTAATGACCTACACAGAGTACCAATAGCCAACACTGAAGCGGGTCATATTTAGACACCATGACAATACTAAAATGGGTTATTGCATGTGCCATCCCCTGGCAATTGGGGGGTCTTTCCAGTTATCCCCAAAGCTCGTCCCCCTATCCTTGAACCTTGGAGAAACAACGCTCATTTTGTCAATTCCTTTTCTACCAACCATCGATTGACTAGTGACTCATGAGTTATGTCTTTGGGAAAACCGAAAAACACTTGCGAAGTTTTATTTGTGGAAAGTTGGAAACATTAACTATGTCTCAATAAAAAAAACATTCATGGCTTACTAACAAATTGGTTATTATTTTCATTAGTACAATGTTGTATAGCTTACACAAACATCAGCTAGACATAGTAGTGAATACTGCTAGTGATGATGATATTTGCGGAGTGCTTTTATGTACTTTGTTGCACTACACATTTTGTGAACACAAAAAGGGAGATAGTCTTTTCGAAGTAATTTTTGGTTCAACCCTCATAGGCTATTATGATTATCTTAACAACAAAATTTCAACATTTCCATCTTTTGTTAACCATAAATTGATAGATAGGATTTTTCTAATTACAACTATGTGAAGTGACAAACATGACAATTAGTCCAGAATCCAAACACGTTTAAATAATTGATCAATGAATGATATGAATAAATCTGTCATTTAATACATTCCAAGGGTCAAAACTGGGGGTATTACATTTTTGGGACAGAAATGCATTTCGAAACACTCAAGGAAGTTTCCAGATTTGAAAACGCACCCCAAAATGCCATACTAAGAAGTTTTCAAATTGTTTTAGCGCAAACAGAGCATGTTTCAGCTCAAAAAGGGCACACTTTAGGCCTAGAAAAATTGCTTCAAAGGTGCATGGGACCCTGAACAAGCACACAAATGCTCATAAACTCGTACCTGTCTCCACGTTCGTGCAAGTTAGGTCTCATGTACTCAAAATTATAAACAATATTGCACACAAATTACCTAATGGTTTAGTATCAGCTTTCTACGAAGGTGCTACAAGTATGAACAAACAATTAGCATCGGTTAATCTATTAGACAAAGGATTCTGATAATGACATTAATCTTGACATAGATGTTGAGCATCCTAACTACCTGGATTTTTTTAAGCCATAGATATGGACGATGACTTTTTCAAGATCTCTTTGATGAGATCCCTTCGAGAGTCATTGATCGAAGTCAAGAGATGTAATATCTCCTCTTCCTCCCAAGTATTAACAAGTTTTTTTCCACTGATTATAGTTTTACTTCTGAGATGACTGCTCTTTTCAGTTATACTGTGGAGATGTCTGATTTTTGTTATAACTGTTTTTTAGATCTGTTGCTGCCTAATACACACCTGGGGGGGACGCGGCAGGAAACCTTCAAGCCGCTCGGTGTGTCCTTGGGGGCAAGTGAGAGTCAAGTGTTGTCACCTGATTACTCGACTCCTCCGTCTAGGCTTACTCCTAGCAAAGCCAAGGGGGGTGGTCCCTATGAAAAATAAACTAAGGCTTTTGATCTATAACAGAAGTAAAAATCTATTCTAGGAGTTATGATGAAATCACTTCACAATAAACCATAAGTCACTGCAATATGAAATTAAAACCCACAACTTTTAAGATACAACACCATTCATGACATTGGTAAAAATTAACTTAAACATAGAAATATGAAAGACCAGTGCCGATGAAAATGGAGTGCTTGCGAGGGTTGCTTTTGTGGTCTCGGTGAAAGTATTGCAGTGTCTCAGTTGGTAAATTTTAAGATTATTAAATGAGTGGATTAAGGAGTGGGTTAATTCTTGGTTTGGCCCAAAAGAAATCTAACCTTCGAACTGAGTGCTTTAGCAGTTTTACCAAGTGTCCAACCAGGCGAGGATGAACCTGCTTAATAGTAGCCTGCTGACTTTGTAGTTTCTGCCCATGCAATCTCCCGAGTTCTTAGAATTTGGTTCTAATGGATTTTCCTATTAAAACTAAGTACCTTGCACCCGTTTCTGATTGGTCCAGCTGTTCCGACTATAAGCTGCAGCAGCCAAGAGCATACTTTGGGCTTGGGGTGTTGTTCGTTTTATTAAAATGTGTGAGTGGATGATTAACTAAACTACAACCCAAGAATATCTTTTTCTCGCACCACAAAGTGATGGAGTACTTCGGTAGAGCAAGGGGTTAATTTTAGTTGTCAGTTTTAGGACAAGATTGTAGTTTGTTAAATGAACACATAAGCATAAAAAATGAAGTAAATGGTCCTTGAGGAGGTTTGTGTGGCTTAAGTGTTTGTTGTTTAATTACTACAAACTTAAAGAATTTAATGTAAGTAAAGAAAACTAAGCAAAACTGAAAAAATAAAAAAAACGTAAAAAAAAGCGAATCCCCCCCGGGGGGATTGGGGTTAGGCGTTGGAATTGCCTGCTGAGCTCTTTTTATTTTTTATGATTTACAAATGAAGCTCAAGAAACACTGTTGGTCCTTTAATTAGGCACCAATACAGTTTACAAATATTAGGATGATGTAAGGGAGGTAAAACCAACTCCCCGGATGGCTACGGACACCTCCGAATCTCAGATTTTGAGCTCTAAAAAGTTCAAACTTGTTAAAAGACAAAAAACCAGTGAACTGAATAAAAATGAAGCTATTAGATTCTTTAGATTGCTACTTGCTTAGATCTATTAATCAAATGAACTTTGAAGCAAGATTTAGATTTAAATAGGAGAGTAACCGAGATAGAGTGAAAAAAGGATCTAGAAGAGTGAACCCATGGGGGTTGAGCATTTTGAAGAAAGGGCAATGGAGTCAAGCTCCCTGATGCACCGGTAGGATCGAGACTTGGTACGTATTTACTGAATGAAGGCATGATCTAACATGTTTGTGGACTTCTCCAGCTTAGGCTACCTGTAAACAGCTGCAAACAACAAAAAAGGGAATAAGAGCATATGTGTAAATAATGAAAAGAAAGCAGTGATGCAATGAATTCAAACAAGAAATTACATTGATCTTAGCCTCCTAATATTATTAACATGAATAAGCAAACTATAAAGTATTACTTTCAAATCTTACAGAAGATAGCTTCCCTTTAAAGACATATAATCCCAACAATACTAGCTATGAAACATAATACAGTTTACCTCAGATGTACAAGCATGGAGATCCAACCAAATACAATCACCAGACTAGCCTCCAAAGCCTTCTTTATTAAACTCAGAAAAATATTACAATACAAATGCAAGCAGAGGTTCCACACTTTTAGATCCATACAATGGAGCTAAGCTCCTCAATTTATAGCACATGACAAATAGCCTGGGGTGCCAAAACCCTAAGGAGACAAAGCTCCTTGATTGTAGAGCAAGTCACCTTGATTGTAGAGCAAGCAAACTCACAACCAATGGGTAAGCATCACCTCACTTGGAAAAAATCGGTTGAAAGAGGAAGCTGCCGAACTGAGCAAACAACTCACGTGTGAGTGAGAAGGTGAATGGATGTTTCCACGATTTGGTTGGCTGCTGCGTTGGAGAGTTCGATTGTGTGTTGTAAATAACAACTTATCCAAGTGCTTTGTGCCACCTCTTCGCATTGATCCTCAACCAATTGAATGCGGTTGTGTGGGAGTCGATTGACCCACGTGAAGGGAGGGCGAACTTGATATTTTTCATACTTCCGTTGGAATAAACTTTGGTGGGTTGTGCCACCTCCCAATGAGGTAGGCGCCCACCATTTAGACTTGTCATCAACCAATCCAAAACCTCGTGTTGAAGGAATCCGGCCCCACGTGAAGGTTGCTCTACGTAGTATGAAACACGACTTTGCCCAACCTTCCAATTCAAACTTTAAACATATGCTTTAATCCTTGGATATAGTCGCCCATCTAATGATTTATAACATAAGGTTTTAGATATAACTTCAATCGCCCACCACTTTGATGCCAAATCATAATCCGTACATGGACATGAAGGAAGATGACATCCACGTGAAGGTTGAAGGAATCCTTACATTGATATATTCACATTTTGACTTTTAAACCAAACTTTAATATATGCTTTGTACTTTGGACATAATCTCCCAACTAATTTGAGTTAATGCCATGTCATTTGGCATGTGACATATTCAAATTTTTAAATATTTTAAAATTTGGCTTGGTGCAATTTGATGCAATCTTAGCATTTAAAGTGCCATTCTGTAGTTGTGATAGGAAAAACTGCTCCACGGAACGTTTTGGTCACCCGAAACATAGGAAAACCGGGGTACCAGGGTAAAGAGGATGCTCTGAGCTTGAAAACAAGCATCCCTGCACCAAATTCCGACTCCGGATCACATTTTTATCACCTTTTGAAAATTTTCATTTAAACCATTAAAAAATGGCTTAAAATGCGAAAAATTATTTTTCTCGGAATCGACTGAAACTTCAGGGGGACCTAGTACATGACCAAACGATACAAATCTAGTGTCTAGCATGTTTATAAATGTTACAAAATGGACTCTAATAGCCCCCTAAGGCCTAACCACCACTTTGGGCATTCCAGCTTTTGAGGTGCAGGAAAAAAACTAATCGATTATACTTGGCTAAAGGCAAAGCATAATTGGCAAGGGAAAAAACCCCTTGGAATACCTTCTTTGGTTGTCAGGTCCTAGGGAACCGAGTCACTCAAAGACCACCATGCTAGCACGTTTTATTACAAACCCCGTGGGGCATGGTCATGCATTACAAAAATTAAAAAGGGGGCCCTGAACAGGCCAAACTTGGAACTTCTGAACTCTGAAAGAGCACAAGTAATTGTGCAATACTGGCGGCTCACAGAAGTCCAACTAAAGTGCAACTTTAGGTGGTAACAAGATCCAAATAATATCCTATAGTGCTTGGAGCTGCAGCTACTTCCATATTTAATTTGACAATTCTGTCTGTCACTCCATTGTCTAGTGCACTCACATGCAAAAATGCTTCTTACATTTAAGTGAATGAAAACAATGACCTTTTCTGAAGCACCAATGTTCTAGACACTCCCACTGTTTAGTGGCCAATGTTTGTAATCTAGTCCGATTAACGCATCACTTGGTCTTTTGTGGGCATGAATTTATATACCTATCTAATGGAGTATTAAAATCAACACTTCGCCAGCTCAAAATCAAAAGCAAATGGGGACCACCGCTTCTTATTTTGGAAGCCACTGATGGGAATAGGTTAATCTTTTTCAATTTCCTTAATATAAACTTTATAGTCAAATACCTTTGTAGGAGGTAACTCGTACCTAATCATATATTGATTGTGAATGGTCATTAGTTGTTTGCGACTATTAGATGTAGTTATAAAGGGGGATTATGAAACACATGATAAAATAAGTTTCGAAATAAGTTAGAGGAATTTAAGACTATCTTGATGTCTGATTCTCTCCTCTGTTTTCATTCTACAGATGATTGCCATGGTTTTTCCCTTATCACAATCCTTAACAGTTGCTGTTCTGTTTAAGCATACCTTTCTGATCTTAAAACTGGAATGTTTCAACTTTCAAGTAAGAAAGGGTTGTCCTAGGTGCAACAGGTTACAGAACCCTTAAGACCCTTGAAAATGGATCCGAACTACTACAATACTGACTGGCAGAAGACCAAACTGTAATAGGTGGGCTGAAATGAAAAGTATTGTTGGGTAACTGCTCCCCTTGAACACTTATGAAAACTGGAAATGACTACAAGATAGAAACATGAGTATGAATTCAGTCCAGTGTGTCATCATAAATGCATTCAGTTTAGTTTGACAAAGGGGGGCAGTATTAAGTAAAACAAGCTTAAAAAGTATTGATCCTTTAGAGCACTAAGAGCCACATTTTCAAATGTGATCCCTAAAAGTGCCATCCTTCAGTGGGTATCTACATCCATTGACCAAGGCTGAGTTGCTTTAGTGAACCTAGAATGCAATCAATCATTATTCTATCTTACGGCCTCTCCTCAGTGCACTCAATGGCTAGTGATCCTAGGTTAATTCCAGCTGAATTTGTGGTTTCTTCAATCTGACACGATATTTTCCTCCCTTCTCTTGGAATGGTTGCTATGTTTATCTGGTATTGATACTATATAATGATGCTCTGTCTTTTGGAGTTTGGGATTCGAGGCTGAAATTCTTCTATGCTTTTTTGCATTTCTTTGGATTCATGCTTGCATAAATTTCTTATTTCATAAGCCGTATTTTCCATAAAGCTTGTATTTATTTGAAGCAATGGTATTTTTCAAAGGTCGATTCATTTTGTGAATGTAAGCAGACGTGTACTTACTATAAAGGTATTGTATTTTTGGTTGTGAAGATAAAGGTCACCGAGTCAATTCTGGGGTCGATATGGATCGTAGGAGCTGGCCATGGAGGAAAAAGTCATCAGAAAGGATAATATCTACAGTAGAACATGGAGATGCATTATCAGTGCAAAAAGCATGTGAAGAACAGGTGCATTTTTTTAAAGAATTGAATGCCATTTTAAAGTACCTTGCTTTCACTAATAAATAAACATGATATTAATTTTGTGCTATTGGAATGATGCTTGTGGACTTCCACCTTATGCTTTGCACCATGGTCTTTTCCATTTCTTGAAACTAAACTCAATTCTATAAAGCTGTTGACAGTTGATTATAAGAGTCTGCACAAGTAAAATAGTTGCAACGAAAACAATGTGGTAGATGAGAACCTCAATTTTTACACTTGTATTTAACCATTCTGGTTGTATTTTGCCTACGTTTTTTTTTATAGAGTACCAATAATTTGTTCATTTGTTCAAACTTCATAACATAATAAAGCAAATTTTCCCAGAGTCTAGGTTGCTTTTAGAGTTAAGAGGCAAGGTCTGGTGCATAGAGCTTCTCTTTGTTGGATTCAAGAAATAGAAATATGTTTTTTTACTTATGATGCCATCTAGCTTATAGTGGACCCTTTTTCGACACCATGGCAGCTACTTTTCCAACTTTATCTGCAATGAGTGAGCCAATGATGGTTGGATTTGAGATGTAAAAGTCTTTCTTTGCTTATTGAGGATGGCATATGGCTTAGTGTCTTCCCTATTCTTTTTGTTGTGCCAAGCTCCTATTGGAACTCTATCTACAACTTGTGAGCCAATTTTTGAAATACTCTGACCATGGCCATGTAAAATATGTGTCAATATTAAGGCCTGTGTAATGCAAATGCATCCTGGTGGGAGATTAAGGCAAAGGTCCCACTTGAAGGATGTGATGAAATGATTAGAATATCTACTTGGGAAAGGTACACTATTTTGATGTGAAAGAAAGTAAAGAAAAAGGATAAGCGACTCTAATTGCTTTAGGACTAAGAGGGTGTTTACTGACATAACAAGTCTTGACAAGTTTTGACATATGCTCAAGAAGAAGTACAAGTACATACCATAGCTTTCTCTCTAGGCTAGTACAAAATTCCAACTCTCCAAAAAGCCCTATTTAGTGTGAATCATCAAACCATAGCTCAACCAAGAAGATGCAAGTGCAATAATTTCTCCAACACAACCTCCAAGGAAAAATGTCCTCTTCTCTTCTTGTTCACCAAATCACCCATGGTTTTCTCTCAATATCCTAATCTCCAATCTCCAAGTGATAAACCCTAACCCTAGAACTCCCAGATGCTCCAAGAAACTCCAAGAAGACCAAGAAACCCTAGCACCTCAAGAGAGAGAGATAATACAAAGTGAAGAGACAAAGAGAGAGAGAGGCTAGTGTTCACTCCTAGTCACATCTCTACATGAATGAACACGCAAGTGATATGAATGGAAAGACTCTCTCCTTCCTCTATTTATATGAGAGGTAAGGGAGATCAATATTACTATGCAGGCACAAGCCCTTACAAGCAACCTACATGAGTCTTATAGGCCAACACAAGTGAGATGTCTACTCTAAAGTACATGTTTCAAGATCCAAGGTGATGTCGCATACAAAAGGGCTCCAAGATGATGTAGCTACCTACGCAAGGTAAGTCTACATGCCTCCCTCCATCGATCCTCCTAAGCAATGTACTCCACTGGGTCAGCTACCACCTGCAAAAACATTGTTGAAGTCCCAGGTGTCTCAAGCCATCTTCAATCCTCAAACAAGAATTCACGCTGCCACATGCCATCTGTGGCTTGAATCCCTCCTCCATGATGCACAATGCTCCACATCTTATGTAGGGTGTTCTCTTAGCAAGTGCCTTCTCCATGGGGCCCCAACGAAGGACATCCACCAAACCACCAAGAGATCTCCAACATCTAAACACCAAGCCAGTACCATCATGAGGTCAAGCATCCGCTGAGCAAGCTATCTCAACCTAGGTTGCGGGGAAGCGCCCCACCCCCTTCGCTCCTGCTCTGGAAGCTGGCTTCCAGCCGAAGCTAGCCCGAAGCTAACCGAAAGCTCGCTTCCATTTTGCTTCCGTTTGGAAGCGTTTTTCAAGAGCGTGCTTCGATGAAGAAAATGATGCTCTCTGCCTCTGTGTGGAATCACTACGGAAGCTATAGGAAGTGATCGCTTCCTCTTCGCTTCCCGTCGCTTCCGGCTCCACTTAAAAACGCTTCGCGCGCTTCGCAAAATGGATTCCCGTCGCTTTGGTGCTCGCTTCCACGTCAACCTGCGAAAATGAGGAGGAGAAAGAGGTGGGGTTCACGATTGGACTGTCGGAGGGAAGGGGAAAGGGCTTGGGGGGGGATAAAGCCCTATTCTCCACATTCATTCCAAGTGTCATCATCAAATAGCAGATTAGAAAAGGGTAACTTGGTTTATTAATTCATAAAATAATTGATCAACCAATCATTGTGAACATGGTGGGATGGAACTCTGTAAATATTTCCTGAGATCGCTAAAATAATTTGGAAGATCCCATGAACTCGTAGAGCTTGTAACCATTCTGAAAAATCAAATGAAGGATGTACTAAGCAATTGTGTTACTATACCAAGCTACCGTGTCACTTGGATCCTCGCCACACCAAATCTTGAAGAAGGGACATAAGATCCCTACCATAAATTACCAGGCAAAGGAGACAAATGCCTCCAACGGTTGGCATGAGAATTATGAAGGATCGGATCGGCAATTCGATAGAAGTTTTGTGGTCCTATCAAAAGAAACTGTGGTGATTACCATGAGGAGAGGATCTCAGGCAGATGGAATGTCACCGAAACTCTTCATTTGCCACTTCATCACCAGATCATGTGATGTGTACACTCACCTGCATCATGTAACTAGGCCATTAGGCCATTAAATTGACATAATATGCCACCAATTTTCATGCAACTAGATATCGATAAAGGAGGAGATCGCTTGGATGTCATTGACCAATTCAAGCAAAGGGACACCACAAAATTACGCTGTAGAGATCACTGAAATCACTTCATTTGCCAGCATAGGGAAGGGACCAATGTATAAAATATTACATAAAGTTGTAGCAATAACTCTACCAAGTCAAAAGTGAAAGGAGGCAGCAATTGTGCATGGGATCACCAACAGAAATTGTACAAACTGCCATGAATCTGCATCATCATCTAGTAGTTATTGAAATTGATGACAAATTCACTACTAGATGTTTGATGATGACGAACAATGACGAATTCACTACTAGATGTTTGATGATGACGAACAATGACGAATTCACTACTAGATGTTGAAATTGCAAACTACCAGTTTGATGATGACGAATTCACTACTAGATGTTGAAATTGCACAAACTGCCATGAATCTGCATCACCATGACCAAGTTACCCCATTCTAATCTGCTATTTGATGTTGACAAATTCACTACTAGATGATTGATGATTGATGAATGATATTATATGGTATTATGGTTTATTTCATGTTTTTATGCTTTCCATAACTAATTCGACATTCTACATGCATTTGTTGACATATATGCATCAAAATATATAAAAAATATATATTATATAAAAAACGCTTCCGAAACGCTTCCAAACCGGAAGCTTTTGAAAATTTCGCTTTTCGCTCCCGCTCCCGCTTCTGCTCCCGCTTCCACTTCCCGCTTCCGCTTCTCGCTTTTGCTTCCGCTTCCAAGTAACATAGATCTCAGCTGTGCATATCCATCACGGACCATCTCTCATGCTACAATCCATCTCAGATCATTCAGGGGCTGAACATACACTATGTACTCCAAATCTCATGAAGCACCCCCAATCATGGTGTAAATACATTCAGAGTAACCCGAAAATATAACACCATGGATGCAGGTCAGAACAGGAAGGAGATTTGGGCATACCTTATGAAAATAGATACGTAGTCATACATACATTATGAAACAGCCACCTTACTGTCTGTCAGTCATACATAAATGATCTTTGACAGAGACCAGAGAATATAATATCTCATTCACAGAAAGAAATTCCCATTGCCTTCTTCCTAATCAGAAGTGAAGCATTCTCACTGTTGTTTGTTTTAGATGAACCAGCCAGTAAGAATAAGAAGGAAGCTTTCTCAGAATACTATTTCTTTGTAACTCCTTCATCATATCTATTGGACCCGTTTCATTCTTGCTCATTTCGTTGTTTTAACTTTTAATCACTAACAAAATCCAGATCCGGCTCAGATCCTCTGTAGGAAATTGTCCTCAAATGGATCAGAAGCTTCAGATCTGGTTTTTCATGCCATTACCTGCAAAAGTGGTGATTTTTTAAAGAAAAAAAAAGAAATATGAAATACTTAAAATGGATAAAACAAAAAGTCTAACTAAAAAAGGCATGAACTTAAAGCTATAAAATAGCTTCTCCCCTCCCATTCTATTCTGTTTCCAAGCCATATCATATCAAACATTCTTGCCGATCCCAGTGTATTCAGTTATATAGTTCTAGCTATCTGCAATTGAGCTGGAGTACTTGCAGAAGCAACTGCAGGATCTGAGAGAATCTGCCGATAAGAAAGAGATCATGTTGGAACAGAATCCGAGCTTGAAAGAAAAGAGAAAAAATTGATACCCCTGGTCATGTAGAGGCACTTGTACACCAAAATCTTGGTTGGATTTCAGATGTATTAAATTTTGTTTGCTTAAGTTCTTTACATATTAAGACTTTATGTTTAACTTTTTAAGTGTATCTATATCCTGAATGTGAAGCATTCTTGGCCCTTTCATTATTTTTCTTGCTCTTTTAATTGTTTTAGTGCTAATCTAAACAAGGGATTTCCTAAGCTTATATGCTCTGTAAAATTAACACAAGTTCATAAACTTATAAGATCCACCCCTTTCCTTTGTGCCACCTCAGCTCTTACTTGTCACTTCTCTGACTTAATTGTTGGCTGTTTACTAGGAATCTATCCACTGAGTGTTTTAACTAGATTCTGCTCAAATTTGTTGGACTGTTTTTTGGCTGATCTGAGTTTGTTTATGAGATATGTAATGTCACCCTTCTGATTTTCTTTTTTTATTGTTAATCAGTCTTCCCATGCAAGTGTTTTAGGGTACTTCATGATCCATTTTTCATAAATGTGGAGTCGTGAAGATGACTCTCCTAAAAGATGCCTCCCATTACAACCTTCCTCCCCTGGTTGTCAGTTTCCAGCAAATGAAAGTACGTTTATTTGGGCCAAATGTGTTGATTAAGGAATGCACTGTATGTTGGTATCCTGGAGAATCGGAGATGAATTGGTTCAAAAACTCATCATGATCATGATATTTGATATTCCAGTTGTTAGTTTGGGTGGTTAGAGGAAAGTTATCAAGTGACTATTTACATCTGCATTCATACACCATCTTTGGGATTCCACATCCATAGGGCTGCATTTACAGTGCCTGATACTTCTGGTAACAATGTAGAGGTCTATGTGTTTTCTTCAAGGAATTTCCTTATACTTTAGTCTGCAACGATTCTCCATAGTCGATAGGGATCCCTCGATTGATTTTCTCAACCAATCATCCAATCTTTAGGCTGATCCTTTCATCCTTTTGAACTATCAAATTCTCTCACTTGCACATGACCTCTGTATTGTCTGTAGTCTGCTTTTAAGTGGAATTTCTATCAAGAATCAGTGACAATCAGTTTGAATGGTTCAGGCTTTTGCAGTTGAGCAATGATTCGCTTTCCTTGGGGAACTGACGCCAATTGTCTAAATCGCTTTCCTTAGGGAACTGATTCCAATTATCTAAATGACAGATATAGTTCAATGGTTGTTATTATTGATGTGGGATACACATGGTGTACATGTGATGCTTCAGATCTAGCCTTCACCCATCCCCTTGGTCATTATTTTGAGGTTCAAATACACATCCTCAAAGAAACCATTATGATCAATCAAGCTTGGTGGTGACTATCATCCAATTGGTAGTTGAGTGACGAGTCATCTGACTACTTGTCGACCATACTTCGTCAATAATTGCTCATCAAACATTAATAGAACTTTCCAAGTTTTTGTTGACATGCTCCATCAACATGCACCCATTGTTGCCATTCTCTAATCTTAATCAACTATCTGACTTTTTTGACAATGCCTCAACCCCCATACATTGTTCACATTCTCTATCCAACTTCCTTCAGTGTTCATATCCATTTTTGGATTAGACCTCCTTTTTGAGGCGTTTTTTAGTCCAATTTCTAGAGCCAAGTTCTTTCACAATATTCTTTTGAATCACAACCCATTGTTGCCATTCTCTAATCTTAATCAACTATCTGACTTTTTTGACAATGCCTCAACCCCCATACATTGTTCACATTCTCTATCCAACTTCCTTCAGTGTTCATAATATCATATCCATTTTTGGATTAGACATCCTTTTTGAGGCGTTTTTTAGTCCAATTTCTAGAGCCAAGTTCTTTAACAATATTCTTTTGAATCACACCCCATTGTTGCCATTCTCTAATCTTAATCAACTATCTGACTTTTTTGACAATGCCTCAATCCCCATACATTGTTCACATTCTCTATCCAACTTCCTTCAGTGTTCATAATATCATATCCATTTTTGGATTAGACCTCCTTTTTGAGGTGTTTTTTAGTCCAATTTCTAGAGCCAAGTTCTTTAACAATATTCTTTTAAATCACACTATTAAGAATCTTCTCTCACCCTTGTCAAGTTACTTTAGGTGATTGAAGTTTGTCAAAAAATGAAGAAGCCATTGGTTTCACTTATGAAGCTTGCACCTCATGAGTTTGTCTTCTATATGAGTCTTCTCAATTGCTCTCTGCATTTGCTAGTTTGCATCTAAAGTTTGCCTCCATTGGTAAGTTTGCCTTCTTTACGAGTTTGTCCATTGTTGATCTACCTCTGGATCAAGTTTGCCTTCTTTACAAGCTTTCCTATTGTTGGTCTATCTCTGAAGTTGAGTTTGCCCATTGTTGGTCTAGCTCTGAAGTCAAGTTTTCCTTTTTTATGAGTTTGTGCATTGTTGTTCTGCCTTTGAATTCGAGTTTTCCATTGCTGGTTTGCCTTCTTTATGAGTTTGCATATGATTGGGTTCAATGGCTCCTCGTACACCTCATCCTTCAACAAAGCTTATCCCTCTGGGTCATGAGGTGAATCTTGAAGCCACCAATCAAAGAAAAGGGCAAGGTGGTAGTTTGTTGTTACAACTTGACACTAGTGGTTACGTTGCCCCTTTTGTAGTTGGTGGATTTGATGCTTCACTCTTGTTCTTGGGTTTCCATTCTTTTTGTGGCTTGGCCTTTCGGTTCTTGGGATGAAGCTTCCAACACTTGTCCCAATTCGTAGTCATCTTATAGTGCTAGCGAATATTCTTATCATTGCTTTCTTGGATAATATTGGCTTCCTTTTGGCTCTTCTTCTTCTACCCTTTTCTTTGCTAGTTCCTCTCAAATTGAAAGAGCCATAAGTATAAACTATAATGTGCTTGCCCTTCGCCAGCCTTGCTCGACTACCCCTCATCGTCCTTGCTCGTCGTGTAGTACCTCTTGCAAGGTTCTCTTTTCTCGTCGGCCTTGCTCATCACTCTCTGTAGCACCGTCTGCGGGTTTCTTCCCTTGTTGGCCCTGCTCGACCCTGATTTGCTGTGCCCCATTGGCCTTGCTTGTCACGCAGTACCTCTTGCGGGTTTCTCTCCACCCGTTGGCCTTGCTTGTCACCCTTCGCAGCATCGCTCTTGGGTTTCTTCCCTTGTCAGCCTTGCTCCAACCTGCTTGTTGGCCTTTTCTTCTGTGTGAATAACGCCCTGTTTGTGGCCTACTCCAGCAACATGTGTCCTAGCCCGCGGGTTTCTTTTGTCTGTTGACCCTCTTTAGCTCATTGCGGCCTCTCATCCTGTGACTCTTGGGCTTCCATTGGCCCCAACCCGTAGGTTTTCTTCCGCCCGTCGACCCACTTCCTTAGCCCACGACAATGCACGAAAGGAATTGTTGAGGCCAAGCAAATTTTGGGTCTAAGAGCAACATCAACGAACATTGTGGGTCTAAAACAAAGCAATATATATAGTGGGGGATAGGGAAAACAGTCAATGGGGGATTCCAATATCACAGAGACCAACAATTTCTACAATAGGGGATAGTATTAGTACTTGAACAACTACAATCGAAACTAGGGATCAACTTATAGCCTCACTGATATAGCCATGTAGTTGAATTTATTGTATTAGATATCTCGGCTTAAAAATCTATTGTGATGGATGGAATCCCTTGAAATTGAGAACAACGAACTCCATTCAAAGGTGCACATTCACTCTACTAGAGTTTTTGCGGTGGAAGGAGAGAATTCATCCCTCAAGAAGCTGTTACATGAAAACAAAGTGTAGAGAACCCCCCATCCCCCCAATGATGCCTTACAATAAGAAATTCTCGAACTTAAAAGTAAACAAGAAGAGATCCGATCCCAACAGGCCACCTTTAAACAAGAAACCAAAACATACATCATAACATGGGCACATGTGGTTTGTGAGAAGGATAGTGCCCCCTCCCCTTTTGCAGCAGTTGAAGTGGTGTAACCAGAATCGCGGAGGAGCATACTGGACGGGCAAGGGAATTGAACCTTAAGGTGAGGGGTCTCCCCTTGCCTCATCCATCTCCGAATGCTATGGAAGTTGGGACCATGTTTCCTCGTGATACCCTTTGTCCTGATGTTGCCCTTGACAAGCTTGGCTTTGCTACGACTCCACTCTTTACCTTCGGTTCAGGACTTCTATTGACTGGCTTTGAGCCCTTAGAGCCAGGCATAAAATGTTCTCTCTTTCTAGAAGGATCTTCTTAGATAAGGATCTCACTAGTTCAGAGGTTGTGGAGCTCAAATGCTACATAGAGCTAGTTATGGAGGCATGATAGGTAGGGAAATGGGTAGTCATCAAGAACCTTAGAGCAGTTATTTGGGACTTCTCTCCTCCTGGATGGAAACCCTGATCTGGGGCTTCCAAATGATGGGCTTGTTTGGGGAGGGGACAGGGTGTAGGCATCTCGATCAGTTGTTGGAATGACAATGGATCTTTCTGGGCATTGTCGGGTCTCATGTATGACTCTCTTGGGTCGTCGGACATCCTCTTCCTTACTAAAACTCACGCGAGCCCTATTTGACCTATCTCGAACATTGTAGGTTACCATTAGTTTTCACTTGGTAGACAAGAGACGAGGAACTCAGGTGGTATCAGAGGTTTAAGTGGCGTTGCTCGTTTGATTAGGGACTCCCTTTAGAGCAGTGTTTCTTTGGTGGCTGCAGATGAGCTTGATAGGTTTATGTGGGTTCGGATTAGAGGCAGAGCCCCCCTCCCAAGGGATATATACATTGTAGTTTGTTACTTCCCCCTGCCTCTTTGTTGTTTTCTATTCATAATGGTCCCGACAGAGACCCCTATATAGACTTGTGTATCGACATTACGTAGTACTCATTGGTTGGGAAAGTCATCCTCCTAGGTGATTTCAACGTCCATACCAACGCTCTCGAGATTCCTCTCCATGACTAGTCATAGGATGTGTTTTGCACCTAGGGAGTAGATCTCGAGTCAGTGGGGCTTCATCGGATATTTGATAATGCTTTAGGGTCTACTTTAGCTTATGGTTGGTACCTTTTGCAGCTGGGGGAATCTTAGTAGCTACTAACCTTGAATGGGATTCCTTGTTTCCCAAACTCACTTCTTCACTTGTCATCCTAATGGCGGAGTTGTGAGCGTAGTTGATTATGTCCTCTCTAGCCAAAACTTACTCCCCGTTATCCGACACCACTCATTTTCCTCCACCCCCTTTGTCGACCATGCCCTTCTCTCCTTCTATCTCCAGTCTAACACCCCCCCTCCCGACACACCCCCCTTCCACAGGACCACCTCATAATACTATTTTTTTCGATGAGGGGGATCCAAACATCTTCTCTTCCCACCTTCACCAGATCCGCCCCTTCGAGTCCCTGTTCTATTTACTTATTACAGTCTTTTCCAAGTATGCTTGGCTCTCATCCACCATTTGGGAAGCAACCTTTCCTACCCTCACTACACTCGGTCCACTCCCCTTGCCTCTGAACTTAGCTCCTTCCCCATGAACCAGTGGTACGACACAGATTGCAAGGCTCTCCACCGTCAACTTCGGCACACATTCACCCACGCTCACCCCTCCTACCCCCACCTTAAGGCTTCCTATTGTTGCCTCCTTCATTGTAAGAAACACCTCTCCATTTCTCATCGGAGATGAGACTTATGTGCTTCCCTCATCCACCCTCCCAAAACCTTTTGGCTCACAATCTTGCCTCGCCACCACCCCCTTCCAAATGATCTTGATCTCAGATTGATGTATTCTCATACCTCCATTCTCTATGATGTCCTTGGGAAGCGCCAGATTCAGGTTACCGCTCCACCCCTTCTTGCTACTTATTCTCACATCGAGACACTAGAAAGGTTGTTTGGATAATGAACATTGGTAAAGCAATGGACGAGGAGGGTTTCCAAGCAGAATTCTTCAAGCATGGTCCCTTCCCTCCACAGATAATTACTTTCCCGATCTCTTCAACCATGTGGTTTGGTACAGGTTTTTCACCGACTTGGTCACATCACACCATTCACTTGACACACAAATCGGGTTCTAGTTGAGATCCCAACAACTATTGGACACTCATGGTGGGCTACATGTTCTCGAAGCTCTATGCTACAAAACTTAATATGAAGCTTTCTAGAGATCTTGAGAGGAGACATCTTAGAGCTATAGGGCAAGCAAGTTTTTGACTTGCTCATCAAAACCATTGATCATATCTTTACCCTCCGTGCCATCATTGAGGAGGCGCAACATTGTTCTTTGAAGATTTTTGAAAAGATTTTGATTATGTCCCTTGAGAGGCCCTATTTCAGAGGCTTAGAGACATTGGCAATTTTTGAGACCCTATTGATTGTCATTATGCACCTATATGAATCAGTTCTTGGTCGTATCCACATGGCTCACAGTGTCTTAGATTTCATCAGGAGTACCATTAGGGCTAAGTAGGGATGCCCCCTACCCACCACAATGTTTGAGATCTATATTGATGAGTTGGAGACGTTTCTCCACAGGCATATACAAGACAATGATGGGTGCCTCCTCCACTAGATTCTCATATCTATCCTACTCTTTGCTGGCAATTTGGTCCTCCTAGCCTCCACTCTAGAGGGGTTACAAAGATAGTTGGATGCTTTAACTCTTTTCTGTAATATTTGATAGTTGATAGTCAACTTGGGTAAAACCAAGGTTATGATCTTCAATGGGACAAGGAAGGCCTTATCAGACCTTCATTTCTTCTTAAAAGGGGAGGAGATTGAGATCACAAACTCCTACTGATACTTGGGGTTTGTTGTCCATCGAGATGCACACCGGCAGCGGAAATCTTTCAAAGTTGTCTCCCTTACTGGAAGTGGGGAGAGGTGTGGCCTTGGGGGCAAGCAATGAGCTAGGTACTATCACCTAAATCCCAGCTCCTCCGTTTAGGCTAACTCCTAACGAAGCCTAGGGGGGTAGTCCCTACAAAGAGTTTACTATGGCTCTTATGTTAAAATGTTTTTTGGTGTTGAGTGATGCAGATGGGTGTTGTTTAGGAGTTTTTTGAAATGAGAAAGATCACAACTTAAGATAACTTGAGCAACACAAAGATATACTTGCAATATTTTAAATGAAACACAACTTAACTGATAAACAAAGCATCCACATGTTAAATTAAAATAAATGCACTTCGGATAGATAAATTTAAATAATTAAAGGACCAGTGCCTTATCCAATGGGTAAAGGGAGTCACAAAAATAAAGTGCTTGGATGCTTGATACAAGAGTTCAGTGTGTTCGTGAGATTGTTTTGCAAGTGCTCTTTGTAAATTTTAAAAGTTTTAGTGATCTTTGATTATTAAGGCTAAGGATACTTCCAACCGATACGCAAGGTACTGGAAGTCTGTCCGGAAAAGATAGTATCAAGTGCCTCCGTTCAAGGACATGTCGGGCCACCCAGTGCTCTAGCCAGGTCGCGCAATGCTAACCAACAAACTAGAGGCTGAACATGGAACCCCGACGCCCCCAACTAGGAGATTACCCACCGAACTTATCTTATCGATCAACTCCAGATTGGTTGGTTGTGGGGTGAAAATTTTATTATGTTATCAAAAATTAACAAATCCAACATCTTTCTGAGTACTAGCCCAACCTTTTAGGGTTGGCAGAGCATATGGATGTTGGATAGCAATGAAGATAAATTATTAAAGGGGGTGTGAGTTAGAATTTTTTATTATTAAGAGCACACAATTCAACTCTCCGACAGAGAGCGCTCTTGACTTCGTCTTAAGACAGAAGTTCAAGAGACTTAGCTAAACTATATGTTTTGATGCAGGTATATGCAGTGGGAATGCTCTCCGATAGAGAGTACTCTTGACTTGTGTTTTTGCAAGTTCAAGAGACTTTGGTTCTTTGTTAAAATAGAAGCAGCTTATAAACAAGAACACATGTGATAGCTCAATAATGATAAAAGAAATGACTAAACTAACAATTAGTTTCTAAGTTGCAAGATGGAAACTAACTAACGATTAGTGTTCTAAAGTGAAAAGAAGCTAATCTAGCAAATTATTTCTAAGTACATGAAAATAGAAACTACTCTAAGATACCAAAGCAAATCACATCAAGAGACCACAAACCTCCCCAGGTGGGGGAAGTTGGAAGTGGGGGCTTAAAAACCCCACTCAAGCTTTTATTGGAAAATTACAAGTGCCTTTGGAATTGAAACCCTTGAAAGGACTTTTGAGAAATAACTTAAGTGAAATGAAAACTCCTATGAATTTGTACAAAGGATAAATGGTTTCTTTTTTGGTTTTGGATCCTTGTCTTTGGATCTAGTTTTGCTTGCTCTTTCTTGCATGGTTTTGCTTTGGGTTCACCTGTGAGTAAGAGCTCTAAACAACAACTAATAAGAGTGTTAGGAAACCAAACTTTTACCTATGATTCGAAATGATGAAGTGAATAACAAGATAAATGCCCAATGAGATGAAATAGGAGGCCAAAACAATGAAATGAGACCAAAAAATTAGACCTTGGAAAAGACAAGACAAGCTCACTGTTTTTTATGTAAAACGCATGTTTTTCAGCGAAATGACTTGAGATTTTTTGAGAAATGAAATTTAAGGATTTTTTAATATTTTACGCTAATTTCCAGAATCTGGAAAATAACAGAAAATTGCAGAAAATCAGTAAAAAATCAGCAAGTACAAAATTGCACGTTTTTCGAGAAAAAGTTAAAAAAATCAAAATTTTTGAAATTTTCAAGCTAATTTCCAGAATTGAAAATTAGCAGAAAATTGAAAAAATCAGTCAAAAAACAGCAAGCCTAAAATGCCACGCTTTTTGAGAAAAACACTAAAAATTTGAGAAAAAATGATTTTTTTTTCGAAATTTTTAATATTTTTCAAGAAATTCTAGAATTGAAAAAAAAACGGAAAACACAGAAAAAACCCGCAAGCTAAAAAGTGGAAAATATGCATGCTTTTTTAGAAAATTAATGCACGTTTTCCAAGGCAAACAAGCAATGAAAGGAAAAATCAATGGGAGAGAAAAAGACAAGGCCAAATCAAGCAATAAACCAAGAAATAAACAAACAAGGTGGGATCAACCTTGGAACAAGGTGACCACTAGAACAACTAGTCCCGAAAACCTTCCAGCTAGCTGGATGTCCGCAAGGATGCTAATGGGAAAAGAGAAGTAGCCACAAAATTATGTGGCACTTGGGATCAAATCCCAAGCTACTTTCTCAAGGCAAAACTTGGAAGAGAAGAAGATAAATTTACAACTTTGGAAAATGAAACTAGATCTTTAAATATGAGTCTTTGAAAAGATGGATCTAGCTTTGAAAAGAGTAAATCTAAGGGTAGAAAGCCTAGATCTAACTTAGTAGAAGCCAAGCAAGCTTGAAATACAAATTTTAAATGACTTGATAACTTCTAGAAATAGTGGAAAAGAGATAGAATAGAACCTTGAAAAATAGAGATCCACTTGTAGTAACCAGTGTAACCAAAAGAGAGATTGAAATAGTTTTTTGTTGATGGATGAAAGGCTAGATCCTCTTTGTTGTGTTTCTTTTCTTTGAGAAGAGAAGGACTTGGAGAAACTGCAAGAGAACAAGTTAGAGAGGAAAAGCCATTGTGTGAGCAAAGAAAAGCTTGATTTCCAAGCCACTCTCCACCTTGAATGATCCCTGCAAAACCCTCACGATCAAACAAGCAAAACCGAACAAGATATTTCTAACATAGATTAGAACATAAATTGAATAATGAATTGCTTAAATAAAAGATAAGGTGAGAGAGATATCACCAAGACAATGTGAACCGAGTCTGAAAACTCATGCATAAACCTCCAAAGTCACTTCTTATTCCAATAGCACAAACAAATATTACAGGGTTGCAATTCTCAGGACCTTGCTTCAACTTGTGAGATCCTTAGCCCTCCTCGGGTCCTAAGCCCTCCTTGGGATATTTTTTCCAATAAGAAGAAAATAGATATTTACAAACCCTTGTGAATTAAAGAGATATAACTGGCCGGCATAGAGATTTGACGCCATAACATATATATATGGGTGCATATCTTTAATTTTTCCTTTGAGCACTTTGATCTCCTGATGATGATCCCTTTGAGGGATTGAAACATCGATGTTAAATCCTTTTGGACGTAGATTCCTTTTGGCTCTTTCGAAAATCTAACCTTGTCTAAAGATGATATACAAGCATAGCACCATAATCTCAAAAAGCTCACAAATGATCTATGAGAAAAATACGAGGCAAAGATTAGGGGTCTAAGTCACAAGGTTTGGGTTTGGTGTGACGAACCAATCTGGTTCAATTATTAAATATCTAAAATAGATATGCAAGTATAAAAGACTCCATATAGGAATATATTTGAATAATGAATAAGAGATGATATTAGATACAATGATAGAGCTATATAAATACAAATCCTAAAGGCACTTATAGCAACTGTTCATTGAATGGATGTGTCCCTTAGTTAACTATATATATATATATATATATATATCACATTGCCATCCCCTTAAAAATGCTTTGTCCTCAAAGCGTAATTATTGAAAAGCTTCCCTTTAACTCTCGTTCTGGCTTGTAACTGCGACCCTTGATGAAACAAGATGATATGATTTATGAATTCTTAAGCAAAATTGTTGCATCGATTGTGAAACAATCCACCCCAAGTTGAACTTTACTGGAACTTTTTGTTGAACAACTATTTGGATGGAAATTTTGGTTTTCAGATTCCACACAAGTTGTCGATTTTGTCTCTCTTCTTTTTCACCTTGTAGTTCGTCTGTCTGAAAGAATAATATTGTTTATATATTTGATCTTGTTGTTGTCCATATTGGTTCTTATGATTTGGATGACGTAAGTCATCCTAATATTTTGTGATTGTTCTTTGGAACCATCTTCTCTTGATGTTTGTAGTGATTTGTCAATATTAGCATTCTTCTGAATTTTGAGCATCGAGTGACTTTGTATTGGTTCCCTTTTCTGATGTTTGAATTTGAGCATCTGATAACTTCTCTATTGGGTGAGTCATCGTTTCTTTGTCGACTAATGATCCTTTGCGATCTAACTTTTCTTGTAAAGATTTCTTATCATGCTTTAGCTTTTTAATTTGTGTGAGTAAGTCTTGATTATGTCGCTTTAAACATAAAAGTTCTTCCTTATTATTTGACTTGTCGTCTTTATTTTTTGATTCTAGATTCTCCATTTTGTTGTCCTTTAATCTTTTAATTTGATCAAACAATCTCTGGTTAAGGGTACTTATGCAGGAGTTGTCTTCATCTTTTTCGGGTATTATCTTTTCAAGTTCTTGATTTTCTTGTGGTAAATTTTTATTGTCTTGCTTTTTGTCTTTTGACTTCCTGATTTTTTGCTAGTAAATTTTGACTATGATTTTTTAAGCGTGATATTTCTTCATCCTTCTCTGATAATTTCTTCTCAAGATCTTGATTAGCTTGATCTAAATTTCGATTTTGATTTTTTAGGAAATGATTCTCTTTTTGCAATAACTAATAAAAATAATTCCACTTCTTAATCTCAAACTGTAATTGTCTATTGTTCACTTTATAATGTCCTATTTCGCCCATTAATACTTGCAATTGTGACTAGATTTGTGAATCTGTAATTGCCATGGTTTGCGAGTTCTGATCCTTTGACGTACTTCTTCAAAATTAATTAAATGTAGTGAATACTGATTATTTGATATCTTTTTACCTTAATTAGTTCCCCCTTTTTTTAATATACTATTTTTTTTATTCTTCAATATATGTCTCCCTTGTATATATACTTAAAAAATCTTTTAGAACGTCCTTCTTTCACACCTTGATATTACTTTTAACTTTTTAAGTCTTCTCTTAAAGCTTTTAATATATATATATATAAACTTTAGATAAACCTCCTTAAATCTTTTGAATTGAAACTAGGGATTATTTTATTTTTCTTCCACTTGAGACTTTGGCACTTTATTTGAAACTTCTCTCTTTACTGCCTTTATAAGGATATACCACACACACACACACACACACACACACACACACACACACACATATATATATATTTTCGAACCAGGGAAACCCGCCCCCCACACACAGCGGAGCTAGAGGTGGAGTAGATCACTGGGTGAGGTTTTTAGGGACGGTAAATTTGGGTCGGGGCTAGCCTTAATGTTGGATGTGAGAACGATCTACCCAGCGGCAAGTAGAATTGTCACTGTGGTCATGCGGGGCCTTAAAGGACGGCAGCCTTCCCCACAGGAAAGAAATACTACACATATATATAAGTATGTATGTTTTAATGGTCTCCTTCGTTTACTCAATTACACCTGGTATGGAAACCCCTTGGTATAGTTTATGACTAGTTTTTCCTTTTTAATAAATCGTCATGACTCCTTGTCCGAGTGTGAGTATATGGAGAGTCACATCTCGTCTTAAAGGTGGCGGCCTTGATTTCCATGGCAGCAAGTGACTTGGTTGGCTGGTAATGTCTGCGATTTCTCTTCTTTTGCACAACTATCAATACAGCCATGACAATGAGTAATATCTTTAGTTGGTAATATCTGTGATTATACAAGTCAGGATAGATGGGACCGCAATTTCAATGGTGACTTCAAAATTAATATGGAGGGTGTACACTGTTTGCCAGATGTGGACCTGAATTGATTTTTATACTAGATTTCCAGCCAATTCTTCAGCAGATTCTTCCTTGCACGAGTCTGTAGCTATTATCTACAGGGTTTTAACACCAATTAATTGGATGGTGGCTCGCACGAGACCGCAATTTCAATGGTGACATCAAAATTAATACGGAGGGTGTACACTGTTCTCCAGATGTGGACCTAAATTGATTTTTATAATGGATTTCCAATCAATTCTTCAGCAGATTCTTCCTTGCATGAGTCTGTAGCTATTGTTTACAGGGTTTTAACACCAATTAATTGGATGGTGGCTCGCTTGATGCTTGTCGCGGTGGTTAGTAACCCTAGCAGAAGTAAAAGCTAACGATTAATGCCCACAATTTTTTTTTGCTGTTTCCGGTTGCTGCAACATTTGTCTAGATTATGTTGCAGTAGCCATGACAACATCACAAAAATAATTGATTATGTCCACAATCCTGTTTCTGTTTGTTTTCGGATTTGCAGAGGAAAAACATTCTTTAACAGATTTCTTGAATTTTTTAGTCCTTTTCTTTAATAGACTTAGAGTTAAATGGCTGATATATTTGTTTTCTTCAAATGGACTTCAGATAATATTTTCTTCAACAACCTTTGATGTATATCAATTGTATGCCAGCAAAATGATTTTTTTTTCGTATTTGGCAGCAGAATAGTTTCCTTCATGAAAGTCAATGGCAGTCAAAACTTCACATTGCAGTGGAAATACTGAATTTAAATGGCCGAGGGCATGATTTTGGTCAAAGACCTAGGACCTTTTCTTTAATAGACTTCGAGTTAAATGGCCGATATATATTTTTTCTTCAAATGGACTTCGAATAATATTTTCTTCAACAACCTTTGATGTATATCAATTTTATGCCAGCAAAATGTTTTTTTTTTCTATTTGGCAGCAGAATAGTTTCCTTCATGAAAGTCAATGGCAGTCAAAACTTCATGTTGCAGTGAAAATACTGAATTTAAATGGCCAAGGGCATGATTTTGGTCAAAGACCTAGGATCAGAGAAGCTCTAAATTTGGGTGGCCAAAAGCCAAATCAGACAAAGTCTAATAAGAGATGTGGCCAAAGGTCGGTGTCAGAAAACGAGGCTCTGATACCAATGCGATGAACCAATTTGGTTCAATTATTAGACATCCAAAATAGATATGCAAGTATAAAAGAATCCATATAGGAATATATAATTGAATAATGAATAAGAGATGATATTCGATACAATGATAGTGTTGTATAAATACAAATCCTAAAGGCACTTATAGCAACTGTTCATTGAAGGAATTGTCCCTTAGTTAACTATTATTTATCAGTATTATCCCTTAGTTAATATATATATATATGTTACATTCAGGTTCGACAACCATTAAGGTCAATTGGGGTAGGAATTTTCTGATGAGGTGTACCATTATGTTCACATATATATACATATATATATTTTTTCAAAAGAAAAAAATCGTATTTCTATTCAGTAAAGAAAGAAAATACATTCTTCAAAGATGTCTGAAATAAGATGTCTTTCAAGAGACTGAGCTAAGCTTCTTCACTACAAGTCTCATATTTCTTACATAATTTTCATTCCTAAGTAAAACAATACAGCCAAATTATAGACTTACTTCATGCATTCTGGATACTGAGTCCTCTAATTCTTCTATAATCAAGGCTCCTTGAGGAAGGAGAAGTCCAGCTTTTGAAAGTGCATCAGCAGAAACATTGAACTCCCTGTAGAAGTGTTGAAACTTGACATTCTGAAAGGAGGAAGCTATCTCTTTAATATGATCCACCAGTGGCTTGAGATGAGTATCCTGTACCTCACTTTCATTATTAATGCAAGAAATTGCAAACTGCGAGTCTCCCATTATCAATATATCATCCAAACTTTGGTTAGCAACACTGAACACACTTTAGGAGTGCTGGAAGCTCAACCCAGTTATTAGACCCTGGCCCAATACTTCCTTTTGCCTGTGTTGTCCGTCGACATGCACACCGGCAGCAGAAATCTTTCGAATGCTGTCTCCCTCACTAGAAGTGGGGAGAGGTGTGGCCTTGGGGGCAAGCAATGAGCTAGGTACTGTCACCTAAATCCCAGCTCCTCCGTTTAGGCTAACTCCTAACGAAGCCAAGGGGGGTAGTCCCTACAAAGAGTTAACTATGGCTCAATGTGTTTTAAATGTTTTTTGGTGTTGTGATGCGGATGGGTGTTGTTTAGGAGTTTTTGAATAGATCACAAAATACTTTAAATGGAACGCAAGATACAATGCAATCCACGTTGCAAAACAAGATTGCAAGATCGAAGACAAAACCACTTGATAAATTAAAGCAAGACAACCATGATAATGTAAATGCTCCAAATAGATAAATAAAAATAATGACAAGGACCAGTGCCTTATGGAGTCAAAAACAGTCTTAAGTGCCTGGGTTGCTTGATACAAGAGTTCAAAGTGGTAATGTTTGTGAGATCGTTTTGCAGTTTATCTTGGTAAATTAAAGATTTTAATGGTCTTGATTATTAGGCTAAGAACCAACAAGGTAATCAAAAGTCCGGAAAGGTATACTTTGAGTAGCTATCCACGGTGATCTGACGGACCGTCCAGTTATCAAGGAATAATTGTCTAATGCCTTAACTGCTCCGAAGTCTGAACAACGGTATGTTTCCGGCTCCACCTCCCAGAATAGCACTTTCAAGTATAAATCGAACCAGAATAGCACTTTCAAGTATAAATCGAAGACAACGCCGGTTCGTTGGTTGTGGGGATAAAATTTTATTATGTGATAGAAGTTTTATCAAATCTAACACCTTTTTGAGTATTAGCCCAACCTTTTCAGGTTGGCAGAGCATACGGGTGTCAGATAACAACCAAGATAAATTAATTAATGGGGGTGTGAGTTGAAATTTTTATTATTATTGAAAACACACAGTTCAACCCTCCGATAGAGAGTGCTCTTGATTTGGTCTTAAGACCAAAGTTCAAGAGACTTTAATTACTCTAAATGCCTAATGCAAGGGGAATGCAAGACTATTATGCTCTTCGATAGAGAGTGCTCTTGACTTGGGTTACTTCAAGTTCAAGAGACTTTGTTCATTGTTAAGATAGAAGCAGTTATAAATGGGAACTCATATAATAACTCAACAAATGACAAAAATGAAATAAATTGAACAAGTGAAAGAACAACTACTTGCAAAATGAAAGACTAAACAAGATGCATAAAAGAAACTAGGCCAAATCTAACAATTAGCTAAGAAACAAATAACGAAGTGGGATCAACTTCCGAACAAGGTCGACCGCTAGAACCGCTAGTCCTGAAAACCTTCCAGCAAGCTGGATCTCCGCAAGGATGCTAACGGGGAAAGAGAAGTAACCACAAAACTATGTGGCCCTGCCCTTGGGATCCCAAGGATACTATCTCAAGTGAAGACTTGGAAGAGAACTAATCTAAGTACAGAAAGCAGATTTTAATCTAAGAATTGAAAATAAAACTAATCTAAGCATGCATGAACAAAATTCCCCAAATGGGGAAAGAGAAACTAAGTGTGGGAGGCACCATCCCACCTAGCCTTTTTATTACTTGGGTTACAATTGCCTTAGGAAAAATCCTTGAAAGGCCTTTTTGAAGAAGAGAACAACTTAGTGAAGCAAAATTTATAAGCCTTTAATGGCTTTTACAAAGGAGAGTGGCTTTGGTTCTATTATTTGGTTTGAATCTTCTCCTTGAATGTACTCTGCTCTTCTTTGAGTATTGTTCCACAAGTTTTTCTTCTCATTCAAAGTGACCTACACAAGCTTAGTAAACACTCAACAATGCACCCATTAACATTAGAAAAATAAAACAAACTTGAAACTAGTTAAGTTTGAGCTTGCAAAATGGGATCTGAAGTGTAAAGTATTATGAGATTCAATTCCAAATTATAAAGAAAATGAAACGAACCAGCAAACAAACTAATGCCTAAAATGCTAGAAAAGAGATCTAAAGATGAAACATTTATCATGCAAATTTTAGCTTTTTTCTAATGATAGACCTTAAAATGCAAAGGAGTAAACTATATGTAAGGCCTAGAATGAGAAATGCAATATCTAACTACTAACAAACTACAAAAGAAACTAACTCTAACAAGCTTTTGTTTTGTTATGTGTTTATGTAGGTGGATGAAGGGAAGAAGGGAAGACGAGGAGGAGCGAATGGTGGATGGAGGAGGAGGACGAATGCTAAAGGTTGGAAGAGAGGAGGACGAATGCTAAAGGAAGGGAGGGACAAATGGTAGATGGAAGAGGAGGAGGATGAGTGGAAGAAAAACTAGGAGGAGCGAATGGTAGAGGAGAGAAGAAAAACGAGTGAGGCAAAAACCAAGCAAGCCACAAATCAAAGGCAAGCTAGGCAACAAATCTCAAACTTGGAGAAAGGTAGGGCTTTTGGAAATCCACAGTTTGGATAGGTAGATCTAGTAACCGATTTAAACTTTGTTGAAAGGTTGATGGAGGAAGCAAGACTCCTTGTTTCTTGAGTTCACAAAGCTTGAAACTCTTTGGCCACATGCGGAGTGAAGATGTACCTGCCAAAAACCTTATACTTTGGAAAATACCTGCAAAACCAATGTACTCAAGCGAAAAGAAATAGATTCATAGTTTACTTGTGCTAGATTGTTAGCCCTTTTGAAACATAGATCTACAACTTAAGAATCCTAAGTACAAAAGCAATACACAATATCACCTCGTTATAAAGTGAAGCATGGCCACCAAGAGCCTCCATGATTTGACCTCCAAAGTCTCAACTTTATTAATAATCAAACAGGTTACAAATCCTCCAGAGTTTCTTTGCTAAAAAGTCCATCGTTTCAGTGTCCTTTTTGATGTTGGTTAAAGCATTTAGTTGATGCCTTGGTTCCTTTTTCTCACCAAACTTTTCAGTGAAGGCGATTTTGAAGGTAGCCAAGGTGGCAAATGAGTTGTTAGGTAGGTTGCTATACCAATCGCCAGCTTTTCCATCCAAGGAAAGAGCAAACAACTTCATATAAACGCCGTCATGTTGGTTTGCATGGTCACTGATATAGGCATTAATACATTTGGAGAAGTTTTTGAGATGTTGAGCAGCGGTAATGGCATCAGTGCTAGTATACGTTGGAAGTTTTTCGACAGCTTTGTCTGGAAGACGATGGGGTTGACCTACTATCTAAGAAATATTGAGTTGAGTAAAATACTCACTCATGATGGAAAAGGAAACAAACAAAATTTTTTGGAAATAAAGTGTGGATGTCTGAAACAGACTCAGATCCAAGTTCTTCAAGGATCCGACGAGAAGCAAGTTTATTCAATCTCTTCCTGTAAACCTTTTCAGGCTCGGGGACGAAATCGAGTAAACCTTCAGAATTTCTTCTAGTAGAATACCTTGAGGTGTTAACTGACAGTGGAGTCGCCAGGTGGATTCAAGTCTAATTTCGGGGAGTGATTTGACTAAAAATCTACCAAACAAGGAAAGTAAAAGGCAGTGGAGTCGCCAGATAGATATGAAATCTATCAAAAAAGGTAAAAACTAGAAAAAACTAAGGTCATCCAGGAACAAAAAGATTTGTCCCCGGCAACGGCGCCAAAGATGTTGTCCGCTGAGATGCACACCGGCAGCAGAAATCTTTCGAAAGCTGTCTCCCTCACTAGAAGTGGGGAGAGGTGTGGCCTTGGGGGCAAGCAATATGAGCTAGGTACTGTCACCTAAATCCCAACTCCTCCGTTTAGGCTAACTCCTAACGAAGCCAAGGGGGGTAGTCTCTACAAAGAGTTAACTATGGCTCAATGTGTTTTAAATGTTTTTTGGTGTTGTGATGCGGATGGGTGTTGTTTAGGAGTTTTTGAATAGATCACAAAATACTTTAAATGGAACGCAAGATACAATGCAATCCACGTTGCAAAACAAGATTACAAGATCGAAGAAAAAACCACTTGATAAATTAAAGCAAGACAACCATGATAATGTGAATGCTCCAAATAGATAAATAAAAATAATGACAAGGACCAGTGCCTTATGGAGTCAAAACAGTCTTAAGTGCCTGGGTTGCTTGATACAAGAGTTCAAAGTGGTAATGTTTGTGAGATCGTTTTGCAGTTTATCTTGGTAAATTAAAGATTTTAATGGTCTTGATTACTAGGCTAAGAACCAACAAGGTAATCAAAAGTCCGGAAAGGTATACTTTGAGTAGCTATCCACGGTGATCTGACGGACCGTCTAGTTATCAAGGAATAATTGTCTAATGCCTTAACTGCTCCGAAGTCTGAACAACGGTATGTTTCTGGCTCCAACTCCCAGAATAGCACTTTCAAGTATAAATCGAAGACAACGCTGGTTCGTTGGTTTTGGGGATAAAATTTTATTATGTGATAGAAGTTTTATCAAATCTAACACCTTTCTGAGTATAAGCCCAACCTTTTTAGGTTGGCAGAGCATACGGGTGTCAGATAACAGCCAAGATAAATTAATTAATGGGGGTGTGAGTTGAAATTTTTATTATTTTTGAAAACACACAGTTCAACCCTCCGATAGAGAGTGCTCTTGATTTGGTCTTAAGACAAAAGTTCAAGAGACTTTAATTACTCTAAATGCTTAATGCAAGGGGAATGCAAGACTATTATGCTCTCCGATAGAGAGTGCTCTTGACTTGGGTTACTTCAAGTTCAAGAGACTTTGTTCATTGTTAAGATAGAAGCAGTTATAAATGGGAATTCATATAATAACTCAACAAATGACAAAAATGAAATAAATTGAACAAGTGAAAGAACAACTACTTGCAAAATGAAAGACTAAACAAGATGCATAAAAGAAACTAGGCCAAATCTAACAATTAGCTAAGAAACAAATAACGAAGTGGGATCAATCTCCGAACAAGGTCGACCGCTAGAACCGCTAGTCTCGAAAACCTTCCAGCTAGCTGGATGTCCGCAAGGATGCTAACGGGGAAAGAGAAGTAACCACAAAACTATGTGGCCCTCCCCTTGGGATTTGATACTATCTCAAGTCAAGACTTGGAAGAGAACTAATCTAAGTACAGAAAGCAGATTTTAATCTAAGAATTGAAAATAAAACTAATCTGAGCATGCATGAACAAACTTTCCCAAATGGGGAAAGAGAAACTAAGTGTGGGAGGCACTATCCCACCTAGCCTTTTTATTACTTGGGTTACAATTGCCTTAGGAAAAATCCTTGAAAGGCCTTTTTGAAGAAGAGAACAACTTAGTGAAGCAAAATTTATAAGCCCTTAATGGCTTTTACAAAGGAGAGTGGCTTTGGTTCTATTATTTGGTTTGAATCTTCTCCTTGAATGTACTTTGCTCTTCTTTGAGTATTGTTCCACAAGTTTTTCTTCTCATTCAAAGAGACCTACACAATCTTAGTAAACACTCAACAATGCACCCATTAACATTAGAAAAATAAAACAAACCTTGAAACTAAGTTAAGTTTGAGCTTGCAAAATGGGATCTAAAGTGTAAAGTATTATGAGATTCAATTCCAAATTATAAAAAAAATGAAACGAACCAGCAAACAAACTAATGCCTAAAATGCTAGAAAAGAGATCTAAAGATGAAATATTTATCATGCAAATTTTAGCTTTTTTCTAATGATAGACCTCAAAATGCAAAGGAGTAAACTATATGTAAGGCCTAGAATGAGAAATGCAATATTTAACTACTAACAAACTACAAAAGAAACTAACTCTAACAAGCTTTTGTTTTGTTATGTGTTTATGTAGGTGGATGGAAGGGAAGAATGGAAGACGAGGAGGAGTGAATGGTGGATGGAGGAGGAGGACGAATGCTAAAGGTTGGAAGAGAGGAGGACGAATGCTAAAGGAAGGGAGGGACAAATGGTAGATGGAAGAGGAGGAGGATGAGTGGAAGAAAAACTAGGAGCAGTGAATGGTAGAGGAGAGAAGAAAAACGAGTGAGGCAAAAACCAAGCAAGCCACAAATCAAAGGCAAGCTAGGCAACAAATCTCAAACTTGGAGAAAGGTAGGGCTTTTGGAAATCCACAGTTTGGATAGGTAGATCTAGTAACCGATTTAAACTTTGTTGAAAGGTTGATGGAGGAAGCAAGACTCCTTGTTTCTTGAGTTCACAAAGCTTGAAACTCTTTGGTCACATGCGGAGTGAAGATGTACCTGCCAAAAACCTTATACTTTGGAAAATACCTGCAAAACCAATGTACTCAAGCGAAAAGAAATAGATTCATAGTTTACTTGTGCTAGATTGTTAGCCCTCTTGAAACATAGATCTACAACTTAAGAATCCTAAGTACAAAAACAATACACAATATCACCTTGTTATAAAGTGAAGCATGGCCACGAAGAGCCTCCACGATTTGACCTCGAAAGTCTCGACTTTATTAATAATCAAACAGGTTACAAATCCTCCAGAGTTTCTTTGCTAAAAAGTCCATCGTTTCAGTGTCCTTTTTGATGTTGGTCAAAGCATTTAGTTGATGCCTTGGTTCCTTTTTCTCACCAAACTTTTCAGTGAAGGCGGTTTTGAAGGTAGCCAAGGTGGCAAATGAGTTGTTAGGTAGGTTGCTATACCAATCACCAGCTTTTCCATCCAAGGAAAGAGCAAACAACTTCATATAAACGCCATCATGTTGGTTTGCATGGTCACTGATATAGGCATTAATACATCTGGAGAAGTTTCTGAGATGTTGAGCAGCGGTAATGGCATCAGTGCCAGTATACGTTGGAAGGTTTTTGACAGCTTTGTCTGGAAGACGATGGGGTTGACCTGCTATCTGAGAAATATTGAGTTGAGTAAAATACTCACTCATGATGGAAAAGGAAACAATCAAAATTTTCTGGAAATAAAGTGTGGATGTCTGAAACAGACTCAGATCCAAGTTCTTCAAGGATCCGACGAGAAGCAAGTTTATTCAATCTCTTCCTGTAAACCTTTTTAGGCTCCGGGACGAAATCGAGTAAACCTTCAGAATTTCTTCTAGTAGAATACCTTGAGGTGTTAACTGACAGTGGAGTCGCCAGGTGGATTCAAGTCTAATTTTGGGGAGGGATTTGACTAAAAATCTACCAAACAAGGAAAGTAAAAGGCAGTGGAGTCACCAGATAGATATGAAATCTATCAAAATAGGTAAAAACTAGAAAAAACTAAGGTCATCTAGGAACAAAAAGATTTGTCCCCGGCAACGGCGCCAAAGATGTTGTCCGCCGAGATGCACACCGGCAGCAGAAATCTTGCGAAAGCTGTCTCTCTCACTAGAAGTGGGGAGAGGTGTGGCCTTGGGGGCAAGCAATGAGCTAGGTACTGTCACCTAAATCCCAACTCCTCCGTTTAGGCTAACTCCTAACGAAGCCAAGGGGGGTAGTCTCTACAAAGAGTTAACTATGGCTCATTGTGTTTTAAATGTTTTTTGGTGTTGTGATGCGGATGGGTGTTGTTTAGGAGTTTTTGAATAGATCACGAAATACTTTAAATGGAACACAAAATACAATGCAATCCACGTTGCAAAACAAGATTACAAGATCGAAGAAAAAACCACTTGATAAATTAAAGCAAAACAACCATGATAATGTAAATGCTCCAAATAGATAAATAAAAATAATGACAAGGGCTAGTGCCTTATGGAGTCAAAACAGTCTTAAGTGCCTTGGTTGCTTGATACAAGAGTTCAAAGTGGTAATGTTTGTGAGATCGTTTTGCAGTTTATCTTGGTAAATTAAAGATTTTAATGGTCTTGATTATTAGGGTAAGAACCAACAAGGTAATCAAAAGTCCGGAAATGTATACTTTGAGTAGCTATCCATGGTGATTTGACGGATCGTCCAGTTATCAAGGAATAAGTGTCTAATGCCTTAACTGCTCCGAAGTCTGAACAACGGTATGTTTTCGGCTCCACCTCCCAGAATAGCACTTTCAAGTATAAATCGAAGACAATGCCGGTTCGTTGGTTGTGGGGATAAAATTTTATTATGTGATAGAAGTTTTATCAAATCTAACACCTTTCTGAGTACTAGCCTAACCTTTTCGGGTTGGCAGAGCATACGGGTGTCAGATAACAACCAAGATAAATTAATTAATGGGGGTGTGAGTTGAAATTTTTATTATTTTTGAAAACACACAGTTCAACCCTCCGATAGAGAGCGCTCTTGATTTAGTTTTAAGACCAAAGTTCAAGAGACTTTAATTACTCTAAATGCATAATGCAAGGGAAATGCAAGACTATTATGCTCTCCGATAGAGAGTGCTCTTGACTTGGGTTACTTCAAGTTCAAGAGACTTTGTTCATTGTTAAGATAGAAGCAGTTATAAATGGGAACTCATATAATAACTCAACAAATGACAAAAATGAAATAAATTGAACAAGTGAAAGAACAACTACTTGCAAAATGAAAGACTAAACAAGATGCATAAAAGAAACTAGGCCAAATCTAACAATTAGCTAAGAAACAAATAACGAAGTGGGATCATCCTCCGAACAAGGTCGACCACTAGAACCGTTAGTCTCAAAAACCTTCCAGCTAGCTGGATGTCCGCAAGGATGCTAACGGGGAAAGAGAAGTAACCACAAAACTATGTGGCCCTGCCTCAAGTCAAGACTTGGAAGAGAACTAATCTAAGTACAGAAAGCAGATTTTAATCTAAGAATTGAAAATAAAACTAATCTAAGCATGCATGAACAAACTTTCCCAAATGGGGAAAGAGAAACTAAGTGTGGGAGGCACTATCCCACCTAGCCTTTTTATTACTTGGGTTACAATTGCCTTAGGAAAAATCCTTGAAAGATCTTTTTGAAGAAGAGAACAACCTAGTGAAGCAAAATTTATAAGCCCTTAATGGCTTTTACAAAGGAGAGTGGCTTTGGTTTTATTATTTGGTTTGAATCTTCTCCTTGAATGTACTTTGCTCTTCTTTGAGTATTGTTCCACAAGTTTTTCTTCTCATTCAAAGAGACCTACACAAGCTTAGTAAACACTCAACAATCCACCCATTAACATTAGAAAAATAAAACAAATTTGAAACTAGTTAAGTTTGAGCTTGCAAAATGAGATCTAAAGTGTAAAGTATTATGAGATTCAATTCCAAATTAAAAAAAAATGAAACGGACCAGCAAACAAACTAATGCCTAAAATGCTAGAAAAGAGATCTAAAGATGAAATATTTATCATATGCCAACACATCAAATCGAATTTTTGCATGATGAAGGGCAAATTCACTTGGAATTAATCACTGCTAGTGACTAGATACTTGACTGTATGATTATTGAGATGATTGGAATCTTCATTAATGTCCAGTGCCATGTCAATTAGCCTTTTATTTTAATCCATTTGGATTATTTTGGAGAGATTTGGATTATCTCCAAATATTCATCTTTTTATATTTTGATTAATAATTTCTCTGTAAATGGTTTTTTTGAGAAATTATTAATTATGACGTTGAATTGACATCCGAAACTTAGGATAAACTGGTCCGGGGATCATGAATGATTTTTGGCTTAAGGTTGAAGCCCTCAATCACTAAATTCGGATCCCGGATGACTGACATATTACAAATTGAAAATTTTCCATTTAAACTATGGAAAAATTTATTAAAATTTAAAAAATAATTAAAAACCCAAAACCGGAGGACCCGGTAAAATTTTTTCTAATGGTTCTATGGACCTAGGACATGACCAAAACTTATTCTAATAATGTCTAGTAGGCTTATATACATCAGTTGGACTCTAATAACCCCCCATGGCTAAAATTTTCAAAATCGGGCATTCTAGCTTTGGAGGAAGCGGGAGAAAACCTCATCGATTATAGCTCGACTATAGGCAAAGTATAATTGACAAGGGAAAAAAATCTCTGAAATACCTTAGTTGCTTAATCAAGTCATGGGGAACCGAGGCACTCAGAATCCTACTAGCACACTTTATTACAAACCCCATGGGGCCATGGTCATGTTGACTAAAAAACAAAACTGACTAGCCAAAATTGGCTAGGCACAAATGCTGGATCATCTGATACGCTGGAGTACAAACATTCATCATGTTTGTCAAATGGCGACTCTTCAGATAATCCAACTATGGTACAAAAAGTTGGTAACAGCCTGAAAACTTCTCTACAAGATGGATCAAAAAACCAATCCCACTTCTGGCCTTGTTGTCTTGAGAAGCCCCATCGAAACATGCCCACGGATACGTTGAAGGCAGGGAGAAAGGAAGGATGTCTCTGTTTTTTTTGGCTCGACATACCTTTTATAAAAATTGAACAGAGCACTAACTTGGTCCATCAAGATTTCAGTCTGAGGAACATAGGGAGTTACCTATCCAAAGATCCTGCTTCTGAAATCTGACTTCAACCATTCTCCAAACTTCCTGAGCAAAAGGACATTCCCGAAAGAGATTGCTTACCAATTCTTTAGCTTACCTACAAATCATACATATTACTGGGCCTAACCAGTTCATTTTTTGCAATCGGTCCCAAGTCAGAACTTTATTCGCAAGGATTAACCACATCAGTACAGTTGATTTTGGAGGAACCACTGCTTTCCATATCTTTGACCACCAATTATGCATAGAAGGTTCATCCAGCTCAAACAAAGATTCATACCTATATTTAGCCGAGTATTGCTCCCCTGCTCCTTTAAAGATCCAAGCTAATGATGTTGATGTAATTGTAACTTCGGAACATATTCACTTGTATTTTATATTGTTATTATTATTGTATTTTATTTGTACCTCCGACGAAGATGTTTATTCCTCTGGTTGGGGATGTCATTATTACATTTGGTCATGTAAAGTCATTGAGGTAAATCCTCCTTTGTAAGTTGGGGCAATAGTTCCCCCTAGAGTCCGTTGTATTACGGTTATTGAGTCCCCTAGAGAAGTCGGCCCAGTCAGGTATAGCTGGGGCCGACCTAGCTAGTGAAAAGGTCAAGTGAAAGTTAAAGTATAAATAGAGTGGAGCTCTCTCATTTGAACACACACACAAGTTCGCATAAGTGAGAGAGAGAGGACAAGTTCGCATAGGAGAAAGAGAGAGAAGCTGCAGAAGACCATCTTTGTGTTGGGGTTTTACTTTTGTGATATTGTATAGGTGACGATTCTATCTCAGAGGAAGTTGCGGGGTTTTCTCCTTTATGGTTTTGTTATCACACTATAGTAGCAGGGCTACTATCCTTGTTCAGCAGATATCTGCAAATTCCAGAGCTTTCATTATTCCAGAGCATGGCTATATATTTTGGATCACTCATGATCAGAGCAGTATATTATTTAGACCTTGTGTCAAGGCTGAGCCTTGAGAGTTCAGATTTGATGACTGATGTGACCCTTTATCCCATACAATTTCAGTTCAGTGCTTAGAGATGTATTGCATCAGTGTTTCAGATGGTACATGATGATTATTATTATGATGATGTTGTATGATCTATGGATGCTTTATCACTGACTGTGGATTATTATCTTGTTGATTTAGTCATGTTCATAGCATCTGCTTGGTATATATTTCCTGATGTGGCAAACTGTTTAAAATGAACTATAAATCATAAAATGGACAATTGCTTGCACATTTAGGTCATTTAACAAAACCCACTGGTTTTCCACCTTACATAGATATGGTCTTTCCTGACACCAGTTGTCTGCTAGTGTAGGCTTCATATTCACTTGACTCCATCCATACATGACCTTCATATTTGACTTTAAACCTTGACCTGTCTCATTTGACTTTCTGATACCGAGGACTTCCCCATTTTTCTACCTCTGTGTTTGGACCGCATCCCTGTATATTCAGTGTCTCGGCTCTAAGTTGGTGACAAAACTTGGCTTTGGTGAGTTGGATTGTAGGCCTAAATCATTCTGGTCGGTTGTCTCGATGTTTGGCATTGGCTCGAACTCCCCCTAGTCACTTGAGATTTTGTTGGCTAAAATTGAAAGCTCATGTTCTACCTATGGAAACTTATAAATTCGCCCATGGAAACTAAAAAAAAGGGCAAGAGCGATGAACAGCTAAAAATACTCCTCGAAGAGTATAAGAAAGGTCCAAAAAGCAATGGTTCTTAAAAGCTATATCTAAACAATTGCTGACCTTATATTTATTGGAAAAACATGCCCTGGATGAAAGCTGCAACTAGTTGTGCTTATTAGCACACCTGAGATCTGAAGGGTTATGTAGGCCAAAAAGGCCATAAAAAAATTGAATGATCCTAATGAACCTGGATCAACTTGATGTAGACATGATGCCTAAGTTGAATAAGCACTCTCTGAACAACTTATCCATTTGTGAGGCACAACCATCCCCCGTGTTATTTTGTCGAGCACAGAGTTTGTAGCTTTCCCCTTTCTCCCAGTCCAAAGCATTTTTGAGTTGAGTTAGACAGGTCAACCCCTTTGCCCAACCATGTTCCTAGCCTTCATCCTTCACTAGCAGTTTGACCATGTCCAATGGGTGAGTTTGTCATTTGAACTATTGTGCAAGTAATTTTATATAACAAAGGAATATGCTAACTTGATTAATGCCACTAAATGGATCTTATACTTTGAGCTAGGCTGTGAAAATGATTAGAGAAGCATGTCTTAGTCTACTGATGTGATTTATCCTTGGTTGTACATTATTGGGATCTGTGATGATGTGGGCCATGTATAGATGCCTATTGATGATGATTGATGGTCCCACATGCTTGATGATGATATCATATGATAGACATATGATGTAGATGATGATTGATCCAGTTCAGCAGATTTATTTATTACTTCAGATCAGCAGATTGTACATTGTCCATATATGGTGGACCCTACAGCTGGCCCATTAGGGCAACCCATGGTGTATGAGTACACATTTCTAGTGGATTTGGGTCTTCTGGATCCAATGAGACACTTATCTTTTAGTTCCGGGCACTTCTGACAGTGATTGATGCATTTCTACACTTGTTGACCAGATTTGGGGTTGATTTCCCATCTTGAGCAGCAGGGGCCCTGAGAGGCCAGTTCACCTAGGGCGCTGATGATGAAGGGGGTGGTCCAGCCACTTGTTTTTACCATTTACCCCCCCTTCTGGAGAGCCTGGTGGGCTCAGATGGACAGCGCATATGCCCCAGGAGGCAGTTTTGGCACTTTCACAGTTACTGAGGCAGTTAAAAAATGGGATAAAGTGGTCACTGAGAAAATCGATTTGGGCAATTGAGGCAAGGTTTTGGCATTTGGTTTTCACAGAGGTCTTCCAGGATGATCCCACTATCTTCCAGCCAGTTTTCACCATGTGGGTAGGCCTACAGCGATCACAGGAGGTCTTTTACTGCTTGTCTGTCACAGATTCTGAGGACAGATTTGGTCATTTATATTATCTTGGACATATTTTATTATTTTATTGTGCCTTGGGGATGAGCTAGTAAGGATTGATACCTCCTAGCCCCACCATGTGCTTATCTTGTTATGTCCTAGTCATTATGAGGTGGATTTTTATATTTTTACCCCTCTAGTGGATGACGTCATACTCCTATTGTACCATTTAGTTAGGACGTCATCATTATATTGGGTGATCCATGTGATATATTGTTATGATTTATTATTAGCCGTTGATTAGATCTTTTGATCTTTTAATCTTAGCCACTCATGTAAAAAAGTGGTTAGGATTGTACTCTCTCCCCATCCTATTTAAGGAGGGAGCCTCTCATTGTAAAATCATCTAGAGATTTTTGGCTCTTGGCTCTTGGAATAAAATTTCTATCTTTTGGAGTACATGCTTTTGGATTGGAGTGGATGTTGGTTGTTTCGATTGTAAATGCTTTTGTCCATTGCACTGGAGGATCTATTGTAGCTATCTTGCATATTTGCCTTATCTTATTTACAGGTTAAGAGGACGTTTTTGGACAAGTGCGAATTGGTGGGGAGGCTTGCCCTTCAAGCTTGGAGGAAGACGTTTTGGTTTGACAGGGAGTGGTTTTGCCTTTGTGTCAGCTATTCTTTGTTTATCTCTCTCTTGCTTGTATCTACCTTCAACATGTTAAACTGATTGATGCTTTGCTCCTTGGTTTGATAGGTTAGAGGGAATCACATGTGGCTTGAGAAAATCGATTTGGAAAGAGGGCTCCAAGAATTCTCCATTTGATCTTTGGCAAAGTAATCCTCGTCTCAACTAGCATTCATCTCTTCATCCAGGTATGCTCCAAGAGGTATGATCTTCTTCTTCCTTGAATCATCCATAATTTCTAGATCATAAAAACCCTAATTGATCAAAACCCTTGTTTTTGGTTTTTCTTAGATCTACTTAGATCTAGCCTTGCTTTTGAAGAGATATTGAAAACCCACCTCTATAGCATCCACCCCTAGTTGGATCTATAGTTTGGTGGTGATTGGCTTAGAATTGACACACTTTTCAAGGCAAAAAGCCCTCTTGAACCCAAATCGCACTTCCTAGAGAGAGGCTTGTTTGGTTAGATCTAGCACATGGGTAGGTGAGATCCCACTTGATTGGTAATCTACACACTTGATAACCTACCCCCAGATTCTTACTTTGGTGAATTCTACCTTGTGGACATCATTCCATGTTTTAAGGGGTTAAAACTCCCTTTTGAATTTCTTGGTACCTTAAAACTCAGATCTACTAAGATTTAACCCTTGGATTGACTTGATTTTTGGGATCTACATAGATCGGGGGTCAAGCCACTTGGATCTACAGTTTGGTGGCCATTGGACTTGATTTGGTCCACCTAACCCCTCTTTTAGCCCTCCTTGAGCAAAGTCGCACTCCCTTGGGTGAGTGAGTTTGCCACTTTGAGGAAGTGGGTGATTGAGATTTTCGTGGATTTGGAACAGCCATACCTTCAAACCTAGGCCTAGAGCATCAATTTGGACGATCTGCCTTGGGGGTAGCATTCCTTGTTTCAAGGGATTGTGGTCCACTTAAGGTCATTTCATGAAAACCTAGATCTATGAAGATCCAACCATTCAATCTCATCTAGCCCACTTGACTTGGCTTCTAGGTGTCCCGATCTATAGTTTGACATACCTTTTTGACCCCATTAGCCCATCCAACAAGGCACTAGTCCTCCTCAAAGCAAGTCGCACTCCTTGGGAATTGTGTCAAACCCTAGATCTAGTACATGGGTACTCCTAAAATTAACTTAGATCCATAGATCTAATCATTACCTAGCCTCTAGTACCAATTTCACACCTTAGCTTCACCTTGTGGGCCCACTTAAAGCCATTTCACACATCCCAAGAAAATAGGACCCACTTGTGTAAACATTTGGTACTACGCCTTGTCATCATACCCAATCATGTGGCCTAAATCATACATAGGTTGAAACACTAACAATTTCTCAAACCACCTTCAACCATACCTCAACTTCTAGGTCCACTTAGCCTTGCATTGGTTTCCGTAACTCATCATTTACTTCCCCTTAGAAACCTTTGTTTGGGTCCAATCAACTGTGATTGGTTATAGGGTCTCCCCCTAGGTCTTGTTTCACCTTGACCTAAAGCGAAGAGTGCCTCGGTTGACGTGACTCCCACCTTGCATTGGGAACTGTGGCATCTCTTGGGTCACCTCTTTAGTTGCCTGTCTCCTCTACCGTCCCAGATGGGATACCACTAGGGGCAACTACAAGTTGCGTGATAACAGGTTTCCCCAAGGAAATTCTTTGTGTCTATTGTGTTATGCTGTGCATGTTATTCTTTCAGTTAAGATCCTAGATAATATTGATTAAAAGTAGAAAATCTAACATGGTATCAGAGCTAACCTGAAAAGAAGACACTCTGCAGCTGCGGAAGCTAGGGCTTCTTAATTCTTAGTCTTCTCTCCACAGATCATCAACGAAAAGAGGCTAGGCTAACTCGCCCTAGGAGGGTGCATCTTTCTGTTGAAGCAGAACTTGATTCCGAGAATTTTCATTTTTTGGCCCGTCACTACTGCTGGAGGAAAATTGGGGCATCAGATATTTTGAGTTTCTGTTCACTGATTTGGGGAAGTGAGTACATTGGGAAACTCGCCTTGAGGAGGCGCATCTATTTGTCCAATCAGAAGTTCCAAATTCCAAGTTTGAAAAATTAGGGTTTCTCTAACAAACTGTAGGGCCAGCTAGCTCCAAAACCAGTTTGGGCATCTAAAAGTGGTTAGACCTAAAAGCTTTGCTATTTCCATTTGAAGTTCTCATTAAAGATGTCTCACCACACCAAGCTTGAGGATAAGCTTGAAGGAGCTGATAACTTCCGAGCATGGAAGTATAGGATTGCACTTGTCCTTGAAGAGAATGAATTGGACAAGTATGTGAATGAAGAGGTTCCAGCACCAGAGGGAGTTGAGGCTAAAGCCTTACACAAGAAGGACTTGGTTAAGGCCAAGAGAATCATTGCAGATTCCATTAAGGATCATCTCACTCCACATGTGTCATCTTTGAAGACACCTAAAGAGATGTTTGATGCTTTGACAAAGCTATTTGAAGGGAAGAACATAAATCAGAAGATGACCTTAAGGAACCAATTCAAGAATGTGAAGATTCAAAATGCAGAGACCATGCAATCGTACTTTACAAGGGTCTCTCAGATCAAGGAGCAACTTGAAGCTGTGGGAGAAAAGGTAGAAGAAGGAGAAATTGTGATGACCACCTTGAATGGTCTTCCAAGATCATGGAACTCATTCATTCAAGGGATTTGTGCTAGCAAGAAGTTAATCACATTCAGTAGACTATGGGAAGAATGTTCACAAGAAGAAGCTCGACTTGTGGCCCGAGAAGAAAAGATGGGTGCAAATGATGATCAAGCTCTCCCAATTCACACTAGAAGAAACCACAACAAGAGGGAGCACCATCATCACAGCAAGAGGGAGAACCACCATCAAAGTCAGAGGGAGAACTACGATAGACAAAGAAAACCCAGAAGATATCTATCCAACATTCGATGTTATGCATGTGATGAGAAGGGACACTACTCCAGAGATTGTCTCAGAAACATAAGCTCCAACAAGAAGAGACATCATGCTCACATTGTTGAAGATGATGAACCCGCAAGGAAAAGAACCAGAGAAGAAGAAAGAGAAGATTCTTCAAGTGATGAAGAATATGTATTGTAATGAAGGTAACTAGTTACAAGGGTTCATTCAGAAGGTTCCACCTCATAAGGTGAAGCTAGAGATGACTTTCAGTATTACATGAAAGGAGTAGGAAAAGATCCTACAAAGTTGGACTCCAGAAACAAATAAGGATCAATGCTCTATGGAAGAACCTCTCATCCATTTCGGCATTGGTTAAAGATGCAGAAGAAGGAGAACACAGTCTGTTCCAGTACAAAGAACAAGTGATCTACAATGTAGAATACTTGCTCAACATTTTCGATCATAAGCAAGAAAGGCACGGAACATCAGAATCAGACGATGAAGAAGAACACTCTGTGAGAGACTCCAGTAGTTCCTGCAAAGAAGCAAAGATCAAGAGTGAGTCCACCCAACAAACAAACAAAGATAAGTAGTTGAATTGTCATTTCTTGTATATCAAATTATTTAAATAATATTGTTCAGTCATGTATATACTTATGTTCCTAGATTTAAGATATGTATTACACATGTTAGAAAAGTTGCATTAATGAACAGTGCACTACTAATATGCATGTGATGGGTAAGTGGCCTATGGTACTATACAACATTCCATTGCTACTTATCTAGAATGAAACCTTTTTGCTGACATGTTGAGAGTAGTGCACGCTCTTAACAATGTTCTGGTAGAGATGGAAGGCATCTAGAAAGTTACCGTATGAATACGGGATATGGATGAATGTTGTGTTGAAACCTTGGCTAATATAATTGCATAACTGTGTGATCTATGTCCTTATGCATAAGAATTTGTTTTGTAAAATATGAAATGTTTCTAACCACACAACTGTATTGACTTGTAGGAAAGATCGTGTACCATCACCTACAAGAAGGACTTGTTTCGAAGAATAAGCGACGAAGACTCGGCCTACAACAAATCCAAAAAGTTACCTATTGAAGACACTGAAGAACCTGAAGTTCCCAGGATCAGAGATACAACAATGGAAGAAGCGATTCCTGAAGACCACGAAGACCGCGAGATGGAAGAACCACAAGAACCTGTAGATCCACCTCGTGAGAAGAACTCCCACAAGAGGAAACCAACATGGGTACGAGAAACAATACAAGATGCAGAGAAGTATGGCGCTCCAGAGGGGATGCATAGAGAAAGCAAGAGACCTAGGCCATACTCCAGTTATGTAGCCCTGTTGTGTGACATCATTGACAAAGAACCTGCCAACTATGAGGAAGCGACAGGAAATAAAGAATGGAAGGATGCCATGATTGAGGGGTAGCAGTCGATCATGAAGAATGATGTCTGGGAGGTAGTTTCGAGACCAGAAGGGAAGTTTGTTGTGATGTCTAAGTGGATCTACAAGATCAAGCATGCTGTAGATGGCAGCATAGAGAAACACAAGGCGAGGTTTGTGGCACGTGGCTTCTTCCAGAAGGAAGGCAGAGATTATGAGGAGACATTTGCACCTGTAGCCAGATACACTTCCATCAGATTAGTACTTGCATTGGCTGCAGTGATGAAATGGAAGGTATACCAGATGGATGTCAAGACAACGTTCTTGAATGATGTAGTAGAAGAGGAAGTGTACATTGAGCAGCCACTCGGATTTGAGACGCATGACAGGCAGATTCATGTGTGCAAATTGAAGGTGGTCTTGTACGGATTGAAACAGGTACCCAGGACGTGGTACGACAGGATGGATAGTTTCCTGATGAGCTTTGGCTTTACCAAGAGTAAAGCAGATTCCAACCTTTACTACAAGGTTGAAGTAGGAAATCGAGTGATACTTCTACTTTATGTAGATGACCTGTTTGTAACAGGGGAGGATGGGCTCATTGCAGATACAAAGAGGAAAAGAGGAAACTTGCCGTAGAGTTCGAGATGAAGGACCTGGGTATGATGCCTTATTTCCTAGGCATGGATGTGTGGCAGAATGCGGATGGGATCTTCCTTGGACAAGGGAAGTATGCAGTGGAGATTTTGAAGAGGTTCAAAATGATGGACTGCAAGGCTATGGCCACACCCATGGCATCGAACTTGAAGCTACTATGTGTTGCTTCATCAGAGTCAGTTGATGCCACGATGTATTGTTGGATGATTGGGTCATTGAAGTACCTGACGAATACAAGACCTGACATATGCTTTGCTGTGAACACATTGAGCCAGTTCCTGACGGATCCAAGACATGTTCACCTGATTGATGCAAAGCATATATTGAGGTACCTGAAGGGTACAGTTGATTATGGGCTCAAGTATGACGTGAATTAGAAAATTAACCTATAGGGTTATGTTGATTCAGATTGGGCAGGTAGTGCCGCTGATAGGAAGAGCACTTCGGGATGTTGCTTCAGTATGGGGTCCGGTATGATCTCCTGGTTTAGTAGGAAGTAGTCTTGCGTGGCACTGAGTACAGCCGAAGCAGAGTATGTTGTAGCTTGTTCGGCTAGTTGTGAGGCAGTATAGCTTAGGAAGCTACTGTCTGATTTGTTTGATCTCCAGTTAGAGGCGACTTGTATATTCTGTGACAACCAGAGTTGTGTGAAGTTGTCCAAGAACTCGGTGTTCCATGGCAAGTCGAAGCATATTGAGATCAAGTACCACTATATCAGGGATATGGTGTAGAGAGGAGCAGTGAAGCTCCAGTATATTGCAACGGACGAGCAGATAGTCGATGTGTTGACCAAGCCGCTAGCCAGAGTGAAGTTCGAGTACTTTAGAGAGAAGCTTGGTGTTCTCCAGATTGAGGTTCCTTCCAAGCGGAAGTGATTAGTTCAGAAGACACAGATGCACATGGGCCATTCTCGCATAGTGGCAGGCTCGTGCCTCCTATGTTGGTAGATGTAAGGGTCGGGCCATTCTTGCATAGTGGTAGGATCGTGCCTCCTATGTTGGTAGATGTAAAGGCCGAGCCATTCTCACATAGTGGTAGGCTCGTGCCTCCTATGTTGGTAGATGTAAGGATGAGCAATTCTTGCATGGTGGTAGGCCAATGCCTCCCATGTTGGTAGATGTAAGGGCTGAGCCATTCTCGCATGGTGGTAGGCCAGTGCCTCCCATGTTGGTAGATGTAAGGGCTGGGTCTCGGTCTCGCATGGTGGTAGGCTTGTGCCTCCCATGTTGGTAGACGAGGTCTCGTATGGTGGTAGGCTCATGCCATCCATACTGGAGACGTCCATCGGTCATAAGACATTGTGTGTGCGCCTAGGCAGGATCTCGCATGGTGGTAGGTTCGTGCCTCCCATGCTGGTAGACGCAGGCTGACCGTTGTGGGACATGTGATGTGCATCTGGGTTGTGTTCCGTGTGATGATGAGATGATCTGAAGACGATGAGGCGACAGTAGGAGACGTAGGTGTTTGAAGAGGCAATGTAATGACTGGTCCTAGGTTGTACCTACTTGATGGATTGCTCGCAAAGATGATGAATACCTACATGAGGGCTAGGCCTACATCCAACATGAAAAAAGGCTGGCACTGTAGAACTTCCTATGACGAGTAGATTCGAGAGATGTCACCAATGATGATCGACATGATGAGGATTGCAGCAACGACAATGATGATCTAGTGTTGATGATGATGTTCCAGCATTGAAGATGATCCAGCGATGAAGGCTTGTGTCCAGATGTGTTGATGACTGTGGCAAGAGAATACCTTCCTAGTTAAGAGGGAGTGTTGATGACTGTGGCAAGAGAATACCTTCCTAGTTAAGAGGGAGTGTTGATGTAATTGTAACTTCGGAAGATATTCACTTGTATTTTTTATTATTATTATTGTATATTTTATTTGTACCTCCGACGGAGATGTTTATTCCTCCGGTCGGGGATGTCATTATTACATTTGGTCATGTAAAGTCATTGAGGTAAATCCTCCTTTGTAAGTCGGGGCAATAGTTCCCCCTAGAGTCAGTTGTATTAGGGTTATTGAGTCCCCTAGAGAAGTCGACCCAGTCAGGTATAGTTGGGGCCGACCTAGCTAGTGAAAAGGTCAAGTGAAAGTTAAAGTATAATAGAGAGTGGAGCTCTCTCATTTGAACACACACTCACTCACACAAGTTCGCATAAGTGAGAGAGAGAGGACAAGTTCGCATAGGAGAAAGAGAGAGAAGCTGCGGAAGACCATCTTTGTTTTGGGGTTTTATTTTTGTGATATTGTATTGGTGACAATTCTATCTCTGAGGAAGTTGCGGGGTTTTCTCCTTTATGGTTTCCCCGAGGAAATTCTTTGTGTCTATTGTGTTATGTTGTGCATGTTATTCTTTTAGTTAAGATCCTAGATAATATTGATTAAGAGTAGAAAATCTAACAAATGAATCCTCTTCGTCCTTTAATCGAATATGCGCTTGAGAAAGAGATAGTACATAACTGTCCCAAGCTTGTCCCCAGACACCTGCTATACCAAGGTCCAGAGCTGATAACCATCCTTGCTGCCACAAATTGGTTGCTCCAGGATTGGAAACTTTGTCCAGTGTAGCCTGATATGAGTCTTGTAAGAACTTGATGAGATATCTTGGCAAAACAACTTGAACTTTCCTGTCCATAATTGTGTTTGCTCCCACTCTAATGGATTTGCCATGCCTGAATTTCCTAGCAAGGAATCTACTGATGACAGGGAAGGCTCTTGAAAGAGATTTCCAATGATTTGAAGCTTGACTTATTGGTTTTGTCCTCTGCCCGATCTAGTCGAAAATAGACCCAGGGGCAATGTACTTCACAATCAAGATCGATCTCCATAAACTATCCTTAGTGAGAAAGTTTGACAACGATTTTGTTGCCAAAGCTCTGTTGAAATAAAAGATATTTTTGAGATCCCATACTCCTCGAGACTTGGAAGCTACCAGCTGAGACCACTTGACCAGGTGGAAACCTTGAAATTCACTTTTCCCTCTCTAAAGAAAATTGAAACAAAGCTTCCTAATGCGAGATAAAACCCCTTTTGGAATAGAGGCGAGATGGTGTCAATACACCGGATTTGCTTCTAATATAGATTTGACCAGGACTTGCTTGCCTCCCTGAGAGATCCATCTATTGCACTTGTTAAAGAAATGTAACTGCAGAAGATATTCTAAATGTGCTTGTCTATTGTATTATTGTATTCCTCCTTCGAGAGATGTCATTGATGTAATTGATAATGTAAGAGTCATTGAAAGAGTCAATGTAAACCCTAACTATTAGGTCGGCCTGGAAATATCTGGAAAATAATATTTTATTGTAAAGTGTACAGGTCGGCCCAGTTAGGTGAGTCAAGCCGACCTAATTAGTAAAAAGGTCAAGTCACTTGTTTAGTATAAATAGGAGGTTGAGTTGCTCATTTGCGTCACTCATCTCACTCACTCAAGTTCGCATAGTAGAGAGATAATATAAGATAAGATAATTATATTAATGTCCAACTAATGACCACAAAGTAGGTCAAAGGGACTACTGATTGCAATGATGTTCATACAAAGCGGGAGAACCAAATGATCTCCTATAAAAAGATACAATGCATGAAGAAAGAAAGAAAAGAATGAAGTGAACTGGACTGAAGTATGAGAGAGCTTCGACTGCAGACGGGAATCCAGAAACCCGCAATGGGGTGGAGATGCCCTAGCGGAAAAGATCCAGGAGCGAATAGGTCTTAGGATGCAACCTATCTCTCCTGACATTCGAGGCTGAATGAAGAGGACTGAAGAAAACTCAACAAAGTCTGTTGTCCCGATGAAGGGTTGGTAGAGAGTGCGGATTGCCCACATACTCGTGAAGGAGATAAGCTGTATTCTCTTGGGGTTTTATCTTGTACTTGGTGAATTCTATATTGAGGAAGTTTTGTCGGGGTTTTCTCTCGTGTGGTTTCCCCAAGAGAAATTTTGTGTTCTTTGTGTTTGATGTGCTTGTCTTTCTTTCAGTGCGTATATTGTTTAATGTTATTATGCTAAACAAGTAAAAACTTAACATGGTATCAGAGCAGGACTGAAAGAAGACATTGTATAGCCTCTGCTACTACAGAAACTAGGGCTTCCTATTCCGGGAGCTCTCTCCACAGATCAGCTGAAAAATAGGGTGCAACTAACTCGCCTCACTAGGGCACATCTTTCTGTCGAAGCAGAATTCAATTTCGAGAATTTTCATTTTTGGGTCCAGGCCTGAAAGAAGACATTGTATAGCCTCTGCTACTACAGAAACTAGGGCTTCCTATTCTGGGAGCTCTCTCCACAGATCAGCTGAAAAATAGGGTGCAACTAACTCGCCTCACTAGGGCACATCTTTCTGTCGAAGCAAAATTCAATTCCGAGAATTTTCATTTTTGGGTCCACCACTACAGCCCAAAGAACTAAGGCATCAAGTTTTTGGAAGATTTGCTCATAGATTTGGGAGAAAGAGTACATGGCTCAACTTGCCTTGAGGAGGTGCATTTTTTCATCCAGTCAGTTTCCCAAGATCCTGAAGTTGGAAAATTAGGGTTTCTCTGTCAAACCCTAGGTCAAGGTAGAAGATTCTTCAAAAGGACAACTTTATTGGTAAGTACTATCTCCAATCTATTTCCATTTGAGGTTCTCACATTATCAAAATGACAAACACTACCAAGCTTGATGAGAATCTTGAAGGAGCTGAGAACTTCAGGGCATGGAAATATAGAGTCATGCTCATTCTTGAAGAACATGACCTAGAAGGCCTTGTAAAGGAAGAAGTTGCAGAACCAGAAGGAGATGAGGCCAAAGTAAGACACAAGAAGAACATGATCAAGGCTAAGAGGATCCTTGCTGACTCTATCAAAGATCACTTGATTCCTCAAGTGTCTTCAAAGAAGACCCCAAAATAAATGTTTGATGCTTTGACCAGTCTATTTGAAGGAAAGAATATTAATAGAAAGATGATTTAGTGACACTAATTTCCATTCCAGTTGCTTGACAAAAAATGCCCAAAATCTCTTTGAATTTGACACACTCCTTCCAATTGAGCACCCAACAGAATAATATCATCCATGAAGAACAAGTGCGCTAGGAATTCCTGGTTACAGAATGACACCCCAATAATCCTTTGATTCCTTCTTTCTTCTTGGATTAGTCTGCTCAACCCATTTGCTATTAGTAAGAAGAGAAAGGGAGAAAGGGGGCATCCCTGTCCGAGGCCCCCTTGATGCCTTAAAAGAAGGGAGATGGGGCTACGTTAAATTAGAATTGCAAAAGAGGTAGTCTCGATGCATCCCATTACCCATGAGGTGATCTTCAAATTAAACCCAATTTGAAGTAAAATGAGACGAATGAAAAGCCATGAAGCTTTATCATATGCCTTAGAAAGATCCAATTTGATAATCCCTACCCCCTTGTTCTGTAATTTGAGTGTAGACCTTCTTGGGTAGCCCCCACAACTTCATGAATCGATCGACCCTGAAGGAATCCGAACTGTTCCCTGGAAATAGTCCTGGAGAGGACAAGCTTGATTCAGAGAGCAATAATTTTTGCCATTAGCTTATAGATCCCATTACACAGCGAGATAGGTCTAAATTCACCACAAGATATGGGATTATCCTTCTTGGGGATCAAGGCTAGAAAGGTCGCATTTATAGCACCAGGAACAATACCGAAAGCTCGAATTTCCTCCATTACTTGGAGAATATCATTTCCCAACAATTCAAAAAAATCTAAGAAAAACTCTGTAGCCCATCCCACTTGAACAAGGGCTCTTATCCTTCTTTAGGAGCTGAAGAACAAAAATAATTTCATCCTTTTCTATAGGGTGGAAACATAACTCATTGTCTTCTTCCCACACCGAGCTAGGAAAAAGCGTGAGCACCTTGAGCATGCTATCAATGCGAGTTCTTCCTGGGTCTGAATATAAAGAAGAAAAGTATCCTGAAGCCAAATTAGCTAGCGGAGCGAAGCCTTGTTGGACACACGGAGCACACTGAGAGGGGGGGGTGAACAGTGTGTGTAGCTTTTATTACTTTTTTTAACTTTAACAATCATCAGCAGCTTATTCAATACATCATTCATTAATGCATTATCACATTATCATTATATCATCAGCATTATTAACAGTTACAGCTCATCATATCATCATCACATAGGAAGCATACAGTACACAAGATTTTTACGTGGAAACCCAAGTCCTGGGGGAAAAATCACGGAAGCCTTTATAATAATAATTTACCAGCAACTACTGGAAGGAGGCAACAACCCCCTTTGTTACAAAGACTTCAATTCTCCAGCTACAACTGGAAGGAGGCTACAACCCCCTGCTTTACAGGCTACAACCTGAAGGAAGCCTTAGCTCCCTAGATTTCCTTGCCCCGTCCTACCACCCTGATATGAAGATAGAAACTGAACTACTGAACCACAAACTGCACTGATCCTGCGGACCTGCTATCCAACACCTGTACCACACTGCACAATCTAAACCACACTGCACAACCTGTACCACACTGCAAAACCACTTTCACTGCTCATCAACTGACCACTGCTCATCAACTGTCCACTGATCATCACAACTGTGCCACATTGTTCATCAACTTGTACACTCAATCTGTCCAATCTAACTGTACCAATCAATCTGTCTGCATAAATCAATCTGATGTTCACATTATTTAATTTAGTAAATTTGAGTTCAATCAACTGTATACCAAACCACCTGGGTCAAACCAACTGCTCATACAACTCAGCCAATCTGAGTTAGACCAACTGCACATGTAACCTATTCGTCTGAATCAATGTACTCATTGCTCATAGCCACTGGTCATCATTTCATTATTGTCATCTATATATTGCTGAATACATCACTGAGCATATATATATATAATCCTGTGTTCATTACTGAGCATATTACATATCACTGAGTGTCTTACATTACTGAGCATATCATATCATTACTGTGTCATACATATCATTGAGCATATCACTGTGCAAACTGATCATTACTGAGCATACATATCTTCACTGTTTATATCACTATGTATATCATCATTGTGTAAACTCAGCATACATATCGTTACTGTGTAAACTGAGCATACATGTCATCACTCTGTGTATCATCACTATGTAAGCTGAGCATACTTTTCATCACTGAGCATATACACTACTGAACATCATCACATCATTGAGTAATCACTGAGCATAGGTGTAGATATCATATTACATCATATGACTAGCACATCATATCACTGTCTAATGTCTGAGTGTAGGTATCATCATCATCACTGTATATAGCAATAACATTTAGACATCATTGTGTATGTATCATATTATCATACATATCATCACAGGCATATTGTATGCATCATTTCATCATAGGGTATGCATCATCATCATAAAATATGCATAATTGTCACTCTAGTGTGCACCATGTATGCATCATCAACATCAAGTATACATCATAATGCATAGGAGAGCATCATCACACTATGGTATGCATGTACATCATATTGTATAGGAGTGCATCAACTTCATAGAGTGTACATCATTATCACATGCATTATCATCATAAAGTGTATAATATCATAGCATAAAGGTATGCAACATCATCATCATATCCTCCATAATGACTTCAAATATATATACCAATATATAGGGTCACATACTAATATCAAAGATGAACTCTATCCATGAGAGACATGTGCCATTACAAGAGAAACCCAGAAGCATGAGCCATACCTTTTTGAAGATCATAAGGTCAAGAAACAATAGACAAACCAAAATAAACTTTAGATCATGTCATCACATAGCCCTCTTAACAAGCTTTCCAACGAGCCAAGAATTTTGTAAATCCGATTCCGTATGAGAAAGTTATGCCAATTTTAGTAAAGATGCCCAAAAATTTCTCCTCCACAAAATTTCGCACTTTTCTCCAAGGGTTGCGAAATTCCAATTGATGAGAAAATGAAATGTTTGATATTCTATTTATATAGGTCGTGGAGGAAGGTTATTACTTCAAACAGGGCCGACATGCAATTCAAAATTACAAATAATTAAATTTTCTTTTGTTAGGTCGGCTCACCCAAAAAGGTGGGGTACACCAACTTCAAAAATTCATATCTCTTCAACCATAAGGAGTTAGAAGATGCTCCACATATCAATGGAAATGGCTTGACGAGGACTATCTCCCTATGATGGGTTTATTTGCAAATTCTTGGTATAATACCCTTAAATTATTCAATGTGTCCAGGACGTCAAAGACCCCACACATGAGGGTGCCAAAGACCATACCATTAACTACAAGAGTTTCAAAGTCTTCTTCAACATATCAAGGCACGTCCGTGGGATCTACCTCCATCTACATCCCAATAGCCATATAACCACAAATAGGACCATACATCACCATGGTTCAAGACCCAAGGCACCGCATGCAAGGTTTTTAATCATACCAACCAAGACTCCAACCAAGCCACCATATGCCATTGTGCAATGGGCTTCAAGAACCGGACTTGTGGGCTTAAGGACCAACTCCATCAACATCAAGTGCAAGTGCTTAAACTTTTCAACAAAGGCATGGACATTATCAAGCATTTCGTTTTAAATGACCACATAATGGGTCATTTCTACCTATCAAGATCATGGACTTCACCATCAAGCTATGACATCAAAAATCATCAAGGGTGGGTTCAAGGACCAAGCTTCCAAGTATAAGGGCACCATCATTACGGATCATGGGCTTCTTCAAACTTATGGGCATATGACCAATTTGTGGGCTTTCATCATGATTTCCAAGGGCTTCTTCAATGACACAAGGTCATCATAGGTGCCTTAAAAGCATATGTAATGGTTTCATTACCAAATGGGTTCATAGCCATCAAAACCCCAAGATAAGGGTACTAAGGGCTTCATGACCTCATCAACTTTAAATGACGATAACTCATCAACTGTAAGGAGTTAGGAGACACTCCATATATCAATCAAAAGGGCTTAATGATGGCTATCACCCTATGAGGATCTTGGTTGCATTGGCAGGGTCCTTCAACTTGTTTTCTTTAATTAGTGTAGGATCTCTTCAAGGATATCATCAAAAGAAAGACTTCATCATGTAAGAGCACAAGTCAATTGTGTGAGGGCTACATTCATTCAACAATCAATCAAGAGACCATAAAAGTACAACCAGGAGCAGGGGATATAACAATGGACTCAACTGGGACCAAGATACAACTTAGGTGTACTCACCCAAGTTAATGGGTAGCCAGGGCTTTTGGCATTGTCCCAAGGCCTCCAAGGGCTTCAAGCTTGGGCTTGGACAAAGTCAAAAGGTTTCCTCTTGACATAGACAACCACAAACCAAACACTAACCCTCAGGGGCTCCACAAGGGGCACCAAGATGCAACTGTTGTCATCAATGGCCAGGCACTGTTGGCATCAATGACAACTTAATCAACAAGCCTTTGATTGCCCGACCCTTGTTATCCTGCAACTCCCATATTGAATTGTTGTTTCTACGATGCCTTGCAAAATTTTGAAAGAACTTGGTGTTTTGATCTCTTGCCTCCAACCAGACAACCCTGCTCTGTAACCTCCATTCCAACTCTTTATCTCTAAGAATCTTCTCCTTCTCCTGAACTAAGGACGATATCCTCATCCTCTCTTATGCTGGAAAAGTCTTGAACTGAGATTTTTATAATGTTGGCATGGCTGCTCTTCAATTTCCAAAAGTTTGGCTTCCCCGACCATCCTTTTCCCTTTGTTCCAACTTGCTACTTTCTTTTTCAATGCTAAAAGCTTGTTCGCAAATTGTCTCCCTGTTGGTTTATGATCATTAGCTCTAATATGGCGCTAGGACTCCTGCACTAGCTTCTGAAAGTCGGGATCTTCTGCCCAACTAGGGTTTTAACTTTTACTTAAAGGGTATTTTGTGCTTATCAATGTTCACCTCGAGCTCCATCAAAACAGGGAAGTGATTTGATAAGATTCATTTACCCAAGATTTGAAAATTCCTACCTCTTCACATAAAGACTCGTGCATGAAGAAACTTTCCAGGTGTTTCGCCACTCTCGCTCCCCCCACCCTTCTATTACACCATGTAGGGGAAATAGTCTCAGGCTTGACATCTATCCATCCATTTGAGTCGAGTAAATCCTGAAGGAACACCGCAAGCCGATCCTCATGTGCATGTTGCCCCCAGATTTCCTCATTAGAAAGAACAAAATTGAAATACCCTCCCGCAATACACTACCGCTCTTGAATAGTATTGTGATTAAAGAACTACTCTCAAAATTCTTGCTTGTTCTCATAAGGACCATAACAATTTAGAATAGAAAAATGAAGATCTAGTTCCTTTAAAAAGACCTCCAAATATAACATCAAAGAACTAGCAAAAGAACCTTCAATTTCCAAAGAAGAATTAACTTCTGACACCAATCTGCCAAAACTAATGTTTACGTCCAGGGCAAAAAAGGACCACCCCCTAAATGCTTTTTCCAACGTCGAAATGGCCGCATCACCAGCCACCATAGATTCCTGAATCAAAATAATATCTGGAGTTTTTGAACTAATCAACTGTTGGAGGGAAAGGATTTTGGCTTGCCCTCTCAAGCCACGAATGTTTATTGAAAGAACCTTCATTTGGAAACCCCCTCGAGGGCCTCTGCTCTTTAAGCGCCCTAGTAATACTAAGCTGCATACCTTGGCAAATTTCCTTTTTTTCTTGCTCCTTAGCATGATGCAGCTTAGACTTTCTATCATCAAAATTCAAGCCACCTTCTATCTTATCCCTCGATCTCAACATGTTGGGACCTTGTAAGCTCCCCCTCGACACCTAGCTGTCACCTTTTTTTGTACTCGACACACCTCTCTTATTTTTTGAGCCATCTAACAAGTCAATGACTAGATCGCTTGCCACCTTTACAACTAACTCCCCCAGCCCCTACTCAACTTTGGCTACGTGCTCATCAGACTCTGCTGATTGCACGTTCGAAAAGAAAGGTGGCGGAGCCGAGCTTTTCTTCATACTTTCTGAGAGCATTGTTTTTGTTTTTTTCCCATAAGTCAACAATTTTATCCATCTGGCTAGGTGAGAATTCAAGACCCTCGAACAAATTCTGCACCATCATTGGAGCCCTTTGATTTGATAGTGGCTCAGCCTCTCTGGGAAGAATGAGATCTTGCACCATGTCGTCTTCTCTTAGAGGAACAATTTCTTCTTTGATGCCTTCTGACTCCTTCGCAACCCCCACAACCTCCTCTGCCGACGTTTGAATGTTGATATTTACGTCTATCTCCTGAATATCTACTTCAATAGGATCTGTTGTAGAAAGCCTCTACCTCTTTTCCAACAAAGCTTTTGACACAACTTCAGCCCTATCCTTAGGAAATTTCCTCCTCCAAACCTTCGAAGAGAAGGAAAGCAAATAGTTTCCCACTACATGGCCATATTTATGGAAGTGAACACATCGGAAAGGAACATTGATATAATTCGACACCCGAGGGAAAATCACATCTCCCACCACAAGGTCTATGGTCTCAAAAAGACCCGCCTTTAAATCCACCTCCACCAAAATACGGGGCACTGATCTGGACAAAGAAGAAAACAACCTTGCATCAACCACGACAAACTTGTCAATAACATTTCCAATGGCTTTCAGACCCTTCAGAAACCAGAATTTTAGATGAAGACATGACAATGTGACCCAAATAGGGATTGCTTGCAAAAAATCTTTAGGCACATTGAACAGTGGATGCCACTTCTTTAACACCAACGAAGTTCTACCAATTCCCGACATTCTCTCCAACATAGCACGAGCATCCTTCAATGACAAAAATTTAAAACCAAACCAACCACGAGCTAGACTAAATATTTCAGGCTTACCTTCCACAATTGGGCACCAATTCTCCTGGATCCATTGATGCAACTCACGTTTGCTCACCCTTCTTCCACGAAGTTTTCCCACCAGCGTACAATCCACCGTTTTTGGAATGTCTAAGGTGGGGACATCCATGCCAACTTTGAGCGCCACCCTTGGAGTCTTCGATATCGCCACCTTATGTTTTTTCACCACCGATGTCGAACTCCTTCCTGCTGTGAGTTCTTCAAGTATCACTCTGCTCCTGAAAAAACCCTCCGATTCTACTTCCCAATCTTGGCTCATGCGAACATACCGGAGTGGGGACGATGGGACCAGAGAATTATTGTTTGAAAAGGGTAGATCTGGCCACGACAATTGTAGATCTGAAGCAACCCTTCTCCGATCTGCCATCAACTACTGATTCAGAACATCGGGGGCTCCACAATTATTAAATGAAATGGCTTTCCTCACTTGCATTTCCGGGTTTGCGTCTGCTGCCATAACTGAAGATATGGACTTCGTTGGGTTATGATTACCCACCCACGGATCAGAGCCCTTTCTAGTAGACCCTGCACATGAACCATCGGAACCTTGAAACTCAAAGCTTCTCGTCGCTTACAAAGACATCTGAGTGCGAAAGGGAATCCTTGGAATAGTCGACTAATTGGATTGTGTTACCGGGCAAACTAGCAGGGCTAGTGCTCAGTAAGCGATTATAAGAAATGTGACCCAATGCCACCTCGATCACAGTTCTATCTTCTTCGGAGAGTCGTAACCTCCTAGGGGAAGGACCCTGAAATATCCTGCAAGACACTAGCGCAACAAAGGACTATGTTCTCTATGCAAAGTCAGTTTTGACCAAGTGCCTAATGGAATCTATGAATAAGATAAAACTAAGAAATCTTATTAAGTAAACGATGTTATTATCGTGTAGCCAGCATTCATATATCAAGTGAGTATTTGCATAATCAACTACCAACTCATTTAATGTTATTTTTACCAATGAAATCATAAGATATGTTAGCATTCGTAAGTATTGGCATAGTGTAGCAGCAGAGTTGTGATACATCAATTTGTAAGAAGTAAGGACTCAACCTAAAATGTTAACAACCACTTTCAAATCTCCGTTTAAGCAGTATTCAGCACCACTAAGAGCAGCATAGAGTATAGGTGAAACTCAACATTTAAATGACATTATCCATGCGATTTTATTGTACTTGAAAAGTTGAAACAAGATCATTCACTGTGAAAATAAACAAACCTCAGACTGCTGCAAATGTAAAATTCAGATCTCTGTGCATATTCTATAGCAGCAGAATAGCAACATTGTCAAATATGTGAGAACTCTGTGATGTAAGGCAAATAGGAAGACCAAAATATATGCATGAAGTTACTCAGATTACTGATTTTCAGGCTATCTATGCATGTCAATTTCGGATCTGTTTTGTAGTAGAAATAAGGCTTTGATTTTCACTAAGCCAGAACACAATTATCAAACATTTAGATGTTGCAAAAACACTAACTGGCATTCAAATTTATATCTCTTTTTACTGTATGGAAGTGGGCTCAATGCACCATTTCTGTGTGTAAAATAACATCAGAATTTTATCACTTTAAATGCACTCAGAAATGTAAGTTTCAGATTGCTTATGATATCATCCAAAGAATTTCTTATAGCAAATAGTGATCACTTGTTTTGTGCTTACGTAATGAAGCGAAGGTGATGGGAGAAAAGAGATGGCAGCAGAAAGGTGATGGGAACAGGGAGGAAGAGTGATAAAAGGGAAGCGAAGGGATGAAGGAAGAAAAGGGAAGAGAAAGAAAAATGAGAGGGCAGTGAAGTCTGGAGAAGGGATCTGAAGGTGCAGAAGGGAAGGAGGAGGGAAGGGATGAGGAAGAGGGCAGCGAGGATGGTGGAAGGGAGGAGCTGATGCAGGAGCATCGGGGCCTAGGCAGATCAGTCGAAGTTGATCGACAGGAGGGGGAGCCGACCAGCGGGGTTGCCGATGACCACTGGTGCGGAGAGCAGGTTGACTTGTCGAAGTCAATAAGTCGAGCAGAAACAGTCGAAGTGCGATCGACTGGAGCAGCACAACGGATGTTGCGATTGGTCGAGAATCGATAGGAATTAGTCGATAGACGACAAGTGAAAGGAGTAAGATGTCGGGTAGTCGACGAGTGGTCGAACTACGGTGCGACAGGTTTGGCAGAGCCAAGCGCGGAGGAAAGGGAGGCCTGGCGAACCGCAGAAGATGAGAAACAAGCCGACAAGAAGGTCGAGATGTGACCGACTGTTGTAGCAGGGTCGGAAGGGCAGAAAGTCAAGGGACTGTACCTGGTAGTCGTTCAGGGTTGTTGAGGAAGTTATTACAGTTATTGCGAGTTGGTGAAGGACATGACAGGTGACGTCATGGATAGAGACTGTGCAGCACGGCTAGGAGCTAACAGTGCAGGTTCGCAGGATTTGGAAGGATCGACGGACAGGAGGATGCGTGTCTCAGGGATTGCAGCAGTCTCGGGAACAGCAACAGCAGGGTAGAAGACGTAGGAGGGGAAATCAGAAGAGGATCTTCAGTCTTTGATCAGCGATATTAGAGAACAGAGCCGAGAGAAGTTGTGAAGAGTCACACCGGCCGAAGAAGAGGGTTGAGATCGAACCATAGCTCAACGTTCAGAGTTGAACCAAGAGAGGGTGAGGTCGACACACAGGGAGAACATACCACAGTTACTTCTAAGTTGTAACGGCTGAGGCCGACTGTAGTTAGTTATTTGTTTACAGTTATTCCGCATTGTAACCGAATTCAGAGAAGTAATATAAAGCCACTTCTGGCATCCTGTTTTACACCTGTTGTGTAAACATTGTGGTTTGTGTCGTGTGTATTGTTAAGCAAGAAAGTATTCCAGTAAGGTGACTTGCGTTAGGAGCGAGAAGAGAATGGGATGGAGATAATGAAGGGAACGAAGGCTGGAAAAGTAGAGCAAGAATCGACGCGATGGTCGCGAGAACCGCGGTCGAGGTGCGTATAGTTGAAGTGGTCCATCCGATAAGAAAGGAGCTAACAGACCAGCCATAATCTGTTACAAGTGTCGAGGAACGGGACACAAGGCATATGAGTGCCTAGAAAACCTACATGCTGTAGAGGAGTCGAAACCTAGACGTCGAAAGGATGAGCAAGTCGAGGAGAGGGAAGAATCGGCATCCGACAGCAGTGGAGGTGAAAAGAAGAAGAACCGGAATCTGGCGGTTCAGAGGACCTTGATCTGGGAAGATCAACGTGACCCGATGGAACCAGCACAATGGAAGGCGATCTTTCGAACAAAGGTGCAGATCGGAGAATGGCGTTGCAAAACCATAGTTGACGGTGGAAACACGGAGAATCTTGTGTCGACGGAAGTCATCGACAAGATCGGGTTGAAGTGTCGAGAACACCCACACCCCTACAAGATCTCATGGTTGCAGAAAGGACACCATGTCAGGGTGACCAGACAGTGCCTAATCAACTTCAGAGTTGAAGGATTAGAGGACAGCGTATTGTGCGATGTAGTTCCCATGGATGCATGCCATCTATTGCTAGGAAGGCCATGGCAATATGATCGGAAAATGATCTATGATGGTTGAGCCAACATAGTCACAGTGTGGAAGAATGGTGTGAAGAGGACTCTTAAGCCGAGGCGAGAAGAGCCAGCCGACAGCAGGGACGACAAGAGCAATCTTTGGGAAAAGCGAGTGTTGATGAGCACCGCGAAGGAATTCCTCACGGAAGAGGAGAGGCAGTCAGGATGTTTTGCGATCATTCTGAAAGGACCATATGTCGAAGGAACAACCAGGGAGGAGAACATTTCGGTCGAGATCGAGGAGTTGCTCGGAGAATTCAGGGACATCATGGCTGATGAGAAATCGACGGGGTTGCCGCCGACAAGGAGCATATCCCATCAGATCGACTTGATTCCAGGGTCGAGTTTGCCAAACAAAGCACCATATAGGATGAGTCCGACAGAGGGACAGGAACTCAACCGACAGGTCCAAGAGTTGTTGGACAGAGGATTAATCAGAGAAAGTTTGAGCCCGTGTGCAGTACCAGTGGTATTGGCACCGAAGAAGGGTGGGGAATGGAGAATGTGTATCGACTCTAGAGCCATCAACAGGATCACGATCAAGTATCGGTTTACATTGCCGAGGATGGATGACTTGATGGATTGCCTGAGTGGAGCGACATACTTCACAAAAATAGACCTGAAGAGTGGATATCACCAGATTAGGGTCAGAGAAGGAGATGAATGGAAGACAGCATTCAAAACAAAGGAAGGGTTGTATGAGTGGTTAGTCATGCCATTTGGGTTGACTAATGCACCCGACACATTCATGAGATTGATGAATGAAGTGTTGAAACCATTTCTAGGAAAGTTTGTCGTAGTATATTTAGACGACATTCTGATTTTCAGTCGAACCAAGGCAGAACACTTGGAACACGTTCGACAAGTATTGCAGAAATTGCAGGAAGAAAAGCTGATGGTAAACCTCCAAAAGTGTTTCTTCATGAAGAAGAAATTGGTGTACAATCTTGGGTAAAGGGTTGGTGATGGACCCAGAGAAGGCGAAGGCAATAGTGGATTGGCCGGGAACCGACAAGTACGACTGGAGTAAGAAGTTTCCATGGACTTGCTAGTTTCTACCGGAAGTTCATTCGGGGATTCAGTCGAATTTGTGCACCACTGACAGAATGCATGAGAAAGGGTGAGTTCAAGTGGACGGACGAAGCCCAGAAAGCTTTCGACGAGTTGAAGGAAAAGTCATTGAGAGCCCAGTCTTGGCGCTCCCAGACTTTGACAAAGTTTTCCAGGTCAATTGTGATGCGAGTGGAACGGCAATTGGAGCAGTGTTGAGCCAGGAGGGCCGACCAATTGCATTCTTTAGTGAAAAGCTGAATGGAGCGAAGCAGAAGTATTCGGTCTATGACCAGGAGTTTTATGCTATCGTTCAAGTGCTAAAGAAGTGGAGGCATTATTTGTTGCCCAAGGAATTTGTGTTGTACACAGATCACCAAGCACTAAGGTATTTGAACACTCAGTCGAAATTGGATCAGAGACACATGAAGTGGGTGGAGCTACTTCAGAGATATACATTCGTGTTGCGACATAGGTCGAGCAAGTCGAATAAAGTTGTCGACGTGTTGAGTAGGAGAGTTGCGCTATTGAGCACGACAACAGTTCAGGCAACAGGGATAGAGTCGATAAAGACGGAGTATGAGACCGACGAGGATTTTGCGAAAGCATGGAAGGCTTATCGTGAACCTTGGAGTATCGACAGAACTCCATATTTGAGTTACTTCATCCAAGAAGGCTATCTATTCAGGGGAAGTCAGTTGTGTATTCCCAGAGGATTAGTAAGAGAGAACCTAATCCGAGAGTTTCATAATGGCGGGTTAGCAGGACACTTTGGCATCGACAAGACCAAAGCACTGGTTGACGAGAAGTATTTCTGGCTAGGGATGTCGACAGATGTCGGAAGATGGGTTCGACAATGTCAAGTTTGCCAGTTGGCAAAGGGAAGGAGTCAGAACACGGGGTTGTATACACCATTGCTAGTACCAGATAACCCTTGGGAGCATCTTAGCATGGATTTTGTGTTAGGATTACCAAAGACTCAACAAGGAAGTGATTCGATATTTGTTGTAGTCGACAGATTTTCGAAGATGGCGCATTTCATACCATGTAAGAAGAGGAGTGACGCCACAGGGATTGCTGTACTATTCTTCAAGGAGATAGTCAGATTGCATGGGTTGCCAAAGAGTATCACGTTGGATCGGGATACCAAGTTTATGGGGCATTTCTGGAGAACCCTATGGAAGAAACTGGACATGAAGTTGCAGTTTAGCTCGACATACCATCCACAGATAGATGGATAGACCGAGGTGGTCAACAGAAGTTTGGGAAACCTTCTGAGATGTCTAGCTGCCGACAGACCCAAGCAGTGGGAGAATGTGTTGGCACAGGCGGAGTTTGCATACAACAATTCTGTGAATCGGTCGACGCGATTGAGTCCATTCTAGATTGTTCAGGGGAGAAGCCCACACGGAGTGGTGGATTTGGTCAAATTGCCGACGGAAACCAGGAAGAGCGCGGATGCAGAATCGTTCGCAGAGCATATGCATGAAGTTCATGAAAATGTGTGAAAGCGCATAGAGAAGAGTAACGCGGCATATAAGTTGAGAGTCGACAGGAAAAAGAGGCTACAATCATTCCAGGAAGGGGACTTAGTCTATGCATATTTACGGAAGGAGAGATTTCCGACAGGAACAAACAACAAGCTAAAGCTGAAAAAGATAGGACCATGCAGAATTCTGAAGAAAATTTCGGACAATGCTTATGTGTTGGAACTACTGGAAGACTTGAACATTTCAACAACGTTCAATGTTTCAGATCTGTACAAATTTGAAGAAGGGTCAAGCAGTGGAAGCGGGGAGGTGATAAGCATCGACTGGGCAGACCAAATTCCAGATCGACACAAGGAAGCGATCGCAGAGGTAATCGAAGAGCGCAAGGTTGGACGAACGTGTAGCGCACGGAAGAAGGAATACTTGGTGCGATGGAAGGATGATGAGTTATAGGAGGCGACATGGATTTCCGAAGAAGATTTCAGGAGATTGACGGAGCAGTCGAATTCTTTTTCACCTGGGGAGTTTGATGCAGGAGCATCGGGGCCTAGGCAGATCAGTCGAAGTTGATCGACAGGAGGGGGAGCCGACCAGCGGGGTTGCCGATGACCATTGGTGCGGAGAGCAGGTTGACTTGTCGAAGTCAACAAGTCGAGTAGAAACAGTCGAAGTGCGACCGATTGGAGCAGCACAATGGATGTTGCGATTGGTTGAGAATTGACAGGAATTAGTTGATAGACGACAAGTGAAAGGAGTAAGATGTCGGGTAGTCGACGAGTGGTCAAACTACGACACGACAGGTTTGGCGGAGCCAAGCGCGGAGGAAAGGGAGGCCCGACGAACCGCAGAAGATGAGAAACAAGCCGACAAGAAGGTCGAGATGTGACCGACTGTTGTAGCAGGGTCGGAAGGGCAGAAAGTCAAGGGACTGTACCTGGTAGCCGTTCAGGGTTGCTGAGGAAGTTATGACAGTTATTGCGAGTTGGTGAAGGACATGACAGGTGATGTCATGGACACAGACTGTGCAGCACGGCTAGGAGTTGACAGTGTAGGTTCGCAGGATTTGGAAGGATCGGCGGACAGGAGGATGCGTGTCTCGGGGATTGCAGCAGTCTCGGGAACAACAACAGTAGGGTAGAAGATGTAGGAGGGGAAATCAGACGAGGATCTTCAGTCCATGTCAACTTCATCAACTGGAATCTTGTTGGCCTTTATCAAGGTCAACAAAGTCTTGAAATAAGTTTTCATGTTGTGTATCCAAGAATCAAGCTTGTCACAGTTGAGTGCTCCGTCAAATTAAGGCACCCACAATTTAGTCCCACTGTTCACTAGGCAGTCCCCATTGTTCAACCCTATTCATTAACGAGTTGAATAATGAGCAATGGTGGTTGATCAGTTAGACTAAATCACCCACAAGAGAGAGATATAATATAAAGTGTACTTAAGTACAAAGAATTTTAGGTTGCTTAACCTTTATTTTGGAAGCAAGCAGGGAAGTAACAAAGAATAGTTCTAGTTCCTTTTTAAATGTTGCAATAACCAAAAATGAACTTAACATAGAGTGTCGTTGGAATCTCTTACATCAAACTTGATGGACATTATCTTAAGGACATCAAGAATTTGTTGGATGAATTGTCTCGGGATTTTTCAAAGCTGTAGCCACTTTTTGAATCTTGATCAAAGCATCCATGTATGCTAATGAGTAGAACCTCTTACAAAAATCCTTGAAGTCTCCCCAAGTGTTGATTGGGGGTTGTTGGTTGTCAAATGCTAGGTGTGGGTCTACCACCATGTAAGGTCTTGGTCTTCCATGTGAATCAATGTTATTAGAGCGGAACCAGAATTGGTTGAACTGGTTGGTCCAACTAGTTCTGGGGGATTTCTGATTGGAATCAGTCATTCAAGCAGAAATGACCGATTCTGTACAGAACTAGCCGGTTCCATGACTGAACCAATGGGTTCTGCAAGGGACTGGCCTATTACATACTGAACCAACCAGTTACATATAGCACCATATGGGGGTGCTCATGGGTCTATTAAGTTCACATAAAAATCGGAAAAACTCTAAACCTAATCTAAAATCTTAAACTTTGCATATTTGTGTCTACTGGTTTGGATTCGCATGAATGTACACGAATATTTTTTAAATAAATGATTGAGTATTTTATATATTTTTTGGTTGAACGTTTTTTATTGGTTCTAGTCTGGTTTTGGTCTAATTCCAGTTTTTGGGGTCAACCAGTTTGGTATTTGGTTTGGTTCTGATAACACCATGAACTTCATCGATCATAATCTTGTTGGCCTCTATTAAGGTCAACAAAGTTTTGAAATAAGCTTTCATGTTGTGTATCCAAGAATTGAGCTTGTCGCCATTGAGAGCCTCATCAAATTTGGGTACTAAAAATTTAGTCCCACTATTCACGAGGCAGTCCCCATTGTTCAACTTACTTTTTACTAGGGGGTTGATGGCGGATTAATTTAGACCAAGTCACCCACAAGAGAGATAAAGTACAGTGTACTAAAGTACAAAATAGTGAAGTAAAAGTATAAGATGTGTTCACTAGACAAAGTCTCATCATTTCCCTTAGTGAATGGCTTCAACAACCACTGCCGTTTGATATTTTAAATCAGCTGGCACCATTACCACCAATGTTGTCAGACTCAGACTCGGCAAATACTTGGCTGGCTTGGGACTCAGCAGACTCGACGACTCGGATAAGACTCGACAAAGACTTGGAAAATAGGAAAAAATTTAAAATATATTAAATTTTGTGCACAAAAAATATACTAATGACATTTCTAATCCATATAAGTTATAAAACCACATTCTATGCAGAAATTCATTCGATCATCTCATAAATGATCTTAAACCCTAATCTTAAACTATTCCTTTTAAAACCAGCCAAGCTTCTTATTTTCATAATCCAAGTACCTTGTTCTAAAGGTGTCATTTTTACTGAAGATCTAAAACCCTTGTCAAGAGCTGGTTATTGATCCAAGTTTTAGTGTTTGATGTCATTACATGGAGCAAACCCATTTTTGTGCAAAAGGAATATCTTTTGCATGGTCACTATAAATGGATTTAAGTGAATAACACTAAAACTTTAACTCAACAAATCGTTGTAGCAGTCAGCCTTATCTCTTCAAGTAAATTCAGCCTTGTTAGGTAAGTCACCAAAGGTGTTCAAACTCAAAGATTTGGATGATAAATCTTAAAGGGTTTCGGTTTGCTTCTGAGTGTTGTAATCATTAAATGACTGTCCTGACACCCTATTCGGTCCTCTTAGATTGTGGTAATGGTCATCTATATGGCATATTTCTGTGTATTATTTGCATCTTAATGAAATCTGGGCTACAATAAACAGTAAAATCATAACCAAATTGGTCATTTTGTGGGTCAAAGTCAACCAAACAGAAAGACAGTGCACTGTGGACATGGACTCGTGAGTTTCCGGTGAGTTCGCACAAGTGCCGAGTTTAGGGTGAATCCATACAATTGCTGAGTATGGAGGGCGAGTATGAGCTGAGTACTTGTTTGGGAGCTGACTAGGCCAGACTTGGCTGACTCGGCGAGTCTTCAACGGGTATGATAACACTGATTACCACTGAGCAGCCTATTTCCCTGTATATTTTAATTTTGAATCCTCTAATTCCTAGCTCAAGATATGCCAGGGGGAATTGGTACAGACTCCTGTTGTTCGTATATTTTGAAATGGTAAAAAATCTGTTAAAGTGTGTTGAATGCTGAAAAACAACCCAATTTCTATCTTCTTCATGCGAGGTCGCATGGGTTACCATTACCAGGCATCTTGAAATGGGGCCCCGTTTTAACTTTTAATGTTAACATTTGGGTTAATGAAAGTAAAATTTAAGAATTAATACTAAAAATCAAATAATAAATACAATTCCAGAAAGGAAATCTACTGGTCAACTAGAGACAACGAAGAGGGTTAGCTTTCTTCAATCACTGGATGTTGAAGAATTTCTTTTTGTCATTTTATATTCGGTCCCTGAACCAGATGGTTTAGGCATGAGTGCCTGGTCCAAAAATGGTTCAGACAAGCAATTTGGACCAGTTTAAGGAGAAACTGGTCAAAACCAGCCAGTTCTGATAATACTGCGCACAAAAGGGGTTGACTTTGAGTTAGCTACTAGTCATTAGCTAATTACCATTTTGAACTAAATTAAAATTTAATACTCACCGATAAATGTGAGACCTTCTAATTGTATCAGCAGATATATATTGGGTTAATATTAAATCACTGTAAAGAAAGAGCTTTTAGGGTATGGATTCCTTGAAGCTGGTCAATTTCTTGTTTAAAAAATAAAAAATTATATTTCTTGATTTACAAATCCTTTGTTCTGTCATGTATTTTGGTGTTCTCCTCATAAAATATCGCTGTTAATATTCTATTGACAAAGAGCAGTCTATAATACTATATACATGTACATTCTGCTGAAGATGCTAAAACTGTTGCAAGTCTTTCCTTGCCTCCAGTCTTTGCTATGATTTCATTCCCTAATTTATTGGATTACGTTTAATAATTTGTGTCATCCAAGAATAATGTGGATTAGCAACTATAATTGTTGGCAATTTAATGTATTGGAGTTCATAGGTTGAGATCTTTTCTCAGTCATGTAGGGTTAGTTTATGCAAGATGATGTGTCACCAGTGTATACAAGTAACAGATCACATCTTGATTCTTAATCTTAAAGGAAGCAGTGGTCCAATAACTTTAAGGTGCATGAGCGTATAAATACTTATGCTGTTTTTTGCAGTGAGCTTCGATTAGGTCGTACCCACGGCTCCTGTTAAAGAAGCTTGTGGGTAGCAACACTGATGATTGCATCTACTCTTGAAATCTGCTCTGGTTTCATTTCTCATTATAATTTTGTTCTATTATCAAGCTGTTGCAGTGTTGTTTGTGTCTGCTTGTGAACCTGCCCTGGCTTCCTTTCTTGTTATAATTTTATTTTATTATTAGGCTGTTGCAATCTTTATTTTTCAGTCATCACAATCTCCTTTTATTGTTTTTCATGGTGCATGCTCCATGTAACAACAATATCTATTTCAAGTATTCTCTAGAATGTCTGGCACCCTTGGGGTGGCAACTTTCCTCTAGCATTTTCCCTATTCCGCAAGATAGTAAACAGCCGACGGCCTGACATTGATGATTTTATAAGTTATATACTAAACCACTATATTCCTTCCTTTATCTGTGTCCTAAGTCTTTCTTATGGAGCAGTTATTGAGAAGCTAATTCTATGTGGATTGTGTTGACAGATGATAGCTTCATGTATGATTTAATAGATGTTCACAATAGTGTCAATAAAGTCATGTAATGCGTCTTATGCAGACTTTATTCATATTGAACTACAGATTATGGATTTTACGTGGGTGATAATGAAAACTGATATGGATGCTGCAGGATGTCAAAGGAAATGTACCAGAAAATTCAGATGAAACAGAGAGGACACTGGTGCTTGTGAACAAAGTGAAAGATCTAAATGAAAAACTATCTGCTTCCTTATCTGAAAGTAATGCTAAAGATGATCTGGTGAGGCATCATACAAAAGATGCAGAGGAAGCAGTTTCAGGTAAAATTGCTTATGTTTTCTCACTTTTACCTAATTCCTGTTATCCAGATTATCCCGTTTCTCAGGGTTGGAGGGAACTTTAGTTTCCACATCTTGCTGTTAAGTCTTGTTCAATTTTACCTTCCATGTTTCTAAATTTTATCCTAAGAAAGCTTGTTAGAAGCTATCATTTAAATTGAAAAGTATATAAGCAGAGTTTTGTTTGCCAACAATTCAGATGCAATTCCATGAATTATTGAAACATTTTTGTGCTTCAGGCTGGGAAAAGGCCAAGGCAGAGGCAATTTCTCTTAAACAAGAACTAGATGCTGCACTCCAACAGAAGTATGCAGCTGAAGATCGTGTTTCTCATTTGGATGGAGCACTGAAAGAATGCATGCAGCATCTACGATTTGTTCGAGAAGGGCAAGAACAGGCTATTCATGATGCTGTCATGAAGAAAGCCAGAGAACTTGATGTAATTCGGATAGAACTAGAAGAAAATTTGTCAGAAACAAGAGAAAGGCTACTAGAAGCTGGTGCAGTGAATAGTGAAATCCACAAATCTCTTCAAGAGGCAATCAGATCACTTGAAGAATTGAAAGAGGGAAAAACTCAGGCTGAAGCTGAAGTAAATTTATTGCAGATCAGACTAAGCTCTTTGGAGGAAGAGAATGCTGGAGTGAAATATGAACTCCGTGTACTAGAGAAGGACCTAGAAATACGCAATGAAGAGAGAGAGTACAACAGAAAATCAGCTGATGCAGCCAACAAACAACATTTGGAGAGTATGAAAAAGATTGCAAAGTTAGAGACAGAATGCCAAAGATTGCGTATCCTGGTCAGGAAAAAATTGCCAGGACCTGCTGCTGTGGCTCAGATGAAAACAGAAGTTGAAATATTGGCTAAGGACACAGCCGAGTGGAAAAGAAAAAAATTGCATGCAAACAAAGGTGGATTTTCTGTAGGTTCAGCGCTTGGAGAGCCTGTCCATGTTAATGCTCAGGAAACCAGCATAAAACAGATAAATATTCTATCAGAGCGTTTGTTGTCTATGGAAGAAGAAAATGACATCCTTAAAAGAACTCTGGTAAAGAGGAACAACGAACTTCAAGTGTCAAGGGTCATGTGTGCACGGACAGCTAATAAATTATCGCAAGTTGAGTCACAACTGGATGCTTTGTGCAGAGGCCATGGTATTGGTAAAATAAATGGCATGGTTCTTGATGGCCATGTAGAATTTTCTAAAGGTACGACTATGAGTTATGAACCAAGTCTTGCTTCAATTTCTGAAGATGGTGGCAATGATGATGAAGCTAGCTGTGCTGAATCTTGGGCATCTGCATTGATTTCTGAACTGGCGCATTTTAAGAAAGAAAAGCCTGGCATGCTTTCTAATAAAGTGATTGGGTCACCGGATTTTAACTTAATGGATGATTTTATTGAGATGGAACAGTTAGCTACGGTTTCTTCCAACCAGATTGCGGAGTCTGCAATAGTTTCTGGAAAACCAGAAGTGCAATCACAAGGACCTATTGAAGTGAATATGGACCAAAATAGCAATGCCTTACCTATGATGGAGAAGAAAGGTGCTAGAGAAGTAGCCACTGCAGAGAGGGAAGCAGAGCTTCTTGTCACTGATAAACACACAATGTGTGACCAGCAATTTTCTACCTTACAATCTGGTAATTTGGTCAACGAGGTAGCCCTTTCCAGTCCTGAAGAGCTTTTGCGCATGATTTTGGATGCTCATGCAAAAGGGCAAAGCTTGGATGGAGTCTTAGAGAAGGTGAAAGCTGCTATTGCAAAATCACAGCATCATGGAGCTGAACAAATGAACAAAATAAAAGAAAGATTAACTTGTCTGAAAGTTTTAAACACTGATGGTTTGAACAATAGTTCTCTGGAAGGAGTCATGTCAGATCAGTTATCACCAAGATCTCTCTCTGAAGGCAATTCTTCTGAAGATGAAATAGGTCCATTTACTTCTTCCAAACGGAACAAAAGGTCCTCTCATTCTTCAAGATTAAATGCATCTATTCATAAAATAATGGGGCTTGTTGAAGGATTTTTCCACTCAGGTTGTGTAGATAATGCTCATTCTGAGAGTATGCCATTCACTGCTTCTGGTTCTCTACTCTCTGAAAATTCTACATCTGTTCCAGGCTATACCATGCGTGTCCTCCAGTGGCAGAATTCAGAATTGGATTCTATCATTCAAAGGCTTGTCAAGGTTTGCAGTAATCTCCTTCAAGGTAAGGCTCAAATAGTAGAGTTTGTGGAAGAAGTGGGTTCTGCACTGGACTGGCTTGTAAATCATTTTTTTTCACTTCAAGATGTATCAACCATGAGGGCCACAATCAAGAAACAACTCGAATGGGATGATGAATCACACAGTGGCAGTGAATCAGAAGCTCCAGCTGCAAATGGCCCAACATTTAGGCAGGAGAATTCTAGTAAGATTGAAAAAGAGAAATATGAAAATGAATCTTTAATTTCTACTCTTGCTATTGGATCTGCTGAGTCGAACTCTGTTGCAAATGTCTTTAACAAGTGTGGGGAGGGTCAAAATATCTCATTAGAAAAAGAAACTCTTGAATGCCAGTTGAATGAAGAAATCAACAAACTAAAAAAGCAGCTTAATATAATACAGTCTGAAAAGGAAGAGCTAGAAGGGATGTTTCAAATGGCAAACAACAATCTAGAGGCTCTCAAGGCTCAACTCCTACAATCAGAGAAAAAAGTTGCAGATTTACAGACAGAACTTGCTTCAACTAAGGAATTGAAGCAATCAAAGGATGATCAAATAGAAAATCAAGTGTCATTGAATGAAGAGCTTGAATTCCAAGTCAAGGCTGCTCGAGCTGAACTAAATCAGTTTAAAGAAAAATATACATCATTACAAGCAGAATTTGAAGAGAAAGGCAGCTGTTTCCAGGAATTAGAGGCCACATGTCTTGACCTGCAACTACAGTTAGAGAGGTAATGCTTGAATTTATTGTAATGCTCTAGTGTTAGTCAGAATGTGCAAATATTTATTATATATATATGCTTTCATCCGATATGAATGTCTGTTATGTTATAATTTAACATGCTTACTATTCACCTGCAGTAGACACAAACCTGACACATCCAGAGGTGGAAAGATGGCAGCTTTACACTACTCCACTGACGAGGATGAGATGCGAGCAAGAAAGGTAGTCTCTGAAGCAAGGCTAAGTGAACTATATAGCATACATTAGAATTCCATAATATCCTATTGAAGTGACTAGATTAAAAAACATCAGAAAAAGCTATTAAAAGAATCCCTGGTTTGACTACCATGAGTGAAATATAACTGTGAGATTTGTAATGGAAGGCATTCCTCAGAACTTCCGCAATCAGTCCAGCATTGTTCTGGTACTAATTATGTCATATGGGAATGCTTAATTAAAATATTCACTGTCACTAATTAAACATACCAATGTCACTAATCAAACATATGTCTTTAATTATAATATGTTTGTTGAAAAAATAGATACTTGGCTAATATACTTCATGTCCTACGCAATGTTATTAGAACCGGACCAGTCACCAAACCAGTGGACACTAGGAACTGGAAACTGGTTGGAACTGGACTGGAACTGAAAAAAAACTGGATGACCAAAAAATACTTAAAATTTTCAAATTTTGATCCCCCCCCCCCCCAAAATTCATGTACATCCATGTGAATCCAAACCATTGGACACAACACACAAATTTTACTCATGTATACTCATTTATAATATATATTATATATATAGCAACTGGCAAGTAAAAGTGCATATAACCAAAATACTAAAATAGCATTGAGTGCAATCCATATCTGAACCAAAATACATAAACAAAGAGGCTCTAAATGGTCTTTAGAGTCCAAAAAACATTATGCTACAACTTGTAACTACATACCATCAAAATTATTGCTTATATTGGGATCCTCATCATTTGTAGCACCCTGTGCCCCCTCCTCTAGGCTCTAGGCTTTGCCTTTACCTCGATCCTCCAGGGACATCAGTGAACACCCTCCAATTTTGATGAAACTCCGTAATCCAAGCTTTAAAATAAGGTAGAAAAAGCTTAACATGTCTAATCAGTGATTTTGTTTGGGTGAAGGGTATATTTTAATTTTTTACCAACATCATGATAGAGGACTTCAACAATCTGCACCACCAACATTGAGGTACATAGAGGGCTTGGTGCTCTTGATTCAATGCCAATCCCATACTCATACATGATAGAATCTAGTGGAAACACTGCAATCCTCAAATCCTGAAAACTATTAAGTTTGTTGAATTTTGAATGGGATATGAAATTCTACTTTTTCCATATGAAGTTCTATGACCAACTTTTACTTCGATAATTTAGTATTATCAATAATTACCTAGGTGACAAACTCAAAGTCTAGGATTCATTTTAGGGTTTTGTTTTTTCTTTCTTTATTTGTCATTTTTAATTTTAGGGGTCAATTTTCTGGTCCCATGCATCGACGTATGGACGGTATGGAACTGGCCGGTTCAGGTACTTAAGGCCATTTCTGTACAAAACTAGCAATTTTTTCTTAATATTGCCAGTAATTACCAAGGCAAGAAACTCATGCTCCAGGATTCATTTTAGGGTTTTGGTTTTGTTTTGTTTTTAATTTTTTTAATTTTTTAATTTTAGGGGTCAATTTTGTGGTCCCATGAGCCGATGTATGGTCGTATGGAATTGGTTGGTTCAGATATTTAAAGCTGATTTCATACAAAACTGAACATTTTTGGTGTAGACCCTTGATTTGAACTAGAAACCCTTGTAAACCTAAGTCACCTGACACGAAGACATGGGACACGAAAATTCGAGTGTCCAACACGGACATGGTGACCCCCGGAATTTGGACACGGAGGACACGTTTTATATATATATATTTTAAAAAATATATATTAATTTTTAAAAATATAGACATATAGATCCAATTTTTTTTAAAAACTAGAACATTTACAAATTTTCAAGAATGGCTGGGTGAACATGGTCCATTTGAAGCAGTCATGGATGGTGTTAGCACTCAAATCGACCCCAAGGATGTAGAAAGGTCTCTTTAAGGTAACACACAAAACCAAGCTTTAGGAAAGCGAGCCGGCTTCTATCTTTCTAGAGAGAGATCTCTCAATGTTTGTTTATCAAGGCCAGATATATGAATTAGAATTAAAATCAGATTTGTTATTTGGTTGAAATAGGGTGAATATTCATTGGGCAATGGAGTAAAAAACACTTATGATGATAAAGTGGCAATACTTTGCAAACAATCATAACAGAGGCAGGGTAGCTACTCATTTACAGTCAAAAAGATGCTTGTCTGGAGACAGAGAAGAAGATAAGAACAGTCCATTAACACAGAGCATTGTAAAAATGAATTCTGCATTAACTTTAGTCGAACAAGTTTGTGGATGCTTGGAATCAAAGAAACAGAGCATAAATATATGAATTTTGCTTCAATATACACTTATCCAAACATTAAAGAAAATAGTGTGAAGTAGATAACAAAGAAACATTCACATGAAGAAAGAAAGGTACAAACTGCAAATCAGATAACACAAGAATCTCTGCTCAAAATACTTGCTCGGTTCTACCAATTTTATTAAAGGAGCATCTCAAAATACATAACACAAAAGCCTCACGGGTTCCAATAGGTTTCAACCCTTTACTCTTCGTTACATATGAATATATATAGGTATCCTCAGTCCCGAGGCTTGGATCACCCTAACAGAAAGTTGTTAACACTGGAGGTGACACCTATACAAACAGTTTCATCCTCTCCTAGAATTAGTTACAACAAAAAACAACAAACATTGATAGGTAGGCTTAACAGCCTTTACAAGTGCCCTCAAGCATCTACTAGCTGGTAACAAACTCTAGTAAATAAACAAAAATGCCTTAGTAACTAATTCTTCATGCCCTAATCTCTACGTCCTTCAGAATCTTCATGGACGTAGTGTCAGTTTGGCCTTTCCATACTTCTCCACGAGCTTCCACTGGTCAGCAGCTGGCAATTCTGATGTGGTCACCTCCTTTAACATTACCCGCAATTCTGTATGATCCCTGTATGAGCAGCTCTGAAGACGTGCGCCTGCCTCTTTGAAGATCATGCCCAATTCAAAATCCTTTGTCAATTTGTCTACCACTGTTTTGCTTGTCAGAGGTTGGTCCATGTCAGCAAAGCCTTCATGATCCAATCTGCATTCCCATAACTTTCCCTGATAGTCTTCCTGTGTCCTCATGGTGCCATCCTCCTCCCAAAAGAGAGGCAGCCCCTTCTTAAACAAGGGGTCAAACATATCCCTGAAGTAATTCACCTGCTGGGCCAAAACATCAATTCTGGCCTGAATATTTTTCACTTGCTGATGCTTATTTATCACTCTCTTGGCCCAAATAATGGTGGACAATCTATCTTTTATACCTGCTATCTTTACTTCATCTTCAGTCAAGCCATTCAAGAATTCTATGGCATTTTGAGCATGCTCCACAGGCTTTTTATTTAATTTTTCATTTGCTGCTACTATACTTTGCTTGGCTAGCTTGATTACAGTTTCCTTGTCTAGGACAAAGTCAAGGCAGGGCCTTAGCTTTTTTGCCCCTGCAATAATGTCATCCCAAATGACTTGTTTAGCTTCCTGGAGGGAGGTCTGACCTGTAGCCTGCTTCACCAATTTCTCATTTTTGACCTGCATCTTGTGGTACTTGGTTTCCCAAGCCTCCTTTTCTTGCTCTGCCTTTGACATCAGGGTTTTTAGATTTGTGTTTTGCTTCTTTAACTTTTCCACTTCTAAGTCTCTCAGACTTGCCTGTGCCATAGCCCCCATAAGGGAGAAGTCACCCGATTCTATGGAGGAGGGTGTGGCCATGTTCTCCAACTCTTTTCTCTTCTCCTGTAATTACCCCTCCAACTCCTCAGATTTAGCTTTCCACTTCTTTTCACTCTCCACCATAAGAGCCATATCACTCAACCATAACTTTTCTTTCTCTTCAAACTTCAACAATCTAGCTTTGCAGTCTCTTAGATCATTTTGTATCTTTTCTCCCTTCTGCTCTAGCTCTGTCAATTCCGAGGCTTCCACCAACTGGGTGGAGGGGATTTTTAGCTTCTTTTTCAATGACTGAATGGTGTTATCTTTCTCATCTAGCATCTTTTGTATGCTAGCCCTTTTGTCTTCTTGGCTTTCAGTAGCCAATAATGCATTCTGTAGCTTTTTGATCTGTGCCTTGTGGGCCTTATTTTCTACCTTTTCTAGTCTGCGCTGATTTTGAACCTTACTCTTATTGGCTTGTAATTTGGATAGCTCTAAGGCAGCTTTCAACAATTTATTATAAATGACATCCCCAGTCTCTTTGTGCAAATTGATCATGTCAGGAATAGGGATATCTTCCAAGTTCACTTTCATCTCAATGGCTTTGCTTTTGGTAGCCAAGGCTAAGTTCAAGGTGTTCTAGGCATGGCTCTTGCTAGTTACCAAAGACACATTTTTATTGGAAATCTGCCTCACTTCTGCATATAGCTTAGAGCTGCCTCTGTACTCTCTTTATACTCATTCATCAACTCTACTATGCTTTTGTCTTGGGTGGAGGGCTTAACAATTGTTTTGTTGAATACATATTGTTTGACCTCGAAGGCAGGAACCTTAGCCTTCACTTGTTTCTTCTTGCCATGCCCAGTTGTCACCATTACCATTTAATGCTCAGGCTCTTCTACCTTTTGCCTTTTTGAAGCTCTTTCTATGTTTTCATCTATGTCCATGACATCAATGATTTCCAATTTCCTGGACTCCCCAGAGCCACTGGCAAGGGGTATAGTTTCTTCAATCGTTGGGACCAGGATGGAGGAGCTAGGTAGTGGGGAAGTGGCTTTTGGTACCAGGGAGGTGGAGTCATCAGGTGTATCTACCTCCATCTGACTTTTGCTAGGATATTCTAACAAATTAGTAGTCTCAGCTAGCCCTGTAATTTCAAAATGTATAAAAGCTTTTCTGTTACTTTCTTTTCTTCTGTCTGAGATGATGTGGTGGGGGTCATAATTGATGGCTGTCTTTGTTCGGAATCCCATCTCTCTTACCATACATTCAATGGTTGACATGGCAGCCTTGCTTTTAACAATGAATGGGCCTACAACCCATGGAAAGGCGATATCTGAAGCCTATAGTTTCTTCAACCGTTGGGACCAGGATGGAGGAGCTAGGTAGTGGGGAAGTGGATTTTGGTAGCAGGGAGGTGGAGTCATCAGGTGTATCTACCTCCATCTGACTTTTGCTAGGATATTCTAACAAATTAGCAGTCTCAGCCAGCCCTGTAATTTCAAAATGTATAAAAGCTTTTCTGTTACTTTCTTTTCTTCTGTCTGAGATGATGTGGCGGGGGTCATAATTGATGGATGCCTTTGTTCGGAATCCCATCTCTCTTACCATACATTCAATGGTTGACATGGCAGTCTTGCTTTTAACAATGAATGGGCCTACAACCCATGGAAAGGCGATATCTGAAGCCTTCTTGTCATCCAAGAAATGCTCAATTTCCACTCTCAGCTTTTGTTTGATGAATTCCAGTACAAATAATCTAGGGGTTAGAAAAGCTAGCAGGACGTAGGGTGCATGGGTAAACCCATAAACTCTGATTGTGGTGCTGTGCTCTGAGAGGAACCAGTCACCTATCTTCTTGTCAGGAGAGGGTTGCAGCATCTCTTTCATTTTTGTTAATACCCTGGGCAGTTTCCTTTGAAAGATAACATTGTAGAATTAAGACATGATGCTGTTCATGAACTTAGTGTATTCTGTAAGTGTCTCCTTATTGAGCATCATCTCAGGCATTTGTAAGTTCTCTTCATTAAAGGACAGGAACATTCTCAGCAGGTATGACTGGAATCTAAAGCTTTTAGTTTTGGGAAACTCCACTAGCTGAGAATGGATGTTCTCAGCTAGGGCCTCATCAAACCTAAGACAGGCACACTGGATGGATTGATTGGGCTCCTCAGGCTCAAGAGGACATGTGCTCATGACAAAAAGCAGGGTTATTAAAGGCTCAATGACATACATGTCTGTATATAACCCTAGGAACTGGCTTAACATAGTTATAACACACTTGGATTCTTCATTAAAGAGATGGATTTCAACTGGGAAGGCTTGTCTCTGCAATGGGACACTAGGTAGCTGGCAGGCAGGCCCTATAGAATCTCTGCTTCATTTCCACTGTGGATTGTCTAAAATATTGAATTAGGGTTTCTTCCTTGTATCCTTTGGATTTTTAGCAGAACTCATCTGGGATGGACAGGGCTCTCCTAACAGTGAGGGGATTGACTGGGCACAGGATCTTTGAACCAGATGCGTCCATAATTGCCCTCTCAAAGGAGTAATGGGTGGTGCACCAGTCGACGAACTCGGGAAAGTTTGGGGTTTGGTCTACTGCAAATAAGTGGAAAAACGTCTTGTAAACCTTATGCACATCTATATTTTGTTCCCTAATCATCTTCAACCTATCTTTCACTGTTTCAATGGTTCCACTCGTTAAAACCGTATCATACACCTCGACATCTTTATCTTCCAACAGCTCGTCTAACCTCTGGTGTTAGGAGCTAGGGGGTTCTACTCCACTCGATTCAGCCATTTAAATAGTTTTGTATGGAGACAAGAAGCTTACCTGGTTATCGACAGTTGGCCTGAGACTCTGGTTGAGTTGTCTACTTCTGCTCAGTCGCCTTCTGTCGTTTTCCGATGCACAGGACAAATGATACCCAGATCCTCGTGCACCTGTATTTTATATTATTTCTTTTCCCTTATCACCCTTGCATTTGTCGCAGTGAAGAAATTCCCTGAGCCCTCCATTTGCATGATCGATCCTGAGCCGTAGATCTCCTTCACCCTTTAACTTCACAATCCTTTGCGGCTTTCAATCCTCTCACGTACCACTCTTCTTGCACTTCAGACCCACAATAACACTGTCAACCGTCGATTTAGATCTTGTCCGCATCTTGACCGTCCACCGGTGTGTCCCATACCAAGTTCGCAGATTTGGAAAATGTTGATACCCCGTGCATGTTCAAATTGCGAACTCAATCCCTGCCGTAGATCTCATCCCCGCTGGATCTACACCGTCGCCACATGCGGTCCCTACCAAAACTTCGCAAATCTGAAAAGCTCATTTCCCTGCGCATGACAAATCGACGAAGTATTTGCTGGCCGTAGATCTGTCCTTCCGCCCGTTGATCCGATTCTAATTTGCTCGCGGGCTAGCACACTCCGCCTATGCTTAAAACACACTATCTTTCTTTCCCGAAGTCACTTGCCAGCCGTTGATCTTCGTTGCCATAGATCTACACCCTTCATCTGTGCTTCTATATAACATTAAGCGGACCTTTATGATTTCTCCCTCATTAGCAATGTTAAAGCTTAGGACCCTAGATTATTTCATTTCCAAACTACAAATACACATCCAGAGATCTCATTTGGCATCCCTTGGGTCCTATGATTGAAAACAGAGGCCTTAGTCCTTCCTCCATGGATCTGAACCCTTCCAATCGTCCAAAAGCAAAACTGGTGCTAACAGATGGTACAAATATGGGCCTATTGTGGGCGGAGAGAACATTGAGACCCCAAGAACTTGGTTGTGTATTAAGGGTAAACAGATTGAGTTTGAAAACCGTAACATTCCTTCAATTTTAGATTTTTCTGGAAAAGCGGTTGTCTTAGGAAATTAGAAGCGGAGGAAGGTCCCCTTCGAGTACTTCCAACCAAGCTTTTCAATCAAGGAATACGTGGAAAGAGCAGGCATTGTCATCACGACCTTCCGCCGCTTCATCTGCTTCATCACCAACAGGGCGGAAGATTCCAACAGTTGAAATGCATGTGGATCGCCATAGAAAAACATAACGGAATCGATTATTCTTAGTAGGCATTTGTAATTCAAAGTTTTTTTATATCCATATCTACAAACTATTTAGGCTATCATTCATTCCGTCACATTGTAAATGCCATTCTATTCACTAGATCATGTAGACGAGGTCTTTTGCTAGGTGTGAATGCTACTCACCGTGGGCTCCTTTGTGTCCTGGAATCGGGACATGTTCTGTGCAGACATGGGACACGATCCCAACACGTGTTTTATCGTGTCCCAAAATCGGGACACGATAAAGCACGTGTCGGACACGTGTTGGGATCGTGTCCGTGTCCGACACGTCCCCACGAGACACTTCGCCCAATATGGACGTGTCCGGTGACTTAGTTTTAAACCTGTTGAGCGAATTGATTTTGGCAAAATTGGTCTGGTTTTGATAACACTGGTCATAGGGGACAAGCCCCTTTTATAGTTTCCACTGGGTTCTTCTTTCCCTACATTTTCTTTTGACTTGAATAGTACCTAAATCAGTGAAATTAGCACCTTGAAGAATAAAGATTTGAGTTGATTTTCTATGATACATAGTCCATAATAGGAGCAACACACTGTAATACCCTAGTTTTGATGCCTGGAATGTTTTTGATCAGTTTATGTATAAATTGTAAATATGTGGTTATAATGATGGGAGTCGAGTGATGTGAGCTTGTATAAATGACCTTGTGTCTAAATGATGTAAATATGTTTGTATAAATTCCTAGTGTGGAGTTCAAGGTCAATGCACAACTAGTGAATGGTTAGGCATGTAGACACTGCAAATATATTTATATGGACCATGTGGTAGGCTCTCCATGGTGAATTCAATCTATGTAAATATTAACTATGGAATATATCTATCTATCTATCTATCTATCTATCTATATATATATATATATATATAGCACAAGTTCCAGGAACGCGTGGGAACGTAGGGAACTTGGGTACGAGTATTGGATACGTTTAGAAGTTCCCCCCAAATTTGCAGGAAACGATAGGTTAGGAAGGGCAATAATATATATTAAAAAATATAAAAATAAAATAATTAAAAAAACATGAGAACCCCTGATGTCTTAGCTTATTCCTTATATTACTGTTGTAATTAGTGTAAATTTCCTTAAAATCCACTCTAGGGCTAGAGTAGTTGGATTAATTAATGCACCCAAATTTTTACTGTTAACCACACATGGATTTCTTCACCAAAATAAAATGCAGCGGAAATAAAACACAGAGAGAAATATCAATCACACAATAGACACAAATCTTTTTGGGTATAAACCCCCGGACAAAACCCAAGATGGGAAAACTGGTGCAACAATTTGAGAAGATATTTTATTAAGAAAATATGAAGCTTTTACAATATCGGAAAATCGATTTTTGCCTAACCTGGCAAAATCGAACCAACACAAACTCACTGAGTAAACCTGCTGAGCAGTACAGCCTCTTGCCGTGTTGTACGACCTGTTGTACGGAATCCGTACGGCCTGCTATACGGTCTGCTGTACGACCGACTGTACGGTTGCCTCTGCAGCTCAACCTCGACTCTCTCTCCTCTGCGAACTTTTACGTCCCTCTTGCCTGGATGCTCTGTCGATCACTCTAACTCTCTGCTCTCCGTCTTCTCTGCAAAACTCTCTCTCAAACTTCCTTCTCACTCTCCAGCTAATAGCTATGAGCAAGAATCTCTCTGTCGGAATGTGTGTATCCTTTCCACCAATTGATCCTCCTTTTAACTCATTGGCTAAGCGAAAAACCTAATCTCACTATGGATCAATGGATGAGATCCTCCGGTGAGATCAATGAAGATTAGATTAGCCATCACTTAAATAATTTTCACTTTCACTTTATAAAAAGTGTTCCATTAAGTCAATTAATAATTAGATCACTTCAATATATTTTCTAAAGTAAAACTTAGGAAAAATACATTAAATACAATAGGCTTCTTTATTTAAGTCTTTTGCATTCAAGGACACATGCAATGCAGAAAGACCTTCCTTGTTGTCACTTTCTAACAATTAGAACCTCTTAGCAGATGGAAATGGCAATAAAATCAAGATTACTATCCATGTCATTGATTATATAGGGTAGACTCTTTCTAAAGTGGAAACTTTTAGAAGTTATAGTCCCTATATTTGTGGCTATATGTATAGTGTAAGTTTTCAGTTTTGTGTCCACTGTCAACTATGATTAAAATCTGTGTTGCATGGTTTTCTGTACCGGGGGGTCAGGTACATGAACCCATACCGGGTACTTGGGTACTTCAAATGTACGTCCCCTGCCGTACTCGGCCATACCCAAATCAGACCTCATGTATCCGAGACGTCATTAATGAAATTCAGGTGCTTGCATGCATTTCGGTACGTCGTACCCTGTGTTTGGGTACGTCAGGGGTACGACTGGATCAATTTTGTTCAAATTTGGAATCTACCGGTGTTAGGGGGTCGATTTGCAATGTTTAAAAAATTAAAATTTTAATAAATAATTTAATAAACATTGTTAAAACAAATAAGAAGTGGGCCCTTACCTAAACCCAAGTCCCAAACCTAAAGTTTTAACATTTCATTGCTCTAGTGATGCCTCAACTTGAAAGTGATGCCTATCTAGAGAGATTGCTAACAGAGGACCTTAGTGATGCTGATGACATTGATCTTGAGGATGCCGATGACATGGCTTGAGGAAGCCAAATCAGCGATCTTGTTCATTGTTACTGTTTTGAACTTTCTTTTTCATGTTTGGAAATGCCATTAGGCAAATTTTGAATGTAGTATGACAACGAAGTTTGAACTCATGCATGGACATATATTATAATTTATTATTAATTATATAACTTCCAGTCTTCCACTTGATATTTACTACGAGTCTATGATCTATCAAATTTATTATTTATGTTTCAAATTTTCAATGTGAATGTTCATAAAAGTCATTGAATTTAGAAATATGCGTGTATATGATCTGACTTTGACATGTCTTATATATATATATATATATATATAGTACCCCCCGATGTACCCCAGTAACCTGTTCCAAAAAGTGGCGTCCCCATCCTCGTACCAGTACCCGTCCCCGTACCCACGTTTCTTGGCAACTTAGATTAAAATGTATTGGAATATTATATGTTTACAAGACATTCTATGCTAGGGTATTTGCAAAGGTATATAAATAATCAAATTTAAATTATTATAAAATAAAAATCAAGATATTTTTTATTTAAATGTAATATATGAATTTAGTTTTAAAGTAAGATTTAAAACTATTTCCAATTATTTAAAAGTTTTTTTTATTTTATTTATAAAGTAAATAGTAAAATATATAAATTTACTTTCTTTTATTTAATATATAAAAAGTCAAAATAGATTTACATTTATTATTGATTAGCGGTAACTGCAATTCAGCATAGGGACGAGTGAATACTCTAGCATGGGCGGTAGACAGAGATCAGTGCACCAACTCGACAAGGTAGCATGAAATAGACTTTTACTGGAACTTAGTTTTCTAGAGAAAAAATTATGAGTGAACCATGTAAAAGTATGGTCGCGAGGAAATAGGAATGGCGTTAACCTATGTGGCGATCATGAATGTGTGGAAGCTCCCAGTGAAGGAAACGCGCAAGAAAAAGTCCCCAAGTTCTCGATTTTAGAGGGTAAAAGTTCCCAACCATCCGGAACAGTTCTCACTGGATTTGGAAAGTTTCCTACAAGTTCTCAAGTTCCCTGGAACGTCGGAACTTCGGGACCGAGTTTCCTAAAAGCTGGGAGCGGTTCCCGTGCTATATATATATATAGCCAATTTTTTTATCTTTCAGCGAAGGAAACGTGCAAGAAAAAGTCCGCAAGTTCCCGATTTTAGAGGGTAAAAGTTCCCAGTAAGTTTCCAACCATTCGGAATAGTTCTTGCTGGATTTGGAAAGTTTCCTACAAGTTCCCAGGTTCCCTGGAACGTCGGAACTTCGGGACCGAGTTTCCTAAAAGCCGGGAGCGGTTCCCGTGCTATATATATAGCCAATTTTTTAATCTTCCAAGTTATTTCCATAATATATATAGCCATTTTTTTTTATCTTCCAAGTTATTCCCATAAAGCATTTAGCGTATTTGGACTGTTTTTGCGTATTTAAGGGGCACTGGGAGGAAAGAATATCCCCGAGGCATTTTGAATGGAGAAGGAGAAGATTTCTGTGGTGTATTGTAGGTAAGCAGAAGAGGGTGTCATCGTTGTTTGATCATTGGATGACATGCATGGAGTGCTTTATAGTTTATAACTTTATAGTGAGCAATTTGTTTGAGCCATGAGAGCAATGGGTTTGGTTGAGTGAGCTATGAGTCTGTAGCTTGGATTCCTTTGCTCTGGTGGCCTCATAGGCTGGTTTGTGGGTGGCATTTGCACCAGATGCTTATGATTTGGTGAAAAATTGCTCAAACACAGCGAGTTTCTGAGACTATCTTCTGTTAAAAAGGAAGTGTTGTCATAGAGATTATCTAAAATATTCCACATTGGGCATTTTTGCTGCCAACATTTCGAATCCAGAACATGATTCATCATCAGGATTGTTGTCCGCTGAGATGCACATCAGCAGCATAAATCTTTCGAAAGCTATTCCCTCACTACAAGTGGGGAAAGTGTGGCCTTGGGGGCAAGCAATGAGCCAGGTACTGTCACCTGAATCCCAGCTCCTCCGTTTAGGCTAACTCCTAACGAAGCCAAGTGGGGCAGTCCCTACAAAGAGTTTACTATGGCTCAATGTGTTTTAATGTTTTTTAATGTATGGTGATGCGGATGGGTGTTGTTTAGGAGTTTTTTAAATGATGAAAAGATTATAACTTATAAAAGATACAAGATAAATGCAATCCACGTTGCGAAACAGTATATGAGATCAGCTTGATATGCAACCACTTGAAGAACTTTAAGTACAAGTCACTCACATATGGAAAATTAAACAACAAGTACTCCAGATAGATAATAAGCAAATAAAAATATGATATCAAGGACCAGTGCCTTATGGAGTCAAAAAATTGCCTGAGTGCTTGGGTTGCTTGATACAAGAGTTCGAAAGATATGTTCGTGAGATTGTTTTGCATTTTATCTTGGTAAATTAAGAGTTTTAGTGGTCTTGATTATTAGGCTAAGAACAAGGTAAGCAAAAGACCGGAATGGTATACTTTTAGTGATTATTCACGGTGATCTGACGGACCGTCCAGTTATCAAGAGGGTAAACCACCCTCGAAGTCTGAACAACGGCACTCTGGCTCCACCTCCCAGAATAACACTTTAAGTATTTATCGAAAGCAATGCCGGTTCGTTGGTTGTGGGGTGAAAATTTTATTATGTTATAGAAGTTTATCAAATCTAACACCTTTCTGAGTACTAGCCCAACCCTTTCAGGTTGGCAGAGCATACGGGTGTCGGATAGCAACCAAGGTAAATTATTAATGGGGGTGTGAGTTGAAATGTTTTAGGATTATTGAAGCACACAGTGCAGCTCTCCGATAGAGAGTGCTCTTGATTTTGTCTTATGACAAGGTTCAAGAGACTTATTTAATCTATATGCCTAATGCAGGGGAAATGCAAACTTAATATGCTCTCTGACAGAGAGTGCTCTTGACTTGGATTATTGTAAGTTCAAGATGCTTTGTTCTTTATTAGAATAGAAGCAACTTGCGTAAAGAAAAAGCACACTTTCTGAATTAAAACAAGTAATGAAAGATAATAACAAGTGTACGCTTTCTAAGGCCAAAATTAACAACTAACTAAGAAATAAACAACAAGGTGGGATCAACCTCCGAACAAGGTGATTTCTAGAACCACTAGTCCCGAAAACCTTCCAGCTAGCTGGATGTCCGCAAGGATGCTAACGGGGAAAGAGGAGCTGCCACAAAACAATGAGGCCCTTGGGATGAAATCCCAAGGTTGCTATCTCAAGTCAAGACTTGAAAGAGAGCTAATCTAAGTACAAAAAATGAACTTTAATCTAGAAAACTTGAAGTAAAACTAACTAAAGCATGCATGAAACAAACTTCCCCAAATGGGGAAGGAGAACTAATGTGTGGGAGGCCTTATCCCACCTAGCCTTTTTATTTACTGAGTTACAATTGCCTTTGGGAATTAAACCCTTGAAAGGTCTTTTTGAGAGAAGTAAAACAATTTATTGAAACAAAACTTGAAAGCCCTTGATGGCTAATACAAAAGGAGAGTGGTTTTGATTCTCTGATTTGGTTTAAGTCTTCTCCTTGAATATAACTTTGATCCTCTTTGAATCTTGTCTTCACAAGTATTTCTTCTCTTTTCAAGAAACCTACACAAGCTCAGTCAATCCTCAACAAGGCACCCATTAAGTGTTAATGAAAATCAAATGAACTTGAAACTAGGTGCAAAAAACTAAGATCTAATCTATATGCAAACAACTATTTCCAATGCAAGCTTTTAAGATTTATGAAATGAGATCTAAGCTACCCTAATGCTACTTTTCAAAGCATGAACTAGAATCTACTTAACAAAACCTTAAAGATCTAAACTATAAACTTTGATAAATAAATACAATACTTAGAGCTTAACTATTGAAAATGTAAATCTAACTTATGAACTAACTTTAACACTAACAAAACTTATGCTTTATTATTTGTTTGGTCTTTTTTGTAGGTGGATGAAAGGGAAAGAAGGAAGGCAAATGAAGGGAGAAAGGGAGCCTAAATGGAGATGGGCGAATGGAAAGAGGGAAGAAAACTAGGGGAGACGAGAGCTAGGTGAAGATGCGATCTAGGGGGTTGGAACGAGGCTAGGAAGAAGGGAAAAGCAAGTGGGACGAGAGCTAGAAGGAGAGGAAAAAGCAAGTGGGACGAGATCTAGAAGGAGAGGAAAAAGATGGACAGAAGAGGCAAACGAGAAGGTAAAGGGTCAAGCAAGCTACAAACTAAAAGCAAGCTAGACAATAACCAAACTTGGATAGGAATAGGGCTTTGGATTTCCACAGTTTAGATAGGTAGATCAAGTAACCGATTTAGAAATTTGTTGAAAGATTGATGGAGGAAGCAAGAACTCCTTGTTTCTTAAATTTGAAAAAGCTTTAACCTCTTTGGCAACCTGTAGAGTGAAGATGAACCTACAAAAAACCTTGTATTTTGAAGATACCTGCAAAACCAATGTACTCAAGCGAAAAACATAGATTTATAGTTACTTGTGCTAGATTGTTAGCTCTCTTGAAATATAAATCTTATGCTTAAAAATCCTAAGTACATAAGCAAATACACAATATCACCTTGCTACAAGATGAAGTATGGCCACCAAGAGCCTCCACAATTTGACCTCCAAAGCCACAACTTTATTCAATAATTAACAGGTTACAAATCCTGTAGAGTTTCTTTGCTAAAAGATCCATGAGGAATGAGGAGAAAAGACCTCATTATATAACAAAAGACAAGAGCCAGTCTACCCTAATTCGAATTGGCATTGAGAAGAGAGCCAATGGTATGAGTCACCAAATCGAATTCCATCTAATCTCTATCAAATCCATGTCAAGCCAAGCATTGGAGTGGTAACTCCACCAACAAGTTCGAGTTGCATTGAATGAGATGAGGAGGTGGCCTCCACCTAGGCAAGGCGCCCCTCATCTCCACATTGGAAGTATCACCCCTCAAATGGTAATGTGCCATGTGGTAAACGAGTTCCAAAGAGATTGACGTGAGCTAGCTTGGAGATGGCGTGAATCCTCCATCATTTAGTGTTTGAGTTGATGTAGGAGTGTGGATCGAGTTGTATAAGGAGCCAGGCCCATTAGATTGCACATATCAAGGAATGTGCCTACCAAAGGCTTTAATGCCATCCACCAATCCATTTATTACTTGAAACATCACCCAATTCGTAGATTTGAGGAAGGTGGGCGAATTCACTTGGAGAGATCCACTTGTGCTAACTCTACACTCGACTGGATGATGACTGGGATGATTGGAATCTTCATTAATGCTCCATGCCATGTCAATTTGCCTTTTATTTTAATCCATTTGGATTATTTTGGAGAGATTTGGATTATCTCCAAATATTCAATTTTTAATATTTTAATTAATAATTTCTCTGTAAATGGTTTTTTTGAGAAATTATTAATTATGAGGCTGAATTGACATCCGAAACTTAGGATAAACTGGTCTGGGGATCATGAATGATTTTTGGCTTAAGGTTGGAGCCTTCAATCACTGAATTCGGATCCTGGATGACTGACATATTACAAATTGAAATTTTTCCATTTAAATTATGGAAAAATTTAAAAAATAATTAAAAACCCAAAACCGGAGGACCCGGTAAAATTTTTTCTGAGGGTCCTAGGGACCTAGGACATGACCAAAGCCTATTCTAATAGTGTCTAGTAGGCTTATATACACCAGTTGGACTCTAATAACCCCCCATGGCTAAAATTTTTAAAATCGGGCATTCCAGCTTTGGAGGAAGCGGGAGAAAACCTCATTGATTATAGCTCGGATATAGGCAAAGTATAATTGACAAGGGAAAAAACTCCCTGGAATACCTTAGTTGCTTAACCAAGTCATGGGGAACCGAGCCACTCAGAATCCTACTAGCACACTTTATTACAAACCCCGTGGGGCCATGGTCATGTCGACTGAAAAACAAAACCGACTAGCCAAAATTGGCTAGGCACAACTGATGGATCATCTGATACACTGGAGTACAAACATTCATCATGCTTGTCAAATGGTGGCTCTTCAGATAATCCAACTATAGTACAAAAAAGTTGGTAACAAGGACAATAAGTGTTCTATCTGTGCTTACTAATATGCATTTGCATGTGATTTCCTACAATGAGTTTACAGGATATTTTTATTACGCTGTGTGTATGTGTTTAAATTTTCAACATGTGTATTTGGTTGCCATGAACCTTGTTATGAAATGCTTGTTTAATTTTGCTGCATTTTATTATCTTGCACCGTGCATATACTTGAACCATTTTGGGCCTCCATGGAAGTCCATCTCTGCCTTGATATGGTGAAATGGTCTTGTGTCTCAGAACTTTATTGGGTCATGACTCATTACTCATTAGTGGTTCCTTGTCCCATGGTTGGGACGCTGGGAGTGTGTGGGATGGGATGCTACACATACTATGGATGTTTCTCATTGATTTAGTCATTATTTGGCTGTGATTGTGTGGCGATGTTTATGAAGAGTTTGATAACCTGTTTAGGAAAAATAATACTGACATAATTTAAAACATAAGAATAACAATGGCAAATTCCCAGTGTATACAAGATTTTTCTCTGGAAACCCTTAATAGGGAAAACCAACCTAATTTAGATATGCACCTCTATCTATCTCATTGTATTAACTTTACAGTTCACAATACAATATTTATGTGTTTTACAACATCCAAAACTTTACTCCGTTAACCCAGAGTTAGATTACAATCATAATTCCTTAACCAGAATTAGTTTACAATGCACTGAAACCATTCACTGAAATAATACACAACTGATCATTTTTTTCTTTCTTGGGGATAGTTGGTCCTCCATGCCACCTAGTGGGTCCCATGGACCCCTTCATTTGGGGACAGTGTCCAAACCCCTCACAAATTGGACTAAGTCTTCCTGCCAAGGATACAACACATATAAAATTGGAGTGCCCATGGTCTATAATAAAGATGCCTCCATTATGTAGTATTAGTTATGTTAACCTAAGCCAAACTTTGGATTACACTTTGACACACAGGGTTATGTTTGTCGAGCCACAGTTACCTATTGTGTACGATCCCTTAAAACTGCATAGGCACAGCTGGTTTTGCACAAGCATTCACCAGAATCTCTATAATTTAAAAATAGATGTGCACGAGCCAGTGATATGACACAAGGCTTGGGCCCCACGTGGTGATGTTCTTTGGAGTCTAGCCCTCTTGTTAATACAGATCCCTCTATTATGAGATATGCGTTGACCTAACTCATCTGCTGTATTAAACTTGGGTGCACACTTTATGAGTGTAGGAGTATGTTTGTAGGGCAACGCTTACCTTTTGTGTACGATTATCTAAAACTTCATATGCACAGCCTAGTTTTTCTCAGGCATTCACCGGAATACCTCTATTTTCAAAATAGATGTGCAGGAGCCAGTGATAAGACACAGGGCTTGAGCTCCACAGGTCTTGGGGTAGAAATGCAGGGGATGGGGTAGGTGGTGTGGCAAAATATACTTTTGATTCACTGCATATTCAACCAGCTACTGGGGAGTGGATGGGAGTTCATCATCATGGAATGGTCAGCCTGTTTAGCTTAAATAAAATCTATGAAAGTTCCTTGAAATACAAATATTGTAAACCACATCCATTTTACTTAAACAATTGGACTTTGGAGGAACATACTGTTAGCTTAAATAAAATCTGTGAAAGTTCATTGAAATATAAATATTGTAAACCACATCCAATTTTCTCTCAAATAATTGGAATTTGGACAACTTACAAAATGTTGGCCTATTAAAAAATTTAAAATCTTGCTAATGTTTAATATCAGCATCTATTGGACACAATAAAGAAACAGATTCGAGTGTTCCTAATCTTTTGGTTAATGAATTTTGTATGCAGGAAAGAGATATTTCAGCTGCTACCAAGAAGCTTAGTGAATGCCAACAAACAATACTTGCTTTAGACAAGCAATTAAAGGTTCTTGCTTCTCCAAGTGACACTAAAGATGTTCCATTTAAGTCATCTTCAGGTTCCCCATCACTTGAAAAACTTACTCCAAGCAGAAATCAGCGTGCCTCTCTCTTTGACCACATTCAAGCTGAAAATACAACTGAAGAATCTCAGGATTGTCCACCCGAGTCGCCAAAACCAAAAGAAGTTCTGTGGCCAAAAACTGAGAATGATGAAAATTCTCAGCAAGAGTCACGTACTCCAAGGAAGAGTAAAAGTGGATTACTTTATGGTTGGCAGATACCCACAGATTCCCCAGATATTGATTCTCAGAAACATGTTCAAAATGATACTAGTGGAGGCAACTCTCACACAGATTCAAATATTAACTCAGCCATATCTCCAGCAAAATTCTTTAGTATGAAGAAAAAAAGTTCAGCAAATGAATCTTCCAGTGCTGGAGCAATTGAACCTTTTTCATCCAAAAAGCGTAGCCATGGGAGAGGTTTTAGTAGATTCCTCATGCGGACAAAGAAAGGGCGTTGACAGGGTCCAGTTATCCAATTTGATGAAGTCTGTACAAACCTCCTTCCCCCACCCTTCCCCCCATTATTTTCATTTCAACTTTCTTACTATTTTGATGCATCTCGATAACTTGTTAGAAGGTTATTCCAGCTTTTATTGTACCATATGAATGATATGGATTTGGCATTCTCACTGTTCATTACCATACCTGGCAATTAAGCATTGGTATTTTTTGGAGTGGTAATTGAGTTATTAGGTTGACTGGTTAATACTGCTGGTCCAAACTTGATATCTGGCTCACATCTAGTGATCTGCTAAGTGAGGTGTGTGTGAGGTGTTTTATACAGAAAGGAAAAGGCTGCTTGAAGTGATTATAGCTCTTTTGGACTGTACCAGAATATGATTGTATAAATATGGTGATCTCGTATCTCTTTTATAAAACTCTTTCTTGAGGATGTTAGTAATCTGAGGGAAAATTTGCAGCATATAAATTTGAGGTTTACCATCTTGCTATGACCTCCTTATGTCTTATGCAAGAATATAATCTCTCAATCAGTCGATATTAGCTTGTCTGTGCAGAAAGAGATGGGCTCTCCTGCCCTATTTTCCTGGTTCAGGGCCTGCCACGTTGCTTATCATGGAAGAGATGCATCAGGGAGAGATTGCTGATTCTAACACCTTGGGGTTTGATCTTGCCCCATCTCCATTTCAGCCTCTATTTGACATAGAATGAGGTTTTGGCAGTTGTTAATAACGAGGTTTCCTTGTTTGATCCCACCGGCGAGTTCCTTGATTGATATTGCTATAATTTTACAACATGATATGGTCTTTCAGTAGACCTTGGGATCGCTAGGTTTCCCACCATGCTTATAGGTGGGGGTTTTTGTAAAGAAAACTTGAATTTGAGGAGAATGTGACTTCAACAGGTAGAAAATAAAGGTGAAGTTAACAGTCAGGTTGCTTCCCAAAGAGTATTGCTCAGTTATAGATAATAAGAGGCTAAAGGCATATTTTTACAGGTTATGGCATGTCCAGTGCCCTGGAATGACAAAATGTGAGGCATTGCAACTGTTATTGTCAACAGTACTTAGCCAAAGTAGAATCTAACAGAATTACATGTATGTGCATTGAACAGATAATTCACTGAACTTTGCCTCAGCATAATTTGCATGGATTTGACACTCTTATGCAGGCATTATGTATGGTGTGAATAAATGAGGTAGAGGAGAGAGCATGAACTCCAGCTTTCCAAATTGTTTCAAGAGACATGTTATACACACGATATGCTTCAATAATGAACTTTGCCTAAGCATAATTTGCATGGATTTGACACACTCTTCTGCAGGCATTATGTATGGTGTGAATAAATGAGGTGGAGGAGATAGAATATGAACTGCAGCTTTCCCAATTGTTGCAAGGGAGATGGTGTTATACACACGCGATATGCTTAAATCATTTGTCCAAATAAAGAAAATCAGCATTTGTTGCTTGCTTAAAATGCTACTGATATATGCAGCACCTGTTATTGTGGTTTGTTTATTATGGTCAATGCTATGTATTTAAGTATTGTTCTTACTCAATCTGACCATGGTAAATCGTATTGTAGTAATGTCTCCAACACATGGAGAACCTGGTGAAGTTGACTGAACCAAGATGATTGTGATGCAGGTTATTATATTTCTCTTCAATAACAAAATGCCATGACATAAGAAACAAAGAAAAATTATAAAAAAAGAAAGATTATATATATAAATGTGTGTGTGTGTGTAAAGAGAGAGAGAGATGTTGACTTGAATTTAATTGATTGAAGGTATCAAACACTTAAGTATCCGACACTGCAGAGACAGTCATTTGCATGGGTAAATTGACTGGTAAATAATCGAAGCAGTAAGGATTCCCTTGATTCTTGTGCAGTAATACTGAATACATGAAATTTGTTGCCAAATTGCCAGTATTATCATTTCGAATTTACTTCCTACATCGGCACTTTTACTTGTTCCTTGTGATTCTGCTGGTTGAAAGTTTTTAGTGTAGATATTTTGTACTTTGTAGTCTATGCAACTTATGATGACTAGATTTGATCTCATTGGCATGAGAATGGCTTTCTAATTTGTTTTAAATTGTATGGTAGGCAAAGTCATTCAATTAGGAACAACTAAGGAAGACAAACTTAAAAAAATGATTTTAGTAATCCCTTGAGGATTAGTCAGTGATTATAAGAGTAACTGTGATGCACAAGACGAAATGTGCAGAGACAAACCTGTCCAAGTCTTCCATCAATCACAACTAAAGAACAGTGGCCAGTAGGTCTGTTCAGGTGCACAATATTCTCTAAATAATTAATAGGCAATCCAAGTAAAGCAATGTGTGATGATGCATTTTAGTTGCTACATGGATGCCTGGAGTTCATAGCATTGTGTGACCATTTAGGATTAGTATGTTTAAATATTCTGCTAATTTCACCGACTGCATCGCTCACGGCCAGTCTTATAATGCTAAACTCTTGTTTACCTTGGCAAAGCCTACGATTCTTCTCTACCTAATTTTAACTGTAGTGTATGATATTTGAAGACTTCTTACCTTGCCTGAACGTTATATTATGCCATATATTGAGATGTCCTAACATGGTTTTGAGAAACGCCCGTGAAAGTAAATAGTGTATGTTTAAAAATTAAGACAAGTGAAAACAGGACACGTGAGATTAACACGAACTTCATCTTGTGTAATAAGAACTATTTCCCAGTTCCATACTTGAGGACATTGTGCTTGCGCAAAAACATGATGGCATATGCCAAAGTGGAAATGCATTGTGTAACAGTATAAATTGCAAGGGAACAGTAGACAATATTTTCAGAGGTCAGATACAAACAGTGGCTGTTCACAATATCCGTATGTACTTGTCAAGATAAAGTGCAAGGGAACAGTGCTGTATGTACTTGTCAAGATAAAGTGCTGTATGTACTTGTCAAGATAAAGTGCAAGGGAACAGTAGACAATATTTTCAGAGGTCAGATACAAACAGTGGCTGTTCACAATATCCGTTAAAACTAAAAGAATGATGGATGATTCCATTTTCTAAACTATAAGGTCTCCATGGCTGAGGCTGCTATGTGCAAAACAATGAATTAGATTGGCATACAAAGTGGCTGAGTAAACGGCGGCATATGTTGAGATTGTGGAGAACTTCTATTTTCTTGTTAGAAGCATTATATTTCAACATTGTAATACCTCATTTTTGTCCCTCTGTTCTGGACACGGGCCGATACCCGCATGTGCTTAATATTTATCTAGGTGCGAAGTTGTTTTTATCTCTATTGTATATATCGCCCAATCTAGACCAAATTTGGGTTCATTTGGGTTGTTGCTTGGATACAAGTTGGATGTTGAAGGTGCGAAACATTGAACAAGTATTTAGAATTTAAGCAATCTTTGTTCGACAAAACAAGTTATTTTCACACAGGTCGGATGCCTTAAGCAACCATTTAGACAAATAAATAAAAAATCGGCATACCTATTTATTACATGGATAAAACCCTAAGAGATAAATAGTCTACAGCCTCAGCCAATGCAACCACTTAAGGCAATATAATAATGCAAAAGGAAATGGTTTTACATGAGTCTCTTACAATCAATCATCAACAAAAGACTCTCAATGCCCTTTAAATAGAGATCATGGACCATTTCAATGTTAAGCCATCGATCAATATAGTTGATAGTATCAAGGAGAAGCTGAATCCTCATATTACTTTATGTCTAGAACATATCGTGATTGTTGAATTATATAAGTACAAATGCATACTAATTCATACTAAAGAAACACACTTTACCTAAAGACACATTATACCAAATTGATCTTAACTAATTCTTAAGTGTCTAAATATTGTAATCTACCTCTCAAGAATAATTTGGAATTGAAATGAATGATTTACAAAGGTGACACAATAGGAGAAGGAATGAGGCATTAGAGCTCATCTCCTCTTGATGGAAACTTCATAAACTGCTAACATAGATTGAAGTTTGAAAAACTTTTCTTTTGTAAAAGACTTTGTGAAAATGTTTGCAACTTGATCATCTAAAGGGAAAAAATGCATTGTTAGATTTTATACAATTATAGCGGTATAATTTAATTGTAAATAAACAATAGGATCACTATAGGAGTAACGAAGCATAGAAACAATAACACAATAATTTTATCTTGGGGAATCCAACAACCTTCGTATAGAGATAATCAGTCTCGAGAACATAGTATAGATACAGGAGAGATGAAAATTTCTCAAAGTGGAAAACTCCAAAAAATCACTCCTCTAGCTACAGATGCGAACTTCTCTCTTACTAGTGTGAACTTGCTCGAGTGAAGTGAGTGTCCCAATGAGGAATTCGTCCTCTCTATTTATACACACCCAAAGGTGACTTTTTTCCCTTACTGGGTCGACTTGTCTCGGGGAAAGATAAAAATACATTTAGTAATTATTTTCTTTATGTGCCTTCACCCCAAGGTTTACATTGATTCTTTCAAGGGTTTACATGATCAAATACATCAATATCTTCTCCCGTAGGAGGTACAACAATGATATACTAACATAAATAAAAATAACTTCTGAAGTTGCACTATTTCCAATACTCTCTCTCAACAAGGAAGGTATTCTTCGGACACGATCATAATCATCATCACGATCAAGTGGATCTCATCTGTACATCACATTTGTCTCGATCATCTCTATACATACTGAAGGTTGTCAACACAGTCTCAGTCCAACGAGAAGTGTCATCATGCATCTGCGCCACACAGTCCATCGATAGATCTATACATCAACTTAGCAACTCTACACAGTCCATCGGAGAGTTCAGCAAGCATCATCTCATCCCAGTCCATTGGGAATCAATACAATGTGCCTCAACTCAACCCAGTCCTTCAAGGAACATGCACAAGGACAACGTGCCTAAGCTCAACCCAGTCCTTCGGGGAACATGCACCAAATCAATTAGTCCTTCCGTGAGTCCAAGAGTACTAGTGTGCGCTAGTGTGCACCAGCCTCTCCATCCCGTCCCAGGATGTCTGAGAGATCTCTTCACTCTTTTCAAAGTGATCTGGAGAATGCACTAAATCTCTCCATCATGTCCCATGATGTCCAAGAGATCTCCCCACTCTACTAAGTGTCCGGGAGTGAGCGTTGGCCTCTCCATCCTATCAGGATGTCCGAGAGATATTCTCACTCTATCCTAGAGTGATCCAGAGAATGTTTGGTCTCTGTATCATCTCTCCCTCTCAACGAGGGACACGTTCTCTTCCATCCCAATTCTTCCACGAAAGTATGTAAACTTTATCCTGGGAGGAGGCTTGGTAAGAACATCTGCAGTTTAGTCATTTGTTGGAACATACTGTAGCTCGACTGCACCTTTCTGCACCATATCACGAATGTATTGATACTGAATTTCTATGTGCTTCTACTTGTTATGGAATACATGATTCACTGACATCTGCACACAACTTTGGTTATCACAGTGAATCACAGTTAGCTCTGGAATATGGAAAAACAATTTCACAAGGAGTTTCCGAAGCCACACAACTTCCTAAGCTGCAATACTAGCAACCATGTACTCGACCTCTGCAGTACTAATTGCTATTGAGGTTTACTTCCTGCTGCACTAGGAAATCACTGCAGAACCCAAGCTGAAGCAGCACTCGGAGGTGCTCTTCCTATCTGCAGCACATCCATCCCAATCTGAATATGAAAATCCCTGCAATATCAAGTCACATTCTGAAGCATATCTCAGGCCATATCCCACAGTGCCACGCAAGTTCCTCAACACATGTTTTGTAGCACCCCAAAGAATCTATCTCGGCTCACACATGAACTGACTGAGAGCATTCAATGCAAAACATATATTTGGTCTGGTGATCGTCAGGTACATCAAGGATCCAATCAACTGGTGATATATAGTGGGATCAATCAAATCTAAATATGAAGTAGAGTCTCTCAGCTTCTTCAGATTTGCATCCATCGGTGTGGCCATGGACTTGCAGTCCGACATTCCGAATCTATTCAGTATGTTAATGGTGTACTTTCCTTGACTCAGGAAAATATCCTTTTCCCTTTGCCATACTTCTAGTCCCAAGAAGTAATGCATCAATCCAAGATCCTTCATTTCAAATTCCAAGGCAAGTTTTTCTTTACACCATACAATAAGTTTCTCATTCCCAGTGAGAAACCGATCATGAACATAGAGAACCAAAATCAGTGGCTCACCTTCCACAACCTAGTAAAGGTTGGGATTTGTATCACTCTTGGTGAATCCCAAGCTCACCAAGTATCCATCTATCTGTCCATACCAAGCACGTGGTGCTTGCTTGAGTCCATATAGGGCCTTTTTCATCCTGCATACGTGGGACTACTTTCCATGGACACCTAACCCTTATGGTTGTTCAATATATACTTCTTCCTCGATAACACCATTGAGGAAGGAAATTTTGACATCCATCTGATGCAACTTCCATTCCATAGTTGAAGCAATAGCTATAATTTTCTTGATGGAAGTATATCAAACCATGAGAGAAAATGTCTCATCATAATCAATTCCCTCTTTCTGAGAGAATCCTCTAGCAAAAAACCTATCCTTTTGTTTCTCAACACTGCCATTTGCTCCATGCTTGATTTTGTAAAGCCACTTAGAAGTCACCACTGAATTCCCCTCAGGTCTCGGTACAAACTCCCACACATCATTCTTCATGATGGATTGGTATTCTTCCATCATGGCATCCTTTCATACCTGGCGTCTGGAGGCCTCTTCATAGGTGAAAGGTTCCGAGCTAATGACGTGACTCATCAATGTTACATAACTCGAGAATCTCTAAGGTCTCTTGCTTTCTCGAAAAGTACCATGGGGAGCTTCATGCCCCTCTGCATCCTGCAATGTCTGTTGTGCCCATCTAGGCCTCTTCCGACTTACTGCAATATCTGTGGGAGCATCAACTGGCTCAACTGGATCAATGGGATCAATCGACTCATCCTCCTCATCTAACTCCCTTTGAACTGCTGGAGGGGGAGATGATCTCATCTCCTTAGGATCTATCAACTCCTCATCATCGATCTCCATATTGGATCCTTTAGCTCTTATGATATCCATCTCTTCTTCAAAGGTCACATCCCGGATAACTTTAATCTACCTCGATCTTGGGATGTATATTCTGTAAGCCTTTGAAGACTCACTGTATCCCACAAAAGTTCCCTTCTTGCTTGAAGGTTCTAACTTCGTCTTGTTCTCTTTGGGCATATGCATGTAAACTAGACAACCAAAGATACGAAGATGGCCGACTTATGGTTTCATTCCCGTGAAAACTTCTTCTGGAGTCATGTCCTTCAATATTTCATGAGGGCATCTGTTTTGCACATAGATAGTTGTTCTAGAAGCTTCTGCCCACAAGAACATTGGTAGACATTGGTCATGTATCATGGCTTTGGCTGCCTCCACAATTGTTCTGTTCTTTCTTTTCGCAACTCCATTTTGTTGAGGGTTGTAGGGAACTGTGAGCTCCCTCTTAATTCCCGCTTCCTTGCAGAAATCATTGAAATCTGTAGATGTATATTCTCCACCATCATCTGATCTCAAGATCTTAATTCTCTTTCCTGTCAGATTCTCGATTTGTGCTTTGAATTCTTTGAATTTATTTAGCACCTCTTCGGATTCCTTGGTCTTGAGAAAGTATATCCAAGTCTTCTGAGAATAGTCATTAGTAAATGTTACATAGTATTAATAACCACCCAATGAAGCAACAGTCATGGGTCCGCACAAGTTAGAATGCACTAGATCCAAAATTCCTTTAGAACTCCTTTCACTATTTGGGAATGATCCCTTGGCATTCTTTCCAAGTGCACATCCTTTACATATTCCATCACTATCTACATGAAGCACTGGTAGACCTGTCACAATATTCCTTAATGTTGGAATAGCTTTATAGTTTAGATGAGCTAGTCTTTTGTGCCATATCTCACCCATACTGGAAGAGTCATGTACTAGGGCTTGAGTTGGTGGAGTGCTCAACGTGTATAAACTCTCCTCTCGTACACCAATTACTTTTGCTGTATTCATGCTTGAGTTCTTGTGCCAAGCAAAGACTTTCGCGTCAGAAAATGCAACTTTATAACCCTTGTCCTCCAAAGCTGATATGGAGACAAGATTTCTTTTCATACCAAGTACATACACCACATCACTTAGATGTAGAGTATCACTAGATTCCAACTGAAGGGAGCTATCCCCATATCCCTTCACATTATAATTAGCATCATCCCCAAGTACAACTCGTAGATGGGATTCTTTCTCATCTAATTCTGAAAGATTTTCTTTATACCTAGTCATATGCCTAGATGCACCACTATCTCTTAGCCACATATCACTAGTGATGGGAACCGTACCTGATAAAGCTGATATGAAGAATAATTCCGTACGTACATCAGTGGTTGAGGCTTCATGCTTCCTTCCAATCATCTTGATTGCAGGTTTGGACCAGAAACCATAGCAGGAGCTAGGCCAAAATGAAGTTTGGATTCTTTTAAAACTGACTCCACAGATAGATGCATCCTATCAAGGTGAGCTGAGAGAAGGTAAGATCAAGCCAAATCTGCGGATCAGACAACACAAAACTTGAAACCCTAATTTCTGCAGTAACTGTCGCAACTACAGAATTAGGTCAAAAATGAAACTTCTTGGAACTGGAATTTTCCTTCACCAAAAGATGCACCTTCCCTAGGGTGAAATTTCCAATGCTCTTTTCCAGCTGAACTGATGAGGGAAGGCCCTGGAATGGGAAACCCTAGTTTCCGGCAATGGCTTCTTCTAGTACTGCTCTGATACCATGTTAGAGTTTATAGCAATATAATTTAATTGTAAATAAACAATAGGATCACTAAAAGAGTAACCAAGCACCGAAACAATAACACAAGAATTTTATCCTGGGAAACCCCATAGGGAGAAAACCCAACAACCTTCGTATAGAGATAATCAGTCCCGAGAACATAGTACAGATACAAGAGAGAGAAATGAAAATTTCTCCAAGTTGAAAACCCCAAAAATCACTCTAGCTGCAGATGCGAACTTCTCTCTTACTAGTGCGAGCTTGCTTGAGTGTCCAAATGAGGAATTCATCCTCTTTATTTATACACATCCAAAGGTGAATTTTTTCCCTTACTGGGCCAACTTGTCTAACTGACACGACCGACTTGTCTTGGGGAAAGATAAAAATATATTTAATAATTATTTTCTTTATGTGCTTTCACCCCAAGGTTTACATTGATTCTTTCAAGGGTTTACATGATCAAATACATCAATATCTTCTCCTGTAGGAGGTACACCAATGATATAATAAAATAAATAAGAATAGCTTCTGAAGTTACACTATTTCCAACATGCATTTCAAGAACACAATCTTGAATAAGCTTTCTGACAAAGTGCATGTGTAGTTCAATGCGTTGATGTTGAACTAGATCTTTGGTGATCTTGATGGTACTATGATTGTCACACGAGAGTGTGGTTGGTATCTATTGTTGGAATCCAAACTTTGAAAGGATTTGTTGAAGCAACAAGGCTTCTTAACTTGCATTAACTACAACTTGATACTCTACTTTTTCTAAAGAAAGAACACGAGATTGTTGCTTCGTACAAGCCCAAGTTATAGGCCCCTGTCTAACTGACAGGGCCGACTTGTCTTGGGGAAAGATAAAAATACATTTAATAATTATTTTCTTTATGTTCTTTCACCCCAAGGTTTACATTGATTCTTTCAAGGGTTTACATGATCAAATACATCAATATCTTCTCCCGTAGGAGGTACACCAATGATATAATAAAATAAATAAGAATAGCTTGTGAAGTTGCGCTATTTCCAACATGCATTTCAAGAACACAATCTTGAATAAGCTTTCTGACAAAGTGCATGTGTAGTTCAATGTGTTTATTGCGTTGATGTTGAACTAGATCTTTGGTGATCTTAAGGGTAGTATGATTGTCACACGAGAGTGTGGTTGGTAGCTATTGTTGGAATCCAAACTTTGAAAGGATTTGTTGAAGCAACAAGGCTTCTTGACTTGCATTAACTACAACTTGATACTCTATTTTTTCTAAAGAAAGAACACGAGATTGTTTCTTTGTACAAGCCCAAGTGATAGGCCTTGCACCGAGACTAAAAACATAATTGTAGTAGACTTTCGATCATGAGGGTTGTTAGCTCAATCTATTTCAATGAAACCCACCAATAAAGGAGCACCCCCCCTGAATTGTATTGTATCCCAAACTAAACTATACCATGGATATATTGAAATATCCTTTTGTTTCTTTCCAATGGATTTTATGATTTGCTTGCATATACCATACCAAGCAACAAGGCCAACAACAAATGAAATATCAAGATGGGTATGAATCAAATACAAAAGGGTACCAACTAATGGATGGTACAAAGTGGCATCTACTTTAGTTGTAGTACAATTGACAACAACTTTGACTCTACACTGAAAAGGAGATGATACTAGTTTACAATCTTGTATGTGAAAATGGAGGTCACATGCAAAATTAAGAAAATAAAATTTCTTTCTTGGTTTGGAAGACTTGGAGGCCAAGAAAATAATGCAAATGTCTTAAGCCTGTCATTTCAAGTTTTTTTCTCAAGGATGGATTTCACTTGGATTAAAAGTTTGGGGTCACTACCAATGAGAATAAGGCCATCAACATAAAGTGCACGTATTATGAAATGTTTACCTATTTTATTGGTATAGACAATGGGGTTAGAAGACATCTAGAAAAGTCGTTGTTAAGAAAAAATCCATCCATTTTAGCATCCCAAGTCTATGGATCCTGCTTAAGACCATATAGAGATTTCTTAAGGTGACAAACAAGGATGGAGTCATTCTAAACATAGCCAAGAGGTTGTTCCATGTAAATTTCTATTTGCAAATCTCCATACAAGGAGGAAGATTTGACATCCATTTGGTGGACCTCCCATTCGTATGAAGTAGCAATGGCTAGAACAAGGTAGATGGGTTCATTTTCGCTATGGGCGCACATGTTTCATTATAGTCAATCCCTCCAACTTGAGAAATTCCTTTGGCAACTAACCATGCCTTATGTCTTTCAACGCTTCCATATGATGCATACTTAGTTACATATACCCATTTACATTTGACAAGTTCTCGTAATTTCAAAAGAGGTACAAGATCCTATGTATCATTTTCTAGCAAAATAACACTATTTTCATTCATTGTTGCACCCCAATTTGAATGGCTATAAGCTATTGCAAATTCCATTGGATCATGAGTATTTCAAACTTGAGGTAAAAGAGAAGAGGCTCCTTGGAACTGTGAACGTGTAGGATGTTGATATGAAGGATCACTAACAAGATCACCAATTTCTTCTTGTGTTGTATAGATCCATCTAAGAAGTTGTGGTGTTGGTGCAGGTCCATGCTCAATGGAACCCATAGGAGGAAGGTGAGCAAGTGGAGGTAGATTTTCATTATCACTATTATCATCTAAAGAAGAAACTAGAATATGATCACTAGTAGAATAGTTAAGAATACATGATGGTGCAAACTTCAAATTAGGCACGTAGGTTGAGCTATTTTCATCAAATTTAACATCTCTCTTAATAATAATTTTATTAGAGTGAAGTTGAAGAAGTCTATAACATTTTACATCTTCAGAATATCCAACAAAAATGCACTTCTCACTATTACATTGTAATGCTTTCCTTTTCTCATTAGGAATGTGAGCCCATGCTTCATTATCAAACACACGAAAGTGGCTTACATTTGGTTTAATTTTACTCCATGCTTCTTTTGATGTTATATCTTTTAAAACCTTTGTGGGAGTGTGATTAACTATGTAGAATGGTTTCCACCCAAAATTGAGGACTTCATCCCTTATATTGGATCATACAAGTTTCTATTTCCTTTAATGCGTGATTCTTTCCCTCAACAACCGTCATTATGCTATGGTCTGTATGGAACAATATGTTGCATCTGAATGTCCTGTGCATTGTAGTAAGCTATAAATTTGTTGTTAAGATATTCACTTCCATTATTTGTTCTTAAAATCTATTGTTGATGTCCATATTGTTATACAAAGGCCTTATAATCCAAAAATATTTCAAAAACTTCACTTTTAAGTTTTGAGAAGTAAACCCAAGTGCGTTTGGAAAAATCATGAATGAAAGTTAAGACTTGTTGAAAGTTAAGAATTACTTGAATGCAGAGAAAGAAACAAAATGAAGCAGACCACACAAATCACTATGAACAAGTTGCAAGGGGGTCAAGGTGTGCCAAGAGGCACACTTGTCAAAATTGTCTTGATGATGTTTGTCGAGAACACATCTAGGACAAACACCACCTTTGCAAGAAACAAGAGGAAGACCAATAACCATATTATGACTACATAGCTTTTGCAATGAGCGATAATTTACATGACCAAATTGTACAACATGGTAATATCATCAACAATTTCAATCTCTGGGACATGCTTAGGATCTTTTAAATCCTTGATTGCAACTTAATGAGGTGAAAAATCTACTGTTTTACCTTCATATGAATGAGTAATTTGGTATACTGATAGTAGATTGCAGAAAAGACTTAGAACACATAATACATCATTTAAATGACCACCCTCTAGCTAAATTGTTCTAGACCCTACAACACTACGAGATTTATAATGGCTAACAAATATTTGTTTGGTGTTACATTCCTTAAGGGAAGAAAAATGACTTTATCCTTAGCCATATAATAAAATGCTCTAGAATTAATATGCCACTCATTAGAAGAAGAAGTAGATGATGCATTGAAGGAAAAAACAAAAGCAGAAAGTGCATGTCTATGAGAAGAAGAATAATCAAGATTGATGTTATACTTCTTGATTTTTACTTCTAAGGCTTCCATGTTTTTGAAACATTTAGACTCTAGATGATCATTTTTCCGCAAAAATACATTGTATTTGTCTTCTTGCCTGTTGATTTGGTTCTCTTATCACCATTGGGAGGAGGAGCTAGTTGAGAGAGTTTGGAACCCTTGTTTTGTTTATTGTTGTGAGATTGTTGCTTCTTTATATTCTTGGCTTTATCCTTTTACTTTGCCCCTAAGGCTTTGTTAGTCACTCGAAGATGAAAGAGCTTATCTTGCTCTCTAATTAAAGAATCATAAAATGATTTAAAATAAGGTATTTTGTAAGTATTTCCTTGACTAATAAGACCTTCTTCGGTCGAGTGAAAAGTAGATACAACATTAGAATAAACAATGCCAAGCTTAGCAAAAATAACATACAAGAGTTGGTCCTCTGTCTTGATTATTTTAGTTTTTGCAAATAAAAGTCTAAATGTTTTAAACTTAGATAGAAAATATTCAATGCAAGAGAATGACTGGGATTTAAAGCAATCATTTGTTTTTCAAGTTGGTGGGCTCGAATTTCATTGTATTTACGAAACATAGCTTCCAAATTTTTCCATGCTACATCAAGGATTGCAATTCTTTGAAAGTGAAACTGAAGATCACTAGAGATGGACATTCCAATTAATCAACGTGCTTTTCCAATTTCATTATCCCATATGGCTTTATTTAGTGCATTAAGAGGGATAATTTTTGTTCCCAAGGTAACTCGGTAAATCTTCCATACAAGATTTCCATGAGAAGTAGTTTGAACTTGTAAGTTGGAGATCACTCGGACTAGCCTTATTATAATATGCAAGATGATTTCAAAAGAAGAAACTAACAATCTAGATGGAAAAAATATTGAAAAAATAGACATTTAAATAAAAACGACACTGAAAACAGATTCTAGATGTCAAAGTTATGCTCTTTTTAAGAAAGACATAAAAATAAACTAAGGTGCCACATGGTAGGTATAGGTTGGTCCAAGTGGTGAACGCTACATAATGAGGTTGTTGAGGAAAATACACTTTCGGTTCTTTCTTTAACTTTACCTATAAACTCAATTTTACAAATAAGTTACTTTTTACAATAAAATAAGTAATCCATTTTTACAAAATAAGTGTGAAACACTTGAAGTTACCTTATAAATTGAAGTTGTATGCAAAACAAACTTAGAAAATAATATTAAAATTGATTTACAGTTGTTCACATTTATAAAATAAGTGAAATGAACTTTGCAAAGTTATGTGAAAACTTAAAGTTGCATGAACTTTTTCCAAAAGTAACTTAATAAAAAAAGACTTGAACTCAACACTTTTTATTTAATAAAGTAACTTTCAACCAAGTGAGGTAGTGCAAAATATATAACAGATGTTAAGAACAATGATGATTCTTGTTTTGTTTTCTTTTGACTATTTGCCTCAAAATGTGTCCTTACTCCCAAAACCTTATTTTTGCTTGCAGAACACTTCAATGAAATTGCACGCAAACCAAGTTAAATTTTTAATCTAAAATTTTTAAACTTGAGGTTAGCTATTGATTAGCTAACTCAAAAAATGCAAGTGTTTTTGTTTTGTGTTGTTTTTGGTTAGCCACGTGTGCACAAGGCTAATGTCAAAGAGTATATGCAAAAATGACCACTTTTTGTTTTGTTTTGGGCCAAGTTTGTATGAAGTGCACAACAAAGAGCAGGTACAAGTTGGAAAGGGAGGAAAGTGATAATATCAATATAAAAACCAAATTGAAATATTTAAATAGTTCGAGAAAGATTTAAAAACCATAATGAATACATCATGCCTTTATATATGATAAAAGCACTATATCTTGGGAAACCAGAAACCTTTTTGGGTGAAATGAAAATTCTTTCCAATGAATGCAGTGCTTTGGATGTGATGGGACAACTAACATATCCCATAAATGAACAAACACATTAAATACAAAAATATTTCAATGCATACAGTGGCACAAGTTTAGGATCTCGACCAACAAAATGAGCGGGTCTTCATAAGCTCTCTGATACCTTGTTATTTCCACATAGGTCAAACACCTTAAACAACTGCTCACACAAAAATATTAGATTGACATACCGATGTATTACGTGGTCAGAGAGGGAAACTATTGGTGACCCCAACCAATGCGACCACTTGAGGCAGTATATTATTGCAAAAGGAAAAATATTTTATATATGAGCTTTTCACAATTGATCATCCATAAATGACCCTCCATGCTCTTTAAATAGAGATTATGTACCAATTAGGTATTAAGCCACATATCAATATAACCATTAGTATCGAGGATAAAACGAACCATCATATCAATTTATGTCTGGAACATATCACGATCGTTAGATTACATAAAATGAAAATGCATACTAAAGAAACACACTTTACCTAAAGACACATTACATCAAGTTGATCTTAACTAACTCTTAAGCATATAAATATCCTAAACATCTTGTTTTGGCCACACCCTAAAATATAGGAGAAATAATGCACCGGTGGTGAGAAAAGGTGGCCTTCCCAAGGACTTTCACTCGCCACCCAAATTTACAAATGAGAAAAATGTATTATGATAAGACAACATGGCTTAGTCGATATGCTTCATGAGTTGTTCATTTCCAACACTAAAATCCAACCATGTGAACCATAATTATGATGAATTGGGTTTTCAATACTTGTTGGATTCATAGAGACAAGTTTGGCCTTAAGGAAATTCTAGGCCATACACTCCTTCCAAGGCATGCACACATGACTACATTCTAATTTGTTACCATTAGATTCCGCATTATTTAAATCCCCACACAAAAGCGAGTCTACCTTTGGGAGGAACTTTACGAGCTAGTCCCACAATGTAGCCCTAGATTTGACATCATTCTATGCATACAAATTAGAAAGTCTTAACACCTTGCCATCGAGATTGAGGAGAAACCACACAACTCAATTAAACATGTCAAACCCTTGATCAATAATGCACAAAATAAACTCAGGTGAGATAAGAGTGGGTCCTCCCTTGCTCATCGTCATTCTTGGTATGGAACATAACAATGCTAGGAAAAATATAACACAAGGTCATGGCAATGGTGAAATTGGTTAACAACTTATTAAAAACATAAGATGCCTACTATTGACACCATTGAGTAGATTTTGTGAACTGTGGTCTTTTTTATTGGGTCTCTTAGACCCATTTCATTCCATGACATGAATTTAATTGGAAACATTAAAAAACCATCCATCTACTCACCATCCTTACTTCTTAACACTAGTAAGAGTTTGGAGACACAAAAATATTATTTTCGAATGTGTGGGTCACCCACTTATTGAGGGTATTATTTATTTTTAGGTCCTCTTTATTAGTTATTAGTTTTAGCAATGGCTTACTCATCCAAACTTGGAGGAGGAGATCAATCCCTATTACCCCCCCCCCCCCCCCCCCCTAATCCATGAGAAGGAGCATAAGAGGAGCCAACATGTTCATTGCCCAACTCCGAGTTCATTGTATTTGGAAGCATTGAACCAAAATTAGAAGCACCCTTAGTTGGACCCTTGGGAGTCACATTACCCTTGTTGGACTTCTTTTTCCCTTGAATCCAACCACCACTATTGACATATAATGAAATATTTTGAGCCTAAGAAGCCAAGGAAGACCTTGAAGCCATATTCATGGAGTCCACCTTTGGAAACAACATATAATCCCTAATCCTATGGTTGGGGTTATGAATTTAGAAGAAAATTTGAAATGTTGATATACCTAACATGATGTTTAATGACCTAAGCGTCGACTTTGATAACAATTTTCTCTTTCAAATTCTAAGACTAATTGACTTCAGTGCAAACATAATTTTGAGGGCACATGTTAAAAAAATAACAGGGCTCGTTGTAGATGTATTACCCAAGAGGGGCCATGTTGATGTATTTGTAACTTCGGAAGATATTCACTTGTATATTGTATGTATTACATTTGTACTTTATTGTATCCCCAACGGAGATGTATTATTCCTCCGATTGGAAGTGTCGTCATTTGTATTTGCAAGTGTCACAAGTTATATTGTAAGTGTGGCAACTTATATTTGATGGGTTATTAGACCACCTTAGAGGGGTCGGCCCAGTGTGGATCAAAGGGTTATTAGAAAACCCTAGTGGGGTCGGCCCAGTGACAAGTGGTAATGGGTTATTAGACTCTCCTAAGGGAGGTCAGCCCAGCTAGAGTAAAAGGAAAGTCAAGTCATTGTATAAATAGAGAGCGTGTCTCTCTCATTTCATTCATTTACTCACTCACTCACTTCGCATTAGTGAGAGAGAGGAGGAGTGCGCACAAGTGGAGGAGGAGTAGTTGCTGCAGACATCTATCTTTTGGGGTTTGATATTTGTGATCTTTGTATTGGTTCTCATTCTATCTCTGAGGAAGTTGCAGGGTTTTTCACCTTCTTGGTTCTCCCCGGTGAAATGCTTTGTGTCTCTTGTCTGTTGTGTTTGATATGATGTACATGTTGTTCTCTCAGTTAAGATCCTAGATCAGATTGAATTAAATGCTGAAAAAATAACATGGTATCAGAGCTAGCCTGAAGGAAGGCATGGTATGGCATTTATGACACTTGTTGCACTTGCGACAAATTGGAAGCTAGGGCTTGGTATAGTAAAAACCAGTCATCGTGGAACTTTCGCTATAACTTTGTTTTGGAGAAGGTCCAAGATCTGAAAATTTTACAGGTCGAAGATGAAATTTCCATGTACCTTGTGTCCGAAGGAAAGCCTCAGATTCATTGTACTTTGTGAGATATGATACGTACAAGTTAGGGTTTCTGCCTCTTCCAGAATGCAGGCCTAAACAAGTGACCTAGGAAAAAAGGTCATATCTCAGGATAGGAAGCTCCAAATGGAATTCTGTAAAAGGTGACAGTTAGGGCACAAACTTTAGTTTCACAGGTCCAGGTTTCAGAGGCCGAAGTTGAAACAATGACACGTGGCATGCCGTACAAGTTCACTATACTGTTTAATCCCATAAATAGGTCACGTTGCGACACTTGGCATATCTCTCTCTCATAAAATCCATTTGAGCTCAGATATGTGGGGTTGGAAATATGATAGGGAATTCTACCACAGGATGAAGTTTCAGACCCTGAGGATCCAACATTTCAAAGATACATCAGAAACAATATGGCATATATTTCTGTCCAAACAGAATTGGATTTTGAGCACTTTCATTTTTGGTTTGTCATTGCTGCAGGAAATTAGGGTTTCAGAGAAAGTTGGAATTTATTGAATCTGAGAGCACGGCTGGATGCTACTCACCAAAATCGAAATTTAGAGACCAAGATCGAAGTTTTTGGTTGGGTAGAACCCTGAGCTCTATCAAACTCTAGTTTGGGATTTTGACCAGAAAACCAGAAAACCATAATTTGACAGAAGCTGCAGATCCGAAACTTTCAAATTCAATTTGGAGGTGTCAAATTTTGGAGATGTCAAAATTGAAGTATACCAGCTTGATCAGCTCAACAAGGTGCATCTTTTCATCCAATCATAAGTTTGAAATTCAAATTTTGAATTTTTAGGGTTTCTCTGACAAACCCTAATCCAACTCCAGATCCAGCTTCAACAAATCAGAGTGGATTGGGTTAATCCTAGAAGAGAATGAATTGACACCTTCATAAGTGAAGAAGTTCCAGTTCCAGAGGGAGATGAGGCTAAGGCCTTACATAAGAAGACTACAATCAATCCCGACAGGTATGACTTGAGGAGATATAGGTATGTTTTGAAATTTGTCCATGATTAAGTTTATAATATGTTTGTCTTCATATTATTGAGGTTAGTAACAATCTTGATTAATTCTAGACTTGTCTTATCACCCTAGTAAAAGTATGAATGCATGTGAATGATAGAAGACATTTATTGATTAGGGCTATGTCACTTATGATTGTACTAATGCACTGTGGTGTTGTATGAGGATGATGTTGTTCGCTAACATAAAAGGTACATCAAGAAAGACAAATCAAGTACTAGATCAAGAACATATGACCATGGTGACATGAAGACAAAGACTCATCCATAGTCATGGATCACATAAAAGCTCTACCTACGAGGTATGTATAATTTGGTTCTACAATGGTTAACTTATGAGATTTGCAGGTTACTAGCACAAGTCATTGAAGAGAACAAGAAGACATTATGTGGGTATGTTAGACATAACTAGAAACCATAATAATACAGGTAGGTTTTTCCTATATCAAGTTAGAATCCTACCTTGTGTTAGGATCTTATATAAGTATACTTGGTATGATTGATAATTCATGAAGTTATAAGTTTGGGAAATCATGGGTTTATGCATATTATGCTTCTTAGTTTGATTAGTGATATGACAAACTAGAAGAGTCCTATGGTCAAATAAAAATATGCATGAGTAAAAGAAGTCCTCCCTGAAACCTTGAATACTAACACTTGTGATAAATTACCTGTGTATGAAATAACCATAACCATACATGTTTAAGATTATGTAGAATCATAATGTTTTGATAATATTGAGATTATACTAATGCATGTATGATTATGTATGAGATCTTGAGAATGACTCAATGATGACACTAGTGCACACTTAAGCATGCATAGTGGTCCAGGATGGATAGAAGTTCAAAGACATATAATCATGATGATATCATAAAGGAAGCAAAGATCAAGAGGGAGCACACTCCGGTAGTTCCTGCAAGGAAGCAAAGATTGAGAGGGAGTCCACCCAACAACCAAACAAAGATAAGTATTTGAATTGTCATTTATTATATATTTGATTACTTAAATGATGTTGTCCAGTCATGTACATGCTTATGTTCCTAGATTTAGGATGTATATTATGCATAATATAAAAGTTGCATTAATGAACAAGATACTACTAATATGAAAGTAATGGGTAAGTGGCCTATGGTACTGTACAACATTCCATTGCTACTTATCTAGAATGAAACCTCTTTGCTGACATGTTGGGAGTTGTGCACACTCTTAACAATGTTCTGGTAGAGATGGAAGGCATCTAGAAAGTTACGAGATATGGATAAATGTTGTATTGAAGCATTGGCTAAGATAATTGCATGACTGTATGACATATGTCCTTATGTGCAAGATTTTGTTCTTAATACTATGAGATGTTTCTAATCATGCAATTAAATTTGACTTGTAGGAAAGATCGTGTACAATCACCTACAAAAGAAGGAAAACAACATTTGTTCCAGCAACGAAGTTCAAGAAAACTATCTATTGAAGATATTGAAGAATCTAAAGATCCCAGGATCCGGGATGCAGTAATAGAAGGATTCCATGATCGAGGAGTACCAGTCGATAATGAGGAATGATGTCTGGGATGTGGTCTCGAGACCAAAAGGGAAGTCTGTTGTGACTTCCAAGTGGATCTACAAGATCAAGCATAGAGAAATACAAGGCAAGGTTTGTGGCTCGTGGCTTCTCCCAGAAAGAAGGGATAAATTATGAAGAAACATTTGCATTTGTAGCCAGATACACTTCCATCAGAACAATACTTGCTCTGGTTGCAGTGATGAAGTAGAAGATACACCAGATGGATGTCAAGACAACTTTCTTGAATGGTGTAGTCGAAGAGGAAGTGTATGTGGAGCAGCCACTCGTTTTTGAGACACATGACAGGGAGTCATATGTGTGCAAGTTAAAGAAATCCTTGTACGGTTTGAAACAAGCACCCAGGACATGATACAGCAGGACAGACAACTTCCTATACAGTTTGGGATTTACCAAGAGTAAAGCGGATTCCAACCTTTACTACAAGGTTGAGGAAGGCAATCCAGTGATACTCCTACTGTATGTGGATGACCTATTTGTGACAAGTGAGGATAGATTGATTGCCGATACAAAGAGGAAGCTTGCTGCCGAGTTCGAGATGAAGGACTTGGGTATGATGCATTACTTTCTAGGTATGGAGGTGTGGCAGAGTGCAGATGGAATCTTCCTTGGACAAGGGAAGTATGCAGTAGAGATCCTGAAGCGGTTCAGGATGATGGACTTCAAGGCCATGGCCACACCTATGGCATTGGACCTAAAGCTATTGAGTGATGCTTCATCAGGATCGGTTGATGCCATGATGTATCGTCAGATGATTGGGTCCTTGATGTGCCTGACGAACACGAGACCATATATTTGCTTTGCGGTGAACACTTTGAGCCAGTTCCTAACAGATCCTAGACATGTTCACCTGATTGCTGTAAAGCATATTCTGAGGTACTTGAAGGGTATGATTGATTGTGGGCTCAAGTATGATGCAAATCAAAAGTCTAACCTGGAGGGTTATTCAGATTGGGCAGGCAGTGCTGCAGATAGGAAGAGCAGTTTGGGGTGCTGCTTCAGTATGGGATCAGGTGTGATCTCTTGGTTTAGTAGCAAGCAGTTCTGCGTAGCACTGAGTATAGCTAAAGCAGAGTATGTCGTAGCTTGTTCATCTAGTTATGAGGTAGTATGGATTAGGAAGATATTGTCTGATTTATTTGATCTCCAGTTGGATGCTGCTTGTATCTTCTGTGACAACCAGAGTTGTGTGTAGTTGTCAGAGAACTCAGTGTTCCATGACAAGTCGAAGCATATCGAGATAAAATACCACTATATCAGGGATATGGTGTAGAGATGAGTAGTAAAGCTCCAGTATGTTGCGAAGGATGAGCAGATTGCACATGTGTTGACCAAACCACTAGCTAGAGTGAAGTTCAAGTACTTCAGAAAGAGGCTTGGTGTACTTCAGATCAAGGTTCCTTCCAAGGGGAAGTGACGAGTCTGAAAGACGCAGATGCACATGGGATTTTCTGACATGATTGTAGATGTGTTCTCCCATGGTCGTGATGTAATTACTGAGCCATTATCACATGGTGGTAGATGTGTTCTCCCATGGTGCAGATGTAAGGGCTGGAGCCATTTTTCACATGGTGGTAGATGTGTTCTCCCATGGTGAAAAAGTAAGGGCTGGAGCCTTCCCCGAATGGTGGTAGATGTGTTCTCCCATGTCGGTGGTGTAAGTGCTGTATGATGTGCATCTGGGATGTGCTCTGTGGAAGATGAGATGATCTGAAGAGGATGATGCTATGATGATGATCAGGACGATCATGTGTGATGAGCATCAGGTCGATGCTCCAGATGTACATCAGGATGATGTGTTGTATGACGATGATCAGTACGACCATGAGCATCAGGAGGATGCTCCGTGAGAGGATGATCAGGTGGATAATGAGTATCAGGTTGATACTCCGTGGTTGTGGACAAGTTGTGCAAGTGGCATAGAAAAGATCCTGGGAGATCCGATAGGTTGAGATGTGTGCTCGTAAAAGTATTGGGATGCTCTTTCGAGGTTTTGCTACAGGTAGAATAGAAAGGATCCTGAGAGATCTGATAGGTTGAGATGTGTGCTCGTAAAAGTCCTGGTATTCTCTTTCGAGGTTTTGCTACAGAAGGCATGTAATTAGTTCTAGAGATTCGATAGGTTGAGCTGTGTGCTCGTAAAAGTCCTGGGATGCTCTTTAGAGATCTTGCAGGTTGCAAGACACTCTTTTAAGGTTTTGCCTAACCACATGTAAAAGATCCTGGGAGACATGATAGGTTCAGCCGTGTGCTCGTAAAAGTCCTGGGATGCTCTTTCGAGGTTTTGTGGTGGTCACATGTAAAATATCCTGGGAGATCCGATAGGTTGAGTAGTAAACTCATAAAAGTCTTGGGATGCTCTTTCAAGGTTTTGTTGACGCACATAATCGACCCTGAGAATTCCACAGGATGGCATGCTCACAGAGATGAAGAAGACCTATAGGAGGCTAGGCCTACATCCATCATGAAAAAGGGTTGGCTCTGTAGAACTTCCTATGATGAGAAGAATTGAGAGATAGCCCAGTGATAGAGATGACGAGTACAACAGCAGTGACGAGGATGCTCCGTGATCCAGTGACGATGATCTAGTTCCATAATTGAAGACTTGTGACTATATGTATTGTTGACTTGTGTCAAGAGAATACCTTCCTAGTTAAGAGGGAGTGTTGATGTATTTGTAACTTTGGAAGATATTCACTTGTATATTGTATGTATTACATTTGTACTTTATAGTATCCCCAACGGAGATGTATTATTCCTCCAATTGGAAGTGTCGTCATTTGTATTTGCAAGTGTCACAAGTTATATTGTAAGTGTCGCAACTTATATTTGATGGGTTATTAGACCACCTTAGAGGGGTCGGCCTAGTGTGGGTCAAAGGGTTATTAGACCACCCTAGTGGGGTCGGCCCAGTGACAAGTGGTAATGGGTTATTAGACTCTCCTAAGGGAGGTCGGACCATCTAGAGTAAAAGGAAAGTCAAGTCATTGTATAAATAGAGAGTGTGTCTATCTCATTCCATTCACTCACTCACTCACTCACTCACTCACTTCGCATTAGTGAGAGAGAGGAGGAGTGCACACAAGTGGAGGAGGAGTAGCTATTGCAGACATCTATCTTTTGGGGTTTGATCTCTATGATCTTTGTATTGGTGCTCATTCTATCTCTGAGGAAGTTGCAGGGTTTTTCACCTTCTTGGTTTTCCCCGGTGAAATGCTTTGTGTCTCTTGTCTGTTGTGTTTGATATGCTGTACATGTTGTTCTCTTAGTTAAGATCCTAGATTAGATTGAATTAAATGCTGAAAAACTAACAGGCCAAGATGTGTTCGACCAAATTCAAGAATTATGTCAGAAGACCTAAGAATTCAACCCAAATAAGACAATGCAACTAGGAAACTCATCAATGGAGAAATCCACATATCACTATGAAAAAATGAGGGTATTTTAGCACATCTGAGGACCAAAAAAACCCCCTCAATAACAAGCTTGTCTTATTTGAAAGTATACTAAAAAAATCCTTTTGTGATGTTTTGAGTAGCTGTGCAAACCAAACTATAGGGTTACAAGCCTCTGTAACCCAAACCCTAATCATAGTTTTCCATGAGAATCTACCTACAAATTAAGTAAACATAGTGCAATACCTCAAACCATAATGGGAAACAACATATTCATTAAAATAAATTTCACTTGAATAAATGTCATTACCTCATGGAGAAATTCCATGAAACCTTTGGTGTCACCATCATTGTTACTGCAATAGAATTTGATAGAGAAAATTTTATAAGATAAATTGATGAAATGATTAAAATAGCATGATAAGCCAACATACACACAATGTACACCAAATATGAGCATGGATCACAAATCTCAAAATGATAATAGATATGATTTATCTAATGACTAAGTTATCTAATAACTCATCCATTAAGAGAACCTCCTCTGAATAACCCACATACATCTATATACCCAAATCATGAGTTAATGTCTACAACACTGACTATGTTGACCTTTGTATATACATATTCTCATTCATTGCGCATGTAGGTCTCCTATTACATCAATCCCTATTACATATACATTTAACCCTATATATATCCCCATCAGGGTCATAACATAGTACATCCCTTTGAATTTTAAATCAAGGTTAGTCTTTTGTACTAATATTGACTTTCTTTACCTTGGGTGGTTTTGAGAATATTTTTCCTATGGGATCCTCCATTGTTTCTTGCATTGATATTTCCCTAGACTCTTGGAGGTCAAAAATTCTTTGGGTCATTTTATTCTTTTGGATCTTCCATTATTTTGGCACAACACTTGAAGGTTGAATGTTTATCTACCCATTCAAAGCTTGGTATTTCTTGTGGAACTTGCATTGATGTGCCTTACATACATACTCTTAAGGTTTGGATTCTTTGTTATTAAACAAGAAATATTTGATAGTTTTCAAAGACGAGGTAATGTTGAGGATCTTAGCTAAGTATGAAGAGGTTGCACAAAATCATTTCTTTAGAATCTCTCACTCATGGGTCTATCTTTGTGCTTCTTCATGTAGGTACCAAGCCTCAAGGATGGGTCCCAAGGTGTGGATGAAATTGTGTACCCAAAGTTGTCAAGGGAAGACTTCTTGGGTCCACCTCTGAATGCACTCATTTGTATGCAGAAATGAATTTGTCTTTCCTTCATAGAATTTTAGAAATTTGAATAGGAAATCTGTATCCCTTGGAATGTCAATCACTTGATCATTGGGTTGTGAGATAAATCTATGTAGTAGTATGGGTTGTGCCCTCTCACAACTACCCATATATTCCTTATGGATAGCCCACCACTAGGATGGGCTGGACTTGAAGGTTATATCGAGGGTTGGAACCAATTGTTCTTCAAGGATGTTTAAGCTCAAGCCGTCCATGGTTTATTTGACATCCTTTGTCCCATCAAATAAGGGTGGGTCTTATACTTATGTTCCAATCCAACATATAGGCCTTACCATGGTGCAATAGTGAAACAACACTCGTTGCTACACTCCTTTTAGTCTTGGAATGCTTCCTGTATATTTGAGTCATAGGAGTAGTTGCTTCTCTAGTTGATTGCTCCATTTGCAGTGGGGTTTACGTAATCATTCCTCATGCCTACATTTAAATTGTATAGTTTCTCTATTGTAGCACCATCTATTACGTTGTCCATTGATCATTAAAGAATTTTTGAGGCAAAAAATAGTCCTCAAATAAAAAAATGTGCTATCAACATCAACTTTAAAATAATCAATAGGATTCAAGATGATGGTGTCAACCATAAGGGTAAATAGGTTAAAAGTATAAACTTATCTCCTTACAAGTTTACTCAAATTTCAAGTGCAGGCACTTGTTCAATGAGTATCCACACTAGATACTTTTAATAGACTTGGCATGGAATAAATTGGATATACATGAAAAATGTGTAAACACATTTTTTCCATGTATTTCCAATTTATCTCATGGCATCCAACATGTGCCTACACTTGAAATTTGAGTAAATTTATAATGAGATAAGTTGAAACTATGAGAAAAACAAGTTTTCTTTCTTTCGCATAAAAATTCATAACTTTTATTTTGTTATTTTAACTATTATTTTATTATCTTCCTTAAGAGGACCATTTTAGACCTCAAATTTACCCTAATTTTGGTATATCTCTCTCTTGTCACAAGGTCAATAGGTTGTATAATCTTCGATCCATTGGCTTCAAATGACATCCACTCCCTTTTTAGATTTATGATTGACTTCATTATCACTGGCCCACTCAAAGGCTAACAATGTAGGGTAAGTATCCTTTTCATTTGTGATTTCGATGACCTCAAAATCTACCATTGTTTTCACATTTCCAAGATTTATGCCAACAACTTATGGGTGGTTGATTGGGTAATTTCTATATTTATTTCCAACCGTAACTAGATATGTGAAAATAATAGTCATGCCTTCTATATCATTTCCCATGAAGTTTTTAGGATGATATTCATGTCAAATCCTAGGTCCAATATGACATCTCATACCTCATACTCATGGATTTGGGAATCCATTTTAAACTATCAATTGGTATGAGTCTTTTCAATGCATCAAACTTTCCTTTTTGGTAAAGGCCGGATGTAGATGGGATCTTTATCTCCCTTATCAATTAGCTTATATTGTGTTGATTGCAACCTCCTCCTTGATTATTCATCATCCAATATTTTAATAAAGGTTTGGAATATTTATTGAATCCATTATAATGAGGCAACTTCTCCCCTTGCCTTATATTGTGACGCATTCTTGTGCTCTTGCGATATTTGTTTAGGAGGGTTCTAGGAAGTTGAACTACAACTAGCATTAGAGCTTGTGGTGGTAGTTTCATCCCTCAGTTCATATAGGGCCTTTTGTTAGTACGTATTTTATTTGGCTACATCAAAGCCAATATTTGCTAGGGAAATCTTACTAAGGAGTTATGGTTTCGACTTATTGGATTCTGTATGCACCCCACATTTGGTTACCACTTTAATACATGTATCCCTAGCCTATTTAGTGTATCAAGGTTTTGATTTCACTAGGTTTTGATTTCTTTACCTTTCTCTTCTCTCCCATTTAGCTATTATTTTTGGGTACTCTGTGGTTGCATGACATGTAAATTTATTATGGATACACTTCACCTTCCTTGGATAAGGACAATCTCATTAAATTTTCCTAATTTCATCACAATTATAGAACTTAATAGGTCCCATATGATATCGATTTGTTCCTGCTTGGTACCATCCTCTTTATCCTCCCCTATAACCCCCTCCATATTCTCCTCAACCCCCTCCCTCAATTGTACCAATATTTTCTTCTTGTACTTGGAAGGACTTGCTTTTGAACTATTCTACTAGAGCTTGTATCATATGACAATTCTTAGTACTGTGGATATTGTCCCTACATAAATCGTAGACGATTGTGGTTGGTACAAAAGTATACTTCTCTAACATCAGATAGAGATGGGGTGGTGGCCATATGTCCTTCAAATATCATAGTATTTGTTTGGCACATTTTCTAAAAATCTAGTTGGTGGAGGTGGTATTGGGTTAGGGGCCACCACTCTAACCCATAGTGATAGATAGTTGTTTGCTACAAGACCCACTGTTTTTCACACAACATACTAGACCTACTCTGGTCTGATATTTGTGTGACTCATCTCTTTAATATGCTTCGTCAAAGCTATGATACGTGACTAGAATTAAGCAAGCTTAGTCATTGTACTAGTACACAGCATTGCTACAGTAGCGGCCCTCCTTGGCCTTGAATAACATGCATTAATTAGATTTTTATTTCTTGTGCTAGGGCATGTTATTGGGTGTTCCACTGTTGTTGCAACAAAGGAACTATGGTTAGGGGTAATAGTCCCTAAATGAACTATTCCTTATGCAAATTTTCATGAATTGAGTACAAGGTTTGGCTAATTAGGTCCTGTAACCACTTATTATATTCCCAAGCATGCTCTCCAAGATGTTGGGTTATTGTCTTCAGATCAATGCAACTTTGTTACTCCATGTTCGAACTCTAGAGTGTACCTAAATGATTAGTTTGAATGAATTTCATGTACCATTGTAGATCTCTTCTCTTGAATGTGGCTTGGAACTCCACCAACTTAGCCTTTGGGGTAGTAACCCCTTTTACTCTCTAGATTAGTTCACACAAGAACCAATGCCACTCCATTTCATTATCACCCTTTCATGAAAACTCACAAAGGCATATTGTTGAACTATAACCTAGTTCATCTACATTATCTACAAGACTTGAAAATAGAAGAAATCCTTAGTGGCCTATTTGACTAATTTCTCTAGCTCCACCCCTTAAACTATAATTCAAAAACACTAATGTACTTCTGATACTCCTATTGATATTTTCCCAATTTTTTCACCCAATACTACTATTTTTGCTTCTACTATTAGTATATATCTTTAAAATAGAAATAGAATTTAGATTCTAATTTATCTTAGTCTTTTCAGAATGCATGGGGGGCAGTAACTGCTACAGGCTAGCTTCACTATCTTTGGGTTGTACTATGTCTTCCACTCGTTTTCCTTCTGCCTCAAATAAAAAAAACACATCGTCGAGTTCCTATCCTACCCATGGATCAATGGTCATGTACTCATCAATTTTGTGGTATTCATGCCCCTTAGGCACAACTTTCTACTGCACTATCTTCAGTCCTTCCAATTGAACCTCTTCGAACAATTGTATATTCCCATTCATTAATCCTTTCAACTCGTTGACCATTGCAATTTTATCCATTCCTCTCCTCAGATCTTGATCCACTACCAATCCTTGGTCCTTCAACCACCGACTGAATTTTTCTCCTTTCTTCTGCAACTCCTCCATTTCCTTTAAGTGTGCTTTTGTACTCCCTTCGCTACTCAGAAATTACTTCACTACTTACTTTCTTCTTTACAACTCCTTCATCTTACCAAACCAACACTCCTTAGTTATTGTATCCCTTTTTAGTTCTCTTTGTGCTATTTCTAGAACTTATGTATTCTCTATGGTACCACTTTGCCCCTATTTACTTACATTGGATAGGCTCATCCCAGGTCACTCCCATTTGTAAATATTTATGCTTCCATCATTGTTGGGTTGAAGGGCATATAATATTTCTTTTCTAGGTATATTTTTACCCAAGTCACAACCTATTTCATTAGTATTCAATGTGCTTCTTACTTGAAGTGCTACTCTTCCCTTGAAAATACTTGTTTAACTCCGCTGTGAACTCAATGATATAGCCTTCTATGGTCATATTTACCCATACATTAATTTCCCTTGCAACTTCATGATTGAAACTTTGTCGTGCATTTGGGTTCTTGATATTCCATTGGATTCTCTGCTTCTCTTCCAATCCGGTCGTGAGTGTATGATCGTAGTATTTTGAGCCATTTAAATAATACCATTGGGAAATCTACCCATAATATCTCAATCATCATGATCTTCATGCATCCATCAAGATCAATTTCCCTTAATGTGATGTTTCTCAAAGTGATCGATCTACTCCAACCAACAATCCTTTATGTAAACTTAGTTCAACTCACTATTCATGCTACTAGAATTCAATATACATGTTGAAGGTTCCGACAATGAAACCATTTGTTAGCTCAATATCAGACCATGGTCTACATTGGTTTCCAATGGAAGGGGTCCATTATAAATTAATTGTCGAAATATTCAATCCCAAGGAAGGGGAATTTCTCACTCAAAGCGTTGTGCCAAGACTATAGGTCATTTGGGGCTTGCGTAGAATGGCTATCATGACTAAGCATTGCATAAAATGATATGGGTTTTCTAAACCATTTCTTAATATTCCTCAACTCACATTCAAACTTTTAAGGGAAAAACACCCATTACATTCCATCCTATCATCTTTTTTCCCTGAAGAAAAAAATATTCATATTTCCTATAGAAAATATACATTGCGTTGATCAAAATATATGTCAAAAATATCAAAAGGGAGACTTATAGGAGGAGTGTCTTGCTTCTAAAACAAGTTTCCAAACATGAAGCAATACTTCTAAGAGGAGTGGCAATTTTGCGACCTCACCATATCCCATTAACGAAAATACTTGGAAAAGGATTTGATCTCTGAAACATGAGTATCCATCCACCAATTTTTTAGACAAGCTTTTAAAAAGATTCCAACAAGCTTTTGGCTTAAACTCTTTGGTGGATAGAGTTGATGATAGTATTGTAAAATCACAATTTATTGTTAAATTAAGAATAGTTTCCTCCACCTATTTGCATAGGGCACATCAGATCAGAACGATGCAACCTCTTTTACGGCCCATGTCCCATGTCATTATCTTGTTATTCAGAGCTATCCAGAGGAATATCCTGGCCTTTGGTGGGAATTTTGTCTTCTAGAAAGGGGACGACCACCATGCACGTTCTTACTACCGGTCTTCCTCAACTACAACAAGGTATCCTAGTTTAGCATTAAAAGTACCATAGACGAGGTTTTTTGACCATACCAATCAATTCGTCTCCTTAGAAAGAGAGATAAAATTCAGGTTAAAGCAACTTAAATACTCCTCCCATAACTATTTTCTAAACTAAAATCCTCTACTTTTTTTCATTTGAATCGACCATTTTCTTCTTCTCTTGTTTCATGTAAGTGAAAAACATCATGTGAGCGAAGGATATCTATTAGTGACTAAGGGATATAGAAACCATTCTTTGCCCCAAGCGAAGGTTCTTCCCCTATACAAACACTTATACCATCCCCGACTCACCAGATTGTCCACCTGCCCATTATAGGAAAATATTCCAAGAAGGCCTTCCATACTCTAGAATAAGAGGGGTCCTATTTTCTTTCTAATCTAAACTAATCTTCAATTGATTTATCTTTAACATATCTAGATTTTAAGTACTTACTCCACAAGGATGTCACGTCCCCATTTTGACCCCATTCGCACTTAAATCGTAAATGATGTAAATATTGTTACTTAATCATGGTGAGGAGCTCAAGGCCAAGGCCCCACCATTGATTTAGCGTTTTATGTATCGGCAATTAAAGAAATAGATGCCTATGGTTCTTGTGCTAGATGGGCACGATGTAAATAAGACATCATGTAATTACGAATTCTAATGAAAAGTCCACAATCGGCTATGCAATGCAACAAAAGAGATGGGGCATGATTCTACAAGGAAAAGGGAGGGAAAATTATTCAAACCCTTGAGCCAATGGTATTAATCCATGTGTCAATGGGGAAACCCATAAACCACCAACTACCCATTTTGTCTCATGCACCCAATCATTTAATTCTTCCAAGAAATTGGTTAAGGCAGTTAATGCCTTGGGAATGAGGGAGTATGGCAGCCAATTTCGTGCATGGGCAAGCCATCAACCTGGAAATTCATGTTTTTGCTTGTTGGGTAAGAAAACACCCACGAAATGGTGCCCAAAGCCATGGGGAATGGGTAGTCTTTACTGATTCACGCAGATAGAGAAGGCTGGGAGTTACAGTCACGTTTTTGGAGCAAAAACGCAGGGTTCTCCTTGCCCAAAAACCCGTTTTTGGTTTTGGATAGTAGCTGGGAAGGGGGGGGCTGCGATTTGGGACTGTAGGGAGTTCATTTTGTCCCCGATTTGCCATGGGCGTTTTTCCTAAAAACGTTTTCTGCTACCTGGGGTTTTCTCCAAACCTCCATTGCTCATTTTTAACCTTCCCACATTTTTCTGAAGCCTAGGGGATCATTTTCATGCCTGTCACTGTACAAACGATTTTCATTATGCCCATAAGTGTGGTTCTGCTGTTATGTGCATCCTCGTTTTTGGTTTGAGCCTGTGAGCTGAAGTTTGGGGAGTGGTAGTGGACAGAAGTGGCTTGATAAACCTAGTGGGGGAGACAACCTCTCAAGAAGATCAAGAGGGCTTTGGCTACTCTTCTATGCATACCCTGAGAGCACTAGATAGGGAAGGTATGGCTTGAGGGACTGTACAACAGTGAAAATAATACTTCCTTGTGCTGGGTGTGTAGGTATTGTGGGTGCCAAGCTAGATAGACCTTGCAAGGTTATCCTTGGCTCTATGCTAGAGCTCACTAGCTTAGCAACTCTTCCTTTCCATCTCCTAGCAGCCTGATAAACCCAATTGTAGATTGGCTTGGCTCATCTTGGTGTAGGCTTGGCTATGTGTGAGTCTGCTGTTCCCTGGTTCCTTGTAGAGATCATGCCCAGCTCGGGGGTGGCAGTGGTACTGAGAGATTGAGGAGCACACTGGCCCACGGTTGGGTGGAACGTTGCAGTTGCATAGCCAGTTGCGTGGGACTATTTTCGCATAAGATAAGTATTCTCTTGTGATTACCATTTGATGAATATTATGAATGTATGTGGATGGGTTAAATGAATTTACTTCCGCTGTGTTTTTACGAGTTTATGCAATTCCATATGATCTTTTATAAATCTGCAAAGGACTTTAATTGGCTGTCACCGAATCTTGAATGTATGATAGATATCAACAGCATTTACTTAACTTCCGTTGTGTTTCCATTGCATGAACATATACTTGTCTTTGTATCAAAATTTTTAATGAATGGATATGGGGGCCAGATGCCCGGTTTAACCTCACGATCCTCTCCATCTAGCTGGAATGATGGGAGGGGACGTGACAAAGGAATCATTATTAATCAATATCTACAAAATTTTCCTGGCTAGTTCTTTTGCAAAGAAGGATAAGTTCTTCAGACCCCAGACGCCCAATTTTTTTTTCCTGGCCAGCCTAGTCCATTTGAACAATGGAATGCCTTCCTTTGATCTATTTCCAAACCATAAGTATCTGAAATAGTTCTTATAAATTTTGACTAAAATCCTTTTTTGGATTTTTGCAATTGAAACCAATAGATGAGAATGCTCTCTAGAACCGACTTTATGAGCACTAGTCTTCTACCACGCGATAAGCTTCTGTTGACCTAGATTACGATTTGAGATTTGATCTTATGGCAGGGCCACAACCAATCGTCCATTCTATAGTTGTTGGGTTTTAGTAGAAACCCAAGATACTTGATCCCTTCAAAAAAATCCCTAGTTTGAAAAGGAAGCACCTCCCTTATCTGTCTCTCCACTGGATCTAGAATATTATGGAATAGAATACATGATTTATTCATGTTTACCTCCATACTTGTATATTTCCCAAAAGGATCTAGTAAATCCTTGAATTTTATAAGTTCTTTGAGGTTTCCATTTTCAAAACAGAGAACATCGTCGACAAAGAGAAAATAGGACAAGGAGACAACCCTATAGATCTCAACCTGTTTTATCTCACCTTATCTTTTTGCTTCTTTTACTAACAAGATTAGACCTTATGCCACCATAATAAATAGAAAGGGGGACAGTAAGCATCTATGTTTAGGACCCCTTTTTGTATGAGCCTAGTTGGCCCGCCGATTAGGTTCTTCCGACCGACTAGGAAATAATCGGCTAGTCGGCTCAGTTCATCGTGTCGGTTAGGGAAACCAACTGAGCAGTTTAGAAACTGTAACTAAATAACTGCATGTATTGACTATATAATAGGCTAGTGAGCTAGAAGATAAGACATGCTTCTTTGTACATGATTGGCCTGCTTTGATAATAAATATACTTTTTCTTGAAATTCCTTGATGCTGTTCATGAGCAAGTTGGATGCCGAGAATGAAACACTGTTAATGCACAAGATCTACAATGGAGGAAGAAAGAATATGTATGAGTGGCTCAAAAATATATGCAAATACTTCTATGAAGACCAAGCCGTGGAATAACAAACTTCAGTTGACCAAGTTCAAAGCAGTCGAGCCATGACCTCCGTTGATGTGCCTACCTTGTCAAACTGGGAGCAAAAGCAAAAAGATTGAGAGTGCTTTGGTAAAGAGTGTGAGTGGGAATGCTTTCTGAGCAAAATGAAATCCATTGCTGAACCCACCTCCGTCGATTAATAAGAGTCGTGTCGGCAATGGGGGGTTTCCACCATGTTATTTGAATAGAATAATGATGCTAGTCAATAGAAAAAGACAAGAATGAATCCCTGCAAGAAGTCAAGTCTGCTCCGATGAAATAAGTGCCTAGTCACCGATAAAAAAATAAAATATATTCAGAGAATAGAAAGAGAAAATAGGTACAAGCGACGAGAGCAGCTAAGAAATATTGCAAGTCCCTTACATGAAAAAAGAAGTATAAAGAAGAAACCGATCGAGATGGGAAAGAATCCAAAAGCCCCACTTGATTCAAGGAAAAGTTGACTAGATGAGAGAGGAGGTGAGGTGCTGATGTCGCTAGAACGATCTCACGCAATTGTGTTGACTCCCAAATATTTGCATATTGCAATCCCAGATAATGATGGTTGGGCCGACCATCAGATACCAATGCTAATACCAATGATAATGATAATGATGACTGGGCCTACCATCAGATAAATTATCGAGCATGACATGGGACTAGGACTAGGTGACAATAGTATATGGATTTGATTAGATCATTGTGGACGAATTATGGATCAACTGATGATTAAGTGACCATAGCATGGTAATTGGATTACCTTCACACCCGAATTTGGAAGACACTCTTTTAATTTATTCTATTCATACCATGTGGAGGTACCCCCCCTTCCAGAAACATTATTGATCAAGGTGACCAGACCGTCAGATACCCGACCTACTGATGAGGAGTCCATAGAAGAAGTGCATCTATTGTGGTACAATTCACATCCACAATAAGTTAGAAGCGAACATCAAATAGTAAGCCAGTCAGTCGATCATTCTTCTCTAGTAAGTATTCAAAGACAAAGCAAAAATCTTATTTTAGTCAACATGGCTTATCGGATTCCAGTAAATTCTCCTATTTTTAAAGGGGATGGGGATACTAAGAAACAATGGTTTGTATGTGAAGCCATATGGAAAGCTAACCTCATCAATGATGAGAATCAACAAATTGCACAGTTTGTAGGTGGCCTTCGAAATAGAGCACTCATGTGGTACATGAATTTCATGTAAGATGGGTCCAAGACAAAACAACAAATTAAAGATAATTTATTGGAATTATTCAAAGCTGACGACACTAAAAATATGATCCAACACAAATTGAAAGAAATCAAGCAAAGAATAAGAAAAACACTACAAGAAAATGATAGAATATTCAAAGATCTCCTCAGCATCCAAAATGGACCAAGCTGTTGTGATCTAGTTTTTTATTGTAGGTCTAGAACTGTGAATCAATATGCCATTATTATTGCACTAATAAAAGACATATGATGACGTCTTAAAGAAATATTTAAGAGTTGAATCAAATGTAGACTATTCTAATGGACTTGTTGACAGATGACTGGAAGAAGAAATCAAAACGATACAAAGATCACTTCAGCGCTTGACCATGAGGCAAAATGACTTATGGTGTACCACATGCTTGGTAGAAGGACATACTAGAGACAACTTCCCCTACGTTGAGCGAAGAAGTTATCACGACGGCAAAAATGCATACCAGAAATAAATGAAGCAATTCTAAGAAGATCCCAAAATATTCCCAGAAGAGAAGAAACTAGAGAACTTTCGCATGAATCAAACAAGCTATTTCTGTGACATATGCGAAAGGTACGAGCCCCACTCGATGAAAAATTGCCCCTATAACGCCAAAAATGTAAAAGAAAAATGGTGCGGGATATGTCGGACGACGCAACACATGACTGCATAATGTATCAAGAACTTGAAGACTAAAGATGACCACCATACAATGTACCAAACATAGATTGTCAAGTAGAATGGTTGAGACTCCCGCAACAACGACTAGCGCAATCATGGAAACAACCGACGAGGATGATATAACGGTTGTGGAAGATACAAAAATCGAGGAAGTCACCCAGGGGTCGCGGAAATCCGTGTTGCTTCATCTTCTACAGTGAAGAACATTTAATTCCCGACTTCCCATGGAAGGACAAAACGAACCTCAAAATTTGTACAAAGTGTGGGGTGGGGGAACACAATTTAGAAGAATGACTCATCATGTTAGAAGCACTTCATAATAAAAATAATTTTAATCTCTTGTATAATGTTCCTAAACATGAAGCGTTGAATACTAAAAAATTGCAAATAATTATTAGGCAGGGCACAAAGATCGGAGGAAATAATCCACATGTCTCAAGAATATAAAGGAAAGAAGATAATTATCCTAACCCGATGAAGCAAAAATAAATCTTTAACAATGCTACAAAAGTATTTGAAGAAATTGCTTCTAAATAAAATACTGCAGAATCCATAAATAAAACACTTAATGAGTTACTACAACTTCTAATGAAAAAAGAAGCTGTTGCACAACTAATCGAATTAATGCATCTTATTAGAAACAATCTAGGAAATGGAAGGATTACCAAATTTTTTTATTGTTTAAACTAAAAAGATAAAATAGATATTGATACCCTAGACAATATTGAAGTCAAAGGGTTTGGAATCTCGCAAGTCATCCTCGACTTCAGGTTGCAGGCCAACATAATGACAAGGACTACCTGGGAAAGCTTGGGTCGACCACGACTGGTAGAGTCAGGCATTTATCTTAAACTTACCGACCAAGGGTTGATTGAACCCATTGGTGTCTGGAAAAAATTCAATACTACAATTATGGGTATTATCACTCATATTGAATTTGAAATCATTGACCCAAGAGAAGGATCCAATTCCTTTCTGGCACTAGTCAGTCGTTCGTGGGGTTAGAAAATCAAAGCTTGCATTTCTTTAGAAAAAGACAGAATATAGTTGAAAGGAGAAGGAAAAAAGTCCATAGTACCTATCAATCCATATCAAGGAAAACCTTGGGTAGAACTAGATGATAACAATGGAGATATACGGAAACTATACCAAGTTATGTAGGACAATGAAGACTTAATAGAACCAAATAAATTTGGAGAAATTCACTTGGGTTCTCCTATGTCAGTTGGGAAAAAATATGATTCAGAATGGTATGAATGGAAAGTAATAAATTACGAGGTGCATGCGAGAGATTGCAGGCCGATTGAAGTTATTCCTTGTCATGCGACACAAAAGTGTTACCCAATATATACCGTACCAAAAATATGCGAAATAAAACAAGGGATTATTCACCATTAGTATCGAAAAAAACTGAACCAACCAAGCTTCCTCCATCAAGATACAAAGAATGAGAATACCTGCTTCCACACGTTGATAAAATACCTGGAAATGTCGGTGAACAAATTAAACTACAAAGCTTAGCATAATCTATCATAGGACAAGCAACTCAATGGTGGAACACCTATCAGGTGCACATACAAACATGGACACTTGCCTCAACAAATTTTATTGAAGAATTCCTAAGAGAAGTTTCCCAAGAAATATAACAAATAAGCAAACTGCAGAAGACACTAGTCATTGCAGACGAATGAATCAAACCTACTAGTTCAAGTTTCAAGATATTCACAATTGAGAAAAACTAGTCATATCATACCCTGAATCAACTTACTATGAATAATGAGCACACAATAGGGAAACGTTTCCAAGGGGAAAGAAACTACTTCCACAATCCAACAAAACTAGTCCTAAAAATACCCATTGAAAACAAAGAAGGCAATGACAAGCATAAATATTCCCTAACCGCCCTTACATAATCCAAGGAAGGAGATCGACTAACCAATGGATCAAAAGCACCGAAAACAAAAGAAGTTGACATTCCGACCTACATCAAACTTACAATGGAGGAAAAAGAAAAATACGCGTCCAAACAACAAACTTCAAAGATAACAAACTGTTAGAACATTATTAGACCTTAGGACCTTAGTCATACATTAATTTTTTGATTAATTGGTCCAAAATAGGTTAGTAATTACAATTCTAGGTTGTTAGAAATTAGTTAGGGGCTAATTATGACCATTCCACCACTTCTGGGCCAAAATATGGTCAAATATAAATGTTGGGAGCCCTCTTTATGGCCACCTCCAACATTTATTACCACTACTTGAGCAAAGGTGCCTTGATCCCCTGTTTTATGAACCTGTCTTTGACTTAGGGCACCCATGTATTGTATGTGGACATTTTGTCCCTTTCTTGGCTGTTTTGGCCTACCCTTGCCTACCTAACTTCCACCCATTCCTATCCACCACATGTGTGAGCCTCATTTATGTATTCCCATGTTGATCCAATGTTCACATGGACAATTCGTACCATTTTGGGGTGATTTGGGAGCCTATTGGTCAACCTCAAGGGATTGAGGTCCAATCTAAGCTAGCCACTTGTAGAAGCCTCCCAAGGAAATCAAATTCTTCCAAATGTTATATAAGGATGATCACAACTCATTTCTAGGTTGGAAAATTAATAAACCTTCTATTTGATCATTTGTATCTCTGGTTTTTTATCATTTATATTACTGGTTTTTGATCATTTGTGACTGGTTTTTGATCATTTGTTTTCCAGAATTATTTTTGCACTTATTTCTTGCATATTAAGCATATATTCTTGATTGTGAGGTAATATTTAGATACTATATCCTATTGTGATATATATTTCACATGGTATCATATCTCTTGGAGCTTCTATTCGAACCAAGATTGTTTTAGAAGTGCACCAGAAGCAGTGGAGAAACCATAGAAGTCCCCAAGGCCATTTCCTTGAAGCAATTGGATAAATCCTTTGGATTCTACCTAGGGTGTGATGCTCTCCCGAATGTGCCTTATATCAAGTAGGGTTTCAATCAGTTAGTTTATATCCCCTCTTGAGTGTTGAGAGTTTTGCATTGCAGGTTCAAAGTGTACATTATCACCAAGTGCACAAGCTACAAAAGATGGAGAAATCTCATGTAAATTTTATCACTCCATTCAACTATTTTGAATGGAAGGCCGAAATGGTTATCCAACTGAGATCCAAGGGTCTCTTCAGAATCACCAAGGGGATTGAGGTTGGGACAAACTCTGCAGTAGAGAAGTCCAAGTTTTTTAACAAAATGGATGAAGCATTTGGAATCCTTTGTCTCAGTATTTCAAGAGACCTCCTGTTTCATATTGATAGTATTAATACACCAAATGAAGTATGGCTCAAGCTTGAGTCTTTGTTTGGGAATACTGATGAGATGAGGGGCCATCAACTTGAAAATGATTTGATCTCACTGAGTCCAAGCAATTTCGAATCCATCCACGATTTCTTCACCAAGTTCAAGAGCTTGGTTTTGCAAATCGAACAGTGGGGCATTGATAAGAAAGAAGAACAGTTGGTTTTGTCCATCATTTTGAAGTTGGGTCCTGAGTACTCAGTCTTTGTCTCTACATTTCACTCCACCAAACTTACATTTTGCAATTGGAAGATGCCATCTTTGGATGATTTCACGGAGATGCTAAATCAAGAGCAATATAAGCTAGTTCTAATGGGTTCCATTAAGAAAAAGGACCAAGTTCTTTTTGCTGGAGATTTGAGACAAGCAAGAGGAAATCAAAATCTCAAGGGTTTGAAACCACAAGAGAAGAAGAAAGTCAAGGAGAGGCCCAAATCTTCTGATGGCATTCAAATCTTGTCAAAGACAAAGGAAAGAAGAAATAAAATACCAAATGCACTTACTGTCAAAAGGGTTGGCACCCTGAGAATGCATACATGAAGAAAACTATTGATATGCTGACTCATCTCTTGCAAAAGAATAACATTCCTCTTCCAGAAACTTCAAAGAATAAAGAGGGTGTTTCTGAAGACAAGGAGAGGTGCCATGCATTGATGGATAGTAACTCAGAATATCCTTCCTTCATCATAGATTCAGGTGCCTCAAGGCACATGGATTCTGCAAAAGATTCTTTCTCTACTCTTTCTCCTTACAACGGTCCATCCATTCTCATGGAAGATGACTCTGAAATCCCAACTAGAGTGTTATAGGTTAAACTTGCACCTCTCCATCCGTGATCACCTTGAGCTGTTGATCACACAAAAGGACAACTTGGATGGAGGAGCATGTTGACTTTAGATGATACTTTGAACTCACTCCATTTCCTACATTACTGGAAAACCCAAAAAATATCATTTTAAGATATGAGCGCTACTCTACCTAGAGAGACTAGCGCCCATACGCTACTCCAGTGCATAATAGTAGCGCCCATATCCTAGTACACGCTACTCCTTCTAAGCATAGTAGCGCTCACCATTTAAAATCGAATGAGCGCTAGTTGATAAGCACTAAAGTAGCGCCCTATACGCTACTTCACTGAACAAGAGTCGCGTACATTTTAAAAGATGATTTAAAAATAAATTAATTTTTCGAGGAGGATTAGTTGCTGGTAGTTTCTTAACTCCCCTAACTTCCTCCATAACTATACATCGACCTAAACTACTTCTCTAATCTTATAAATACAAAGAAGATTAAAGGAGAAGGGTTAGCTTGAGAACCTAGATGGTGAGATGAATTAATGGAGAAACTTTAAGACATTGGAGGAGTTGATGTTGAAGATATCCAAGCCAGAGAAGAGCCAGAGCCCAGAATCTAGTTGCAGGAGCCTGTGTCATGATCAGGTATACTTGTACATCATTCTACTTTTGACAATAAAGGTTGAAGTGTCTTTCTTGTTCCAATTTAAATGTGTTATGTAATGACATCTTGATTTGGATCTATTTTGGTCAATGCTGAATGTTGAACATTGTTTTTGTTTCTTTCAAGCTTTATATATTGCCCAAAATGTTTTGAGAAAGGTATTGTTATTGCAGGTTTATTGAAGGGAAGGTGGATTTGGAGGTTGAACACAAGATCAAGTAAAAGCTGGGATCAAACTTCGATTGAAAGGTGTGTTTCCTAAATCCCTAACTTATTTCTTTTCATAACCGTATTTGCAATATCATCAATACACTTACCTGTCACCCCAACCAAGTTGATAGCATTAGTTTCCTTGCTATAGGGTAGATTTGCCCGCCAACAGACTGGTGACTCCGCTGGGGAAAGTTGAGTTTTGGCTCTAGGAAACCTTGTTCATGTTTGTCTTCTTAGATTGTTTTGACTTCTTTGATGTGTCAAGAAACCCTGTAGGTATCCCCTGACTGTTTCTTGTTGCTTTCATCAATCTTTTGGTTTATTTCAAAGTCAGTTTTTGAAGCTTTTGAGATATGAGCGCTACCCTAGTGTATATACAGTAGCGCCCATACGCTACTGTCCTATATATACAGTAGCGCCCATCTCTGCAAGGGCGCGAGTTTCCCTACTGCACAGTAGGGTACACTTTCTGAAGCATTCTTTTTTGGTTTGCTTGAGTTTTAGCCATTCTTGTGGTTTGCTGGCTTTGCTTTTGGATCCCTTTGACTGTCATATGAGGTTTTTAACTGTTGTTTAAGTCATAGAACCTTTTCTTGAAGTTTTTTCCATCTTTTGAAACGCTTGTTGACTTTTGGAACTTTTGGACTGTTTGTGACCTTTTTTTTGGAATACTAAGTTGTGTTCATGTCGAGCACTTCCACTTTTTTAGACCCTGACTGCATGTTGCTAGTTTACAAACCTGCATACTCCTGTATCCGCTGTTTGTGGCGACGTTTGTCTACTTTGTACTCATCCTACCCTTTGTTTTAGGGTTTGGTCCGTTTAAAGCTTCTAGGGTGTCTTCCGTCTTGGTTCATTTCCATTCTTCCTGGACTTACTGTCTTTTGCTGGTTGCAAGTGCTTTTAAACAGCTGTAGGCTAGTTCATTTCCCAGTTTCTTTGTGTTAGTAATTGGCAGCTTGCTTGTCTACTTTTGCTTGGCTTAGTGGTCTTGCTAGGGCTAGATACTTTAGGGCAGTCCTTTTGTGTCTTTTTCCTTTGTTTTCGCCCACTTTGTCTCCAAGTTTAGAGGCTTTTTCTTTGCAAAAAACCTGTAGATCAAGTCTTTTTCGAGCTAGGGTTTCGACAGCTATAAGCTTAAGAACTTTTTAGCCATACTTACACACATTGCGCATAAAGTTTTATTTTGCTTTCCATTTTTATATAGTTCTTTTTCGTTTATAGAAAAAGCAAAAAAAAAAAATTTGGTATTTTAAGTTCAAATAAAACTTGTCTTTGTTGTTACAAGATAACTTAGGATATTTTGTACAATTTCAAAAAAGAAAACAAATTTTTTTAAAGTAGGTTTGCTTATATTTTCAGTTTTGGAAAGAAGTAAATGAAAAAATGAAAAGAGCTTTGTTGTAGAAAGTTTTGAGTTTATTGCACTTTTGTTTTCTTGTTATAACCACGCCACACAAAAGCACTACCCTTTTTGAGTAATAACAACCCTAAAATTTGTTAATAAAATGAACTAGAAACATTTTTTCTTTTTAGGGATACACTACACCAACTATTTTTGGTTAGGATCTTGAGTTTAAATCACCTTAAACCACTCAAGATCACACATTGCGCAAAAATTGTAGTAAGACTATCACAGGTAAACCCACCTCACTCAAAACTTGCCTGGGATCTATGTAGTAGGTCATTGCAAGATCATATTGTTGGGAATACCCCTCCTACTTTCTGTTCGAGCATACGCCAAGATCGGATTGCGTATTGGGGACTCTTTCGAGTTTCGGGCTTAGCTACCCTGCCCACGCTTTCTGATTCGACCGGTGACTGTTCCCCCAGGAGTTTTCGGTGTTGTGGTATCCTTAGTATCGGACTCTAGGTTCATACACAGGTGACAGCAGAGGGTATATCTGCTGTACCTAAGACAGACGTGGGAGGAAATCCCTTGCAGGTCTTTGGGAGGGCGGTTGGGTGATTCCAGCGCTTGCACCCTTAGTCATTGTATTGTGGACCCCGGGTAACTGTCTTTCTTCCTTCGTTGATCTGTTCTGGGACCTCATCATCCCACACTCTTCTCCAGAAGGTATCTTTGTTTGCCTGGTTTGTATACTTAGGAATTTTTTTAGTTGGCGTGCTATTTGCCCCCTAGTAGTAGTGGCCACTAGGTTCTAGTCTGTTATTTTATATTTATAATCACGGAGAATCAAGAGCTTCGTAGATCGAGGAGGTTTCCAAACCTTCCACCCCTTAGGGCAGAACCTTTACAGCCAGCTAGATGATAGCGGGTAAACCTCGGTATTTCTTCAGAAATTACTCCTGAAACTGAATTACCTGAAGAAATTCTTGTAATAGAAAACCTTCAAATTGAGGTTCCTGAGGAACCACTACCAGGTGCCACAGATCAACAACACTTTAGTACAGTTGAGGTGGAAGATCTTACTTCTGCGGAGTATACCACTCCTTTCAATCCTCCTTTAACCAATACTAGAATTCCGCTTCTGTCACCTGTTGGTTTCCAGCAGCCCCATTTCAGTGCAGACAGTTCCTTACCTGGACATCTGATGTCTAACTTAGGAGGTGAATAGGGAGTTCCCCAAACTCCCACTTTAGGTTTGAACACCAACACAGTAAATCCCTCTTTTACTGCTACACCAAGTCAGGCACAAACCACATCTGTGTCTACTCCATCTTTCAGTTTCAACACTAGTACATTAGGTATGCCTAGTTCGACAATGATGGCATCTATTCCTACACCTACTGTTGGACCAAGCAGTACAGCCAACTGTGCAGCACCTCCTGCTTCTCAACCGTTATATCAGATTCCTAGTACTTGGATTTCCACACCTGTTGTAGGACCAAGTGCTTATGCAAACATGCCAGTCATGGGCACCATGACTGCACCGTCCACATCAGCTTCTACTGGTTTCAATACCTTTGTGGGCCCTAACATGAACCAGTGTAGTATGCCTGCAAGTAATATCCCTTTTTCCTTATTTTCAGGGGGAGGGGGTAATATCTTTAACCAGCAATATGGCGGGGCTAATACTCAGCCACAATGGACAAACTCGCAAAGCACTAATCCACTCTCATATGGGTGGGGAAATTTTAATAACTCTTTCACACAACAATAACAGTTGGCAGGGGGAAACTCCTACCAACAAGTAGCTAGGGGTAACCCCTACCAAAAAGTGACTGGGGGCAACCCCTATCAACAGTTGGTAGGTTGAAACTCCTATCAACATATGGCCGGGGGAAACCCTTATCACCAGATGGCTGGGGGCAACCCCTACCAACAATTCATGGGTCAAACGATGGGGGGTTCCCCTTATCAAGTACCATCTTACCGGCCTCGTCTACCATTTCTGGCAACTTTAAATTTGCCAGATCTTTCCAAACTGACAAACGATCCTGTGTGTCATAATGCGGCATGGCCATCAGTTCCCACCAAGTTACCTTCGGACATTCCAAAGTTCGAAGGCAAAGCAGGTGAAGACCCTAGTGACCATGTCACTACCTTCCACTTATGGTGTTCCTCAAATTCGTTAAACGAAGATTCCATCAGATTGAGATTGTTTCAAAGGACCTTAACCGGTGCTGCAGCCAAATGGTACATTGAGTTACCTGCAGCAACTTTCTCTAGTTTTGGGGACCTCGCTACCGTCTTTTTGAATCACTTCCAACTTCCTGTTCGGTATGATGCCGGAACAGACCGGTTGTCTACTTTTAGACAAAACAAAGCCACTCACTTATCTGACCACATTCAGGAGTGGCGAAGACGGAAGAGGCTCATTAAGGCCAACATACCTCCGAAGTTCCTTCTTGAGTGGTACTTGAAATCACTCCTTCCTTATATTTCTAAGGAAGTAGCTACATCTAGAGTATCCAATGAGGAAGAAGCCATCTTACGAACTCAACAGTTAGACCTTGTGTATGCACAATCTGGGTTACTGTATGAGATTATACCCGATGCACCGCGATCGAACACCGATCCGAGTAGACCGAAACCTGGACCACATGCTGACGGCATAGTGGGTTCAGTTGACTCTGTAGCTTTCGAAGCGCTGACTAAACAGGTTCATGTCTTATCAGTCAAACAATCGATTGCAGATGTTTCTTTCGTCACGACCTCTCCTTCTACTTCTGATCCTATCAATCAGGTTCAGAACAATCAAAAGGGCCCTCAGCAGCCCAATAACAAAAAGAAGGGCAAGAAAGGAGAGGGGAACCAACAAAAGCCCAAAAAAGACAATGCCGAAGAGGGTAACAAAGAGGAAAAGAAGGTTAAGTTCCCTTGTAAACTTTGTAAGCAGAACCACCTTACTCACCAATGCCCTCTGCTTGAAGAAGCCCAGAAGCTCTTAAGAGAAAAGAAGCCTGCCGTCCTGAAAGATCCATTTCCTAAAGGATAGGGCTCAACTTCTGGCACCTCAAAAACTGGGGGCACTACACATGCAACGATTGATCAAACATTTATTAACATGGTTAATTCATATGCACTTTTGCAAACTAGAGCCAGGAACTATACCCCGGAAGCACAGAAAAAAGATAAGGGGATTCCAGAATCTTCCACTCCACTTCACATACCTATGGACCCAATGCCCAAGATTTTGAAAGGTGTCTTGAAGAGGGCATCGCACAATCCCAACACACGGGCTGCTTCTAACTATAATGTGGTTGAAGACTTAGCCCAGACCCCTTGTGCCATGTCTACTCTAGAAGTCTTGCAAAGTCGTCCTTTACAATGGAATGCACTTCTGGCAGCCATTGGGAGTATGGAATCCTCTAATATGTCTGTGCGATTTGATATGACTGATGTCAAATACCAGTTACCCTATCACGTTGCCCTTTAGATTGAAGTCGTTCATGGTCCAATGACCATTAGACGAGCTGTAGTAGATGAGGGCGCGTCAACTTGCGTGATGTCAATTTCCTGTTGGAAAGCTCTAGGTTCTCCTGAGTTAGCCCCTTCCAACACACTGCTTACTGCATTTGATGGCAGAACTTTCCGTCCACATGGATTTTTGCCATCATTTGATGTCACTTTGGCCAGTAAGGCAGTTGCTGTTGAGGTAGAAGTTCTGGATGCTCCACTTGATTACAATATGTTATTGGGCAGGAGTTGGACTTATGCCATGCGAGCTATTGCATCGACAGTTTTTCGAGTGGTTATGTTCCCATTTGAAGGTAAGATCGTTACAGTCGATCAACTTTCTTTCACTCAGAGAAACAACCAGACTTCTTCGGAAACCACAGTTCCTTTAGTTGATCAAACTGCCCTAGTTAATGAGAGTTTAGGAGCAGGGTTGTATGGTTCGTTAATAGGCACTTTTGACATCCCCTCCCCTATTCTTTTTATGCGTTCTGATGTGGGTACTGCTACCGAAACATTCACGGTTGGTTTAAGAACTGATCCTTGGATCCTCCCTACTACGTCAGAACCTTTTGTGCCTCCGTCCATTGCAGAAGTGGCCTATATGGAAACTCAACACGCTGCAATGGAACATATCATGACTCCACCAGTCTCTGTTGAGTTAGATATGGACTATGCTCCGGCATGGTCACTGAATTCTACTCACTCGTTTGATTGTTTAGATACGGTTTTGCCATCTCATGAAGCCATCTTAGAAGTTATGATGGGCCTGGACCAACCTTGGGAACATATGCATCATAGGTCCTACATACTTCCAGATCTAGACAGAATTGAGAGAGGAGAATTCCTTGTGAGACCCGGTGGATTGGTTGATTTGTCATCTTCTCCTTCTACTTCAAGAGCTGTTTATGCTGAAGGAAATATGGCTAATATTTCAAGAACAATTCCAATCAACATTTCCACCAAACCCAGGGTCATGGAAAATATTTTTATTGGTGCAGACTGTTCTCCAGAAGAGATCGCTCTGTATACAAAAATTTTTAAAGAATTTCGCGACGTTTTTGCCTGGTCATATGAGGAGATGCTAGGTATTGACCCAGCCATCGTGGAGCATGTCATTACGACATATCCTAACGCAAAACCTGTGAGACAAAAGCTCTGTCCCGTGAACCCTAGAAAAGCGGCCGCCATTAAGGCGGAGGTTGAAAAGTTGCTCAAAGCTGGTTTCATTTATCCGATTGATATGACGGAATGGGTTTCAAACCCCGTTCCGGTTGATAAGAAGCAAGGTACCATTAGAGTCTGTACTGACTTCAGGGATTTAAACAAAGTTTGTCCGAAAGACAACTATCCCACACCATTTATCGATCAAATTATAGATGCTTGTGCGGGACATGAGATGTTCTCTTTCATGGATGGTTTTTCAGGTTACAACCAGATAGAAATCAAACCCGAAGACCAACATAAAACAACTTTCATTTGCCCATGGGGGACCTTCGCTTATCAAAAAATGCCATTCGGCTTGAAGAATGCTGGAGCTACCTTCCAGCGTGCGATGAATTTTGCTTTTCATGATATCAAACACATTGTAGAACCTTACTTGGATGACCTCCCGGCGTGATCTCGAAAGAGACGGGATCATCCAGATCATCTTAGACAAGTGTTTGAAAGATGCAGAAAATATAAGATTCATTTGAATCCGAATAAGTGTGTGTTCTGTGTCGAATCGGGACGTTTACTGGGCTTCATTATTTCCAATCGTGGCATAATGGTCGACCCGCTTAAAGTAGAGGCGATTGTAAATCTGCCTCCTCCTCGCACCTTGCGACAACTTCAAAGTCTGTAAGGCATGTCTAATTTCTTACGGCGATTCATCATAAACTACGCTAAAATTACCAAAGGTTTTATGAGGCTACTCAAACAAGACTCCTACTTTGTGTGGGATGAAGCTACTCAAGCATCCTTTGAAGCTTTAAAAAAGGCACTCCTTTCAGCACCCTTGTTGAGCCCGCCAGATTACTCAAAAGATTTTCTATTATACCTGGCAACGTCTCTTAATACAATTGGTATAGTTTTGGTTCAGGAAGATGATATGCTCCAAGAGCATGTTGTCTACTATCTTTCTCGCGCATTGATAGCCCCTGAGGTTAAATATTCGCATGTTGAGAAGTTAGCACTTGCCGCGGTCTATGCGGTACAGAGGCTTCGTCACTATATACTTTTACGAACTACTACTGTGATAGCAGAAATCAATCCTTTCCAGTATGTTCTCACCCGAAGAATCATCGGTGGGAAATATAATAAATGGATTGTAATACTATAGGAATTCGATTTGGTCTTCCAATCAGCCAAGTCGAAGACATCACTAGTGTTCGCTGAGTTAATCTCAGAATTTCCAAGTGACCTAGAACACGTTGAGGAAGAAACATCACTACCTGACGAACATATCTTCCTCATTGCCTCCTCTGACCCATGGTACGGAGATATCTTAGTATATCTCTAGACTTTGAGGTGTCCTACCACTTTTTCTCGAGAAGAGCGACGCAAGCTCAAAATCCATGCGAAGAACTACCTTATCATCTCAGATACTTTATATCGACGTGGGGTAGATTCCATTTTACGACGTTGCTTAACTCAGGAAGAAGCCGAAGCAGTATTAAATGATTCCCACAGTGGAGCTTGTGGGGGACATCTTTCTGGGTTGGACACAACTCAGAAGATACTGCGTGCCGGATATTTTTGGCCCACGATCTTTAAAGATTGTGTGGAAGCAGTGAAACACTGTCGACCGTGTCAGTTTTTCACTAAGAAAATGAGGGCACACCCAACTCCTCTTCATCCTGTAATTACAGCAGGTCCCTTCACAAAATGGGGGGTTGATTACATGACATGCAATACAGCTTCGGCTGGAGGACATCATTACATCATCGTTGCCGTTGCAGATGGAGAAACTGCCGCTTATTTCATGTTTAATCAGATCATAGCACGATTTGGCATACCTAAAGAGATAGTGACTGATCATGGCAGTCATTTCCAAAATAGCATGATGACTGAGTTGCATACAATGCTTGGTTTTCGATAAGAACATTCGTCTTCATATTATCCACAGGCGAATGGACAAGTTGAAGCAGTGAACAAAACTTTAAAGGTTATACTACAAAGAACTGTTAATGCTAGTCGAAATAACTGGCACATCATGCTGTACCCGGCTCTTTGGGCTTACCGAGCCAACGTTAAGACTGCTACTGGTTTCTCTCCCTTCCAACTTGTGCATGGGATAGAAGCAGTCGTACCGATTGAATGCGAGATTCGTTCGCTAAAACTAGCAGTTCAGTTACTACCAGATACTTCAACACTAGAAGAACGTTTGTTACACTTAGAACATTTGGATGAGCAGCGCCGTGATGCGCTCACAACAAACGAGGTCCACAAAAAATGAGTCAAAGGATAGTACGACAAATCTGTCAAACCTAGGGTTTTCATTGAAGGAGACTTGGTCCTACTTTGGGATCAAGACAAAGAACCTTTAGGACCTGGAAAATTCAAATCCAGGTGGCTCGGACCTTTTATAATTTCCAAAGTATTGAAGAAGGGTGCCTATGAACTGATAGATTACGAAGGTAATAAGTTGGCCGAGCCTAGAAATGGGCTTTACCTGAAGAAGTATTACGTTTAGGCTGAAGTACTTTTTCTTGTAACATAGCTGTATATTTTTATAAAGCTAGTTTTGTTATGCTTGTTAGGTAATCTTATGTATGTTTTGTTTCGTGTACCAGATGTCAACCGAATACTTCTTAGGATTTGCTGATGGCGCCAGTCGCCACACCTGTCAGTTGGTTGCAGCAGCTTGGGTCATTTATTCACCCGCTGGTCAACTTGTTTCTTCAGGGGGGGTTTGTTTGGGCCCTACCACGAATAATGTGGCTGAATACAGTGCAGTTGTAGAACTTCTCCGAGATGCTCTCAGTCATGGCATTTCACATTTGGAGGTAAGGCTTGACTCACAATTAATTGTATTTCATCTAACAGGTGTCTATCAGATTAGGGATCCTGGATTGCTACGTCAGTTTCTACGAGTTAGAATTTTGGAAAGACAATTTCATTCTATTAGATATGAACACATTCCGAGAAGTTTAAACACTTTAGCCGATTCATTAGCAAACTATGTGTTAGACTGGCATTTGCATCATATATTTTCATAAACAACATTGCACACATAAAATTTAAATACATACACATGTAAATAACCGATACTGTATATAGCCGATACTGTATCAAAAAATATGAGTTTTGAGTCACAAGTCTATCAAGTCAAGTCATAAAAGTACAAAACTGGGCATAGTAGCCTCAAAAATATATACATAGAATGTATCCCTCTCCTATGGAGAAGGAGGAACCTCCTCATCATCTACTGCATTGCGATAACAAATGACAAGCCTAGCAATTTTCCGCAGCATTCTAAGCCATGCTGGGGGCACCCCAACAACATCTTCCTGCATATCAATAGGTATCTGATCCATACGGCATGCAGGAACCTCGTGAGTCAACCGACCTATTTTTCTCTCCGGGGTTCCCAACATAGCATCCGCTGCAGTAATATCAGCTGGCCTCACAAAGATGGTAGGATGTCCCTCAGGACGAACAGGCCCAACATTTGCATATGACACTTGATTAGAACTTCAAAATTCATTCATAAAAATTGAATACTTGAAAAAGTTTGAAAAAATCAAATAATCCTCAAAATTTAAACATACCAATATCTCCCCAGGCGCCACCTGGAGGAAGCACCAGTTATGGATCATGACGGAAATCCAATCCAGCATATGGAAACTGCTCAAAAGCGGGCACTTGCCTCTCCCACCACCCCCAGAAATCATCAGTATGATAACAGTAGTGACTTTCCCCACCAACCTGGCGGAGGAATATGTCACCCCAATGGCCTAGTCTGGGTTCACGGGGGTTAACCTGAGGTAGAGGCATCCCCAAACTGATAGTAGGCATCCTCTCAAAGAAGAAAGTACACAAAATGCTACCATACCCAAAATTCTTCATTGTGCCGGATTTGCAACCTGTCAATTGAGACTTCATGTTTGCTAGTAAATTAGTACTCCAATCATAGACATGACCGTGCAAGCATTGTACACCAATATGCATAGAGTGCTTGGAAGCTAAGTGTTGTGAAGCACTACCTGCCACTCGGTTGATCATGCTCACTATCACTTTCAAAGGGAGACCGTCAATAGTTGAAATCAAGACTTGGCTTCCCAATTTTTCCGCTCCGACAACACAATATGTATTCACATATTCTTGCACTGATCTTACACCCACACGAGAAGACCCTTTCAGATTGATTACATCTCCTCTCCTTGAGAGACCAGTAATGAAATATATGTCATCAACTGTAAGCTCTAATGTTTGCCCACAGATGACAAAAGTATTGGTATCCACATCCCAATACTGAATCAGTCTTCGAAACAGTTTGTTTAAGGCCCTCATGTTTACGGTTTGGTAAAACTTCAACAAACCGCATCTTCGGAGAGCATGGAGGGTAGCCGGATCTTGCATGGCCAACCTATCCATGTCCTCATGCTCCCTCTCCCTCCATTGAAGGACCATCCTGCACAAAAAACCAAAATTTTTTGAGTCTCGGCATTTGTAGGTAGATTTTCAAAAGTGTACGCTACTGTGTTTACTACACAGTCGCGTATGGGCGCTACTATGCTTCAGCACAGTAGCGCCCATCACGTTTATACGCTACTTGTTGGCCCGATTTTGCAACCAGGCTTAGTGCTATGGGCACCTGCTAACTAGTAGCAGCAGTTTCAATAGAATTAAACAAGAAACTAATCTAAACAAAACTAATCATGGATCTATGCAAGAATATAAGCAAATAGTGTAAACATTTAAAAAACAAGAACAAGAAAATATTGAAGAATGAATTTGTATTGAAAAATGGGGGGCAAGCAAGTGCTTGCGATAATACCTTCAATGGTGAAGGTTGATGTTGAGCAACTCCCAAGATGAGTAGCTCCAAGCTCCAAGAGGTCTCCTTCTCCAAGGTTGCTTACAATGGCCAAAATGCTCAAGGAAGATTTCGGCAGCATGAGGATGAGATAATGGATGGATGTGAAATGAGGAGCCCCTACCACCTTTTTATAGGTTTTGGTGGTGGGGAATACCATTTGTGGTTTTGTGGAAACCAAATGGTATTGACCAACATGGTTTAGGTACTTTTCCCTCGTTTTTCCTTTTTTGAATAAAATTAATATTTTTATTCCTTTTTTAACATTTTTGGGAATTTGGACCCTTTTTTAGGGTTTTTTATGCTTTTTAGGAAAAATAATCTTTTTGAGTGGGAAAAAGGGGTGTACTAAGGTCTTTTGGTGACCTTTTGTTGGTTTCAGAGGCTCAGATGGTGGAAAAGTGGACAAATGGGTTATATGACTAGGGAAATGAGCTAGTGAGCACTTTTTGGGTGTCAACAGATTGCCCCCTGATGTGTGAGGGCAGGAGCTCATCGTATGGACGATAGACATCATAGTTCTTTTGTCTTTTTTTGGGGTTGAGCGGAGAGAAGAGACCGGTTGGAGATTGGAGCCACGACCCTTGGAAGCTGCAAAAACAAAAAATGTTACATGGCCTCAATATGAATGAGGTATAATCTCTGATAATGGACGAGGCGGGCATTCCCATGCTCGTATCAGGATATAGAATGATAATAAAAATAGGGTCCAAAATATGGGGACCTGAAAGATACATGGCCTCAAATAAAGGATGAGGAAGAAACTCAATATATGGACGAGGCGGGCATTCCCATGCTCGTATCCGTAAAAAATAACTGTAAGGCCCGAACAAAGGGGGGACCTGTAAGATACATAGAGAACCACTGTGACATCATAAGGGTCCAGAGGGGACACAAATATGGGATGCACTGCTGGGCTGACCATGTATGAGTGGAAGAACTGATATACTGAAATAACAACAGTGCTGCTGAGTGTGGACTCAGAGGAACTGATGAGTTGCTTGATCAAGGGTATACTGAACTGAAACTCAAGGAAGCATATAACTGGATGGCTTCCGAATACTGTCACCATGCACAACCCGGATATCTATAGAAAAAATGTAACTGGTTGTTTTCATAGGTAGACTCTCAAATGTGGAAGAGTCAGGAGGTATCCGGGGTCTTCGACGAAAAACTTGAAAGGATCAATGCCCTGTGCGAGTCTCAACGATACGATCAAGGTGTTGAAGTCGAGCATGTGAGAAACAACCATTTAGAGAAGTACTGAGGAGTCTTCTCGAAATGATTCGTAGGCACTCATCATGAATAGTGATGAGTCCAAGACACAGGGAACTCTAGGTCTATCCTCTGGAATAAATGTGGTTGTCGTCGACAGAGGGAGACCAGCAACTAACAAGGCAATGATGTTTCCTTGATAGGAGCACAAGGTGTAGAACTGAAGTGCTGTAGTACTGATGGTAGGACTGACATACTTGTGGGGATGGGAAATAACTGGGTCATAAAGTGGGTAGACTCAAACTTCCTATGTTCAGAGTATGATGACATGGTTGACCTGGCAGCGTAGGGAACTGACTTGTAGGTGTGGGGATCATTGCTTTGATTGACTGAATGGCATATATTGACTCTAGGGGGGGAGGACGAGCTGATAGGTGCTGTCGAGGGATTTTATAGGTGACATACTGCAGAATACTCTGAACAAAGGCGACCAATAATGGGGAAGCTGTCATATGAGCAGATGTGATCTGTCGTGGCGCCAAGAGGCACCATTGATTCCTTCTTCGTAGTTTTAATGAGCTCCAAGAAGGGATAAAAGTGTGCTCTGAAATGGTACGGTCCTGTGGATTTTGTGAGCCCAGGAAGGCTCATGCTCATGGTTGGTTTCATGTTTAGAGAGTCTAAAAACGGTAAGTGGACTCTATTGGTGTTCTTTTTCGTAGTTTAGTCTCCAAGGCCCGAAAAAGCATAAAATGATGCGGATGGAGAACTCTTCTAGTCGATGTGACTAGAGTATACCTTTTTCGTAATTAGTCTACGAGGTCCGGAAAAGGGGTAAACTTATACCAGGCAGACGCCCTTTCAGATACGTTTAGCGAGCATGAAAGGAAGCAAGATTGCTCGGCGATCTTTTCATTGTTTTAGGAGTCAGAAAAGAGCTTAACAGAAACTCCCTAAGTGCCTTTTTCGTAAAAGGGATTGCTCGGCCCGAAAAAGGGATAAAATTATACCAAACAAAAATGGATATATGGGAGCGAGAAAAGGTCTCAAGCGTCATCATGTGTGTGGGATACTGGATCCGGTGACATAAAGATTGTCACAAAGGGGGCTGCGGCCGTTGTGGCATGCAAACCAAGGCTATGAGAGGGCATTTTGAAAAAATGGCCGAAAAAGATGGGCATGAGAGCGAGAAATGATCTCAAGCATCATCACGAGCGTGGAAAACTGAATCCGGCGATATAAGACTTGTCCAAAATGGAGAATGACCGATGTGGCACGCAAATCGAGGTGACGTGGGGGGCATGAAAAAATGCCCTAAAAATCGGGACATGACAGGGAGAAATGATCTCAAGCATCATCACGAGCGTGGAAAACTGCATCCGGTGATATATGACATGTCGAAAACAGAGAACGGCCGATGTGGCACGTAAACCGAGGTGACAAGGGGGCATGGGAAAAATGCCCGAAAAATCTAAAGGTGAGAGCGAGAAATGATCTCAAGCATCATCACGAGTGCGGAAAACTCAATCCGGCGATATAAGGCATGTCGAAAACGGAGAACGGCTGATGTGGCATGCAAACCGAGGTGACGAGAGAGGCCAAAAAATGGTTAAAAAATAGACCCTGTGAAAACGGGAAAAGGAAGGAACCTGCATGAAGTTCTCGTTGTGCTGATTCCAACGGTACCAACGGTTTGAAAAATGGACATCGTATGATACCGCAATGGTTGTTTGAAAATTGGTGGAATTTCTATAAATAGGGCGTGGGGCCCAAATGACTTGTCATTGTTACGTGCGAGTTTGATAGAGCTGTCAGAGCTATTTCTTGATTTCCGGGAGATTTCACCGTTGGTTTTCGATTCTGCGAGTTTCAGGTAACTCTATTTTCCTTAGCCTTTTCAATTATGTCTTTTTTGTTTGGCGGCGGACCCCCAAAGGCCGCGAAATTCCATGTTGACTCTCCAACGTGGAATATCGCGGGTTTTGGGTCTGTTCCCGCGATGAGCCGCGCGGGTTTCAGGCTAACAGTCGCGATGTTCATCGCGACTGTGAGGTTGGAGCCCGCGATGTTCATCGCGAGTTCATGGGAGATAGTCGCGATGTTCATCGCGACTGTCTGGCCAAAATCCGCGATGTTCATCGCGGGTTTTTGCATGGAGGCCGCGATGGTCATCGCAGCTTTTGGTGGAAATGCCGTGATGGTCATCGCGGCTTTTTGTGGAAAATCCGCGATGGGATTTTTTCAAAATTTTTTGTGCTGGGGCTAAAAATTTCTTCTGTTTTCTGGCAGGATGTTGAGGAGACCATTGTCCTCATGGCGGGAGCGGGAGATCGATGATGATCTTATGGAGAGGATTCAGATTGATCCGGGGGTGCGACAGACTCTGGCTGTGAGCGGACTTTTGAAGTTTGCTCAGATCCCACCTATTCATTCAGTGAGACGGCTCCTGAACAAGCTGGTGAGTTGGTGGGTGCCGGCGGAGGGTGCATTTATTATTGGGGGTGAGAGGTTGGAGATCACCCTCACGGATGTCTATTTTTTGACTAGGTTGCCTCGTTTGGGTGAGGTGGGCGATCTCTTACCGAGGATCCCGCCGGGTGTAGATATGGAGGACTTGTTACAGACTTTCTGTGTTGATGATGTTGTTTTGCAGAACAGCTCTATTAGTCTGCGATCCCTACGTGAGTGGGATATGCGAGCTGTTGGGGCATGTGTTCTGCGGATATTGGGTGCTGCTGCGCCACATCGTTTGTCTGGGGGACAAACGATGTTGGTGGACTCCGTTCTTCGGGGGACTTACTATTCCTGGGGGCAAATGTTTCTAGTTGGTGTCCGGAGAGATCTGGACAAGGCCAGTCGAGAGGGAGGAGAGTTTTGTTATGCCTCTTTTCTATGCTATTTTTTCTTTGAGCGGGTGCCGACCTTGCGGCCACGGGTACCCATTCGTGCTGGTCTGGTGAGTGAGCCTCGCATGATGCGGTGGGGGTAGATGATGCCACGTGGCGGCGGTGGTGTCCGTGGTTTCTTTACGGAGGATTTTTATGAGCAGTGGGAACAGATGCCTCTGCTGATTGAGGACTATCCCTATGCCGGCATGGACTATTGAGGCAACCCAGAGATGCCTCGTGCCCCAGGACAGGCCTGGAGTTTAGATGGTATGTTTTGTGTTTTATTTTATATTATATCATGTGTTGTTTAATTTATTGTCTATGATTATAGTTGGATAGTATATGATGGCTTACTTGCTTTGTGCAGATGTGGGTCCAGTGCCACCGGCCGACTACGTGGCTCGTCAGGGGCGGGCGATGGTGGTCGCCCATCCACCTGCAGCGGTACCACCTCCGCGTGGTGGAGGATTTGCGGCTCGTGGGCGAGGGGTTGGCCCTCGAGATGACGCCATAGAGGGTGTCAGACAGACCTTCGACAGGATCCTAGCTGGACTCCCCGAGGATGGTTGGAGAGACCTGGATCGTGATATTTTGGAGGGTTGCTTCGGTGCGCCGCCTGAGTGGCGGTCGATTTTGTTGAGGGCAGCGGTGTTTGTGGCGGAGCACAGGGACGGTGGACGAGGTGATCCGGCAGGGCCGGCTGATAGGAGGATACGTCTACGGGATGATCCAGCGGGGCCGGCAGAGCGGAGAGTTCGGGCTCGTCATGACCCGGCGGGGCCAGTGGAGGAGGAGCCGGAGGAGCCTAGGGATCCTGATGAGTAGATGATATTGTATCTGCCCCCAAATGCTGATGAGCATATGGGGAAGCATTTTTGTACGACTGATGTATTTTTTGTATATCGGGTGCTGAGGGCACCTATGACATGTTGACTATTATGGTTTATATATATATGTGTATATATATTTGGATATATTGTCGTGTATGCACGTGGATGCACATTTTGTCTTTTGTATATGCCTGTGGAGGCACATGTTATGCACGTGGATGCAGTATTTTGTTATTTGTATATGCCCGTGGAGGCACATGTTATGCACATGGATGCATTTTTTTGTTATTTGTATATGCCCGTGGAGGCACATGTTATGCACGTGGATGCTTTATTTTGTTTTTTGTTTATGCCCGTGGAGGCACATGTTATGCATGTGGATGCATTTTGTTTATGGATATGCCCGTGGAGGCACATGTTATGCACGTGGATGCACATTTTGGTTATGACATGATGTGATTGGTGTGCCAGTCGAGGACATTGTTGGCCATATGGTCTGCTACACTATTGAGGTGTCTTGGGACATGTGTGAACGAAATGGATTCAAACTATCTAACCATTTGTTTAGTGCGCAGGAATTTTCTGAAAAGACAGGGATCGCGTACCTGGTAATTATTGTTGAGCTGGGAAACTAGGAGCTGTGAGTCCAAGAAAACGTTGAGGTGACGGATGCTCATTTGGAGAGCTGCGGCCAGGAGACCGGTCACGGCATCGTATTCAGCTTGGTTATTGGTGACGGCACCTAAACATACTCCGTCAATGTGAATTAACTCATGTGAAGGGGAGTATATTACCCAAGCTACGGAGGCGAGATTGGGAGACCAACGGCTTGCACCATCAGCGAAACCGACATAGCAGAGTGGAAGAGGATCCATCTGTGGTCATGCAGAGAAAAACAAATATTTAGGTTTTTGAATTTTTTGTGAAAAAAGAAAGTAAGCCTATACTAGAATGGACGGTGGTGTCCATCATATTTTCTATGGGTAAAATCGTTTAAGGTACAACCCGTTGCGTGGGTTGCGTAGGGGATTGCCTTCTGAATCGGTCAGAATGTATGCTCCCTGCCTGAGGCAAGTGTGTACGATGTAAGGGCCTTGCCACATAGATACAAACTTTCCCTTTCCGGTTTTATCATGAGCTTGATCGTAAGCGAGGACAAGTTCTCCCTCAGAAAAGGTTCTTGGGTGGATGTGTTTGTCGTAACTTAGTTTTGATCGTTGTTTGGCTGCTTCCATGTTTTGAATGGCTGTGTGTCGATCTTCATCGGCCTGCTCTAGGAGTAGTAATCGTTGCTCAATCGGGGAAGTGTCCGGTAGGAGTTCAACGATGATATGTAAGGCTGGAATCTGGCACTCAATAGGGAGGACGGATTCGACACCGTGAACTAAATGGAAAGGGGTAAAACCGGTGGCGGTTTTGGTTGAGGTGCGGTAAGCCCATAGTGCCGGGAAAAGCATGTGGTGCCAATTGGATTTGTGTTTGTCTACTGTACGTTGGAGGATGGTCTTCAAAATTTTATTGATCGCTTTGACTTGGCCGTTTCCTTGGGGATAGTAGGCGGAAGAGAAATGGTCATCAAATTTCAACATGGTTGATAATTCTTTCCAGACGGCATCTTCGAAGTGAGAGCCGTGGTCAGAGACTAGTTGCTTCGGCACTCCGAAACGAGTGATAACATGGTTGAAGAAAAACCGTGCTGTAGTGTCGGCTTTGCAGTTGTAAGTCGGCATGGCTTCTGCCCACTTGGTGAAATAATCTACGGCCACAACAATGTGTTTGTGACCGCCGGCTGACGTGGGGTTGCAGTCGAGGAATTCGATGGCCCATTTGCAGAATGGTCCAACAGTGATGACTGGGTGAAGGGGGGCGGGGGGGGTTCTTGCTTTGGGGGAAAAGAGTTGGCAGTTCTGGCAATGCTTGACTGCGGTGATGCAATCAGTAAACAATGATGGCCAAAAGTAACCTGCCCGAATGATCTTCTGGGCGGTGGCCATGCTGGAGAAATGGCCTCCGCAAGCACCGCTATGACAATCATTGAGGACTTGTTCTGCCTCACTATGGGATAGGCATCGGCGTAGGATGGTATCAATGCCGCGTCGATAAAGTACATCCCCTATCAAGAGGTATCGAGGGGCATGGTGTCGTATCCGACGGCGTCCGTCACGATCGATGTGTGGTCGAAATTTTTGCGTGCGGAGGTAAATCAAAATGTCTCCGTACCATGGGTCGTCAGATGAAATGATGAAGATTTGTTCATCAATCAGATCTGTTTGGATAGCGGGTGATGACGAAGAGGATGGGAGGTCGGTGATGAGGTGAGCAAGCGCGAGGGATTTCGTGCTTTTAGGAGTTCTGAAAGTAAGGTCATATTCCTGGAGGATAATGACCCATTTAGCAACACGACCTTGTAGGAGCCGCCGGGTTAGGAGATAGACCATAGGGTTGGAGTCGGCCACAACCGTGGTATGACTGAGTAGAATGTAGTGTTGCAATTTTTGTACGGAAAAGACTACAGCTAGGGCTAATATTTCCTCGTATGGGTAACGTAGGGGTGGGCCAGACAAGGTCTGGCTGACGTAATAAATTACATGCTCTTGGAAAGAGGCATCTTCTTGGACCAAAACTCCGGACACAGCATATTCAGATGCTGAGACATAAAGGGTGAAGTCTTGAGAGAAATCCGGTGGGGATATCAAGGGGGCTTGTGTGAGAGCTTTCTTGAGGGCTTCGAATGCCGTGTCTGCTTTCTCATCCCAAACAAAGGGTATGTGGGTACGAAGTAAGCGTAAGAATCCATGGACTTTGGTGGCGTAATCAGGAACGAAGCGCCTAAGGAAATTGGACCGCCCTTGTAGACTCTGGAGCTGCCGAAGTGTGCGAGGAGGGGGGAGTTCTAAGATGGCTTTGACTTTCAAGGGATCAACAGTAATTCCGTCTTGGGAAACAATGAAACCCAACAACCGGCCTGCCGGAACGCAAAACACACACTTGTGTGGGTTCAAGCGGATTTTATATTTGCGACAACGCAGGAAAACTTGCCGGAGGTCGTTAATGTGGTTTGATCGTTTTCGGGAACGGGCTGTAAGCTCGTCAAGATAGACTCGCAGGATATGGACCAAGTCGTGAAAGCAATAGGTCATGGCTCGCTGGAAAGTGGCACCAGCATTTTTAAGGCCGAATGGCATGACGCGATAGGAAAAGGTGCCCCATGGGGTGGTGAAAGCAGTCTTGTACTGATCCTCCTTACGGATGTGAATCTGGTTGTATCCGGAAAACCCGTCCATGAAAGATAGGACTTCATGGCCTGCACACTCATCAATGAGTTGGTCAATGAATGGCGTGGGGAAATTGTCTTTTGGACAAGCGTGGTTTAAATCACGGAAGTTAGTGCATACTCTAAGGGTGCCTTGCTTTTTGTTGACGGGAACGGGGTTCGACATCCAGGTGGTGTACGGAATAGGATAAATGAATCCTGCTTTGCGAAGTTTCTTGACCTCAGCTTTAACAGCGGGGAGTTTGGAAGGATGAATGGGTCGCTGTTTGTGACGAACAGGGGGTACCTCAGGCCATGTATCAATGTGGTGCTCTATAATGGCGGGGTCAAGACCAGGCATTTCGGTATAGGACCAGGCGAAAACATCCCGAAATTCTTGAAAAATCTTTTTATACGCCTGAGTTTCTGCTTGAGTGCAAGATGCACCCAGCGAGATGAGCTCAGGTTTCCCGGGTGTTGTGGAAATATCGATTTGTATAATGGGGGAAATGTTGGACATGTTCCCTTCTTCAAAGGAATCCGGTGCTGGGATGGGGTCTTTTAACCAATCAAACTTAGTGGGTATGAAATCTTTCGATTCGACTGATAGCTGGTTGGATGCGGTGGATGTAGATGTTTCCGGGAGGAAATACGAGCGATGATGCATATCATCCCAAGGGTAGTCGGGTGCAGTGAGTGTCTCCAAAATTTGCTCATCAGTATTGAAGTAGTCAGACCATAAATCAAGGGGTTCTGGTTTGAAAGTTGTTGAAATCATATAGATTGTATTGACTTCTTCCGATGAGGATGATGGCGGGGGGTAGATCTCCTCGATGAGGGGAGGACATATCTCTAAATCGATGTTGTTTAACTCATACAATGCTGCTCTATAGTCAGGGAGATCAGGACAATGGTGAGAGTAGTGGCCGTAAACACTGCATATGGCACAAGGATGGTTGGTGCGCAGTGATCTGTCGCGAGGCTGAGGAGGTGGCTCTAGTCTAACTACTGGGATGCTGGTGTCGTCGTCCAACATATTCATATGTTCCTGGAGTGCCGGTAACTGTGGGCATTGATGAGTGGGATGGCCTATCTCATCGCACAATGAGCATTTAGGAGGAGCTCGAAATACAGGAGGGGGTTTAACTGCCTTAGGAGGTGGTATAGCAGTGTATGGTTGTGGACCTCTGCCCCTAGTGGGCTTGACAAGAGGAGGAGGATTCGTTGACGACGAAGGGATATTGAGACCAGGAGGAGGTTTCGTTGACGACGAAGGGATTGTGGCACTGGGAGGAGGTTGAGTAGTGGTAACAATAGGTTGTACCAGTTGGAGGATGACATTTGGTGTCGACGGTGGAACGGGAGGTGAAATATACCACACGGGTAATCCCAATGTTAACCCGGTTAGACTAAGGGTAGCCATAACCGGGGCGCTTACTATACCCGAAGGAGGAAATAGAAAGGGGATGGTGTGGATGGGTGTAACACCGATGTGACTAGGGGCCAATGGTGGTTGACTACCGGGTGTTTGCGTATTCTGTGAAAGAGTACAGAGGTTTGCGACGTGGGTCTCCGGTGACGGTGGTGGAATGGCTTGGAATGTAGAGGTCATTGGTGTATCTGAATAAAGTCCGGGTCCCACAGAAGAAACAAAGGAGGTAGTTGCACTAGAAGCGGGTTGTTCAACCATGGGGAGAACATTTTCGGGTGCTGCAGGGGCATTGGGATCATAGTAGGTGAGTTGGTCGATTTTGACCACGCGTCCCTCATGGGGGAACATCATGGTACGAAAAACGGATGAGGCAACTGCTTTCATGGCGTACATGTAACTGCGACCAAGTAAAAGGTTATAATCGAGTTGGGCATTAATGACCTCTATGTCGATGAGCACAGTTTTCCCACCCAATTGGATGGGGACATTGGGTAGTAGACCTTGAGGTTGAGCTGACCGACCGTCATAGGCCTGCAATGCAGTGGTGGATTGCTGGAGAGTAGGGGATCCCAACTTCTGCCAAACGAATGTGGACATGACGCATGTAGAGGCACCCTCGTCGATGATACATCGATGGATGACAAGGTTCCGAATAGAAACAGAAACTTGGACTGCTATGGTGGAAGGCAGACATGGTTTGGACTGGTCCAAATCAAAGGTCATCAATTTCGAATCATTTGGGTCAATCGCCCTGATGGCGGAAAGTAAAGTCTTGCGCTGCGTAGGACAGTTTTTTAAGACTTCTAACGCAGACATGGTTGCGGGGGACTGAGCTAAATCATCGACGATGTTGTAATTTGACGCACCCCGTGCATTGGGGTTGTTGTTGATATGGCGGAGTGGGAAACGAGGTGCTTTAGAGGCGCCATCGAGTGGAAGCGGTGGTATACGTAACGTCTGATCGGTGGGATGAGCGTTAGTATCCTTATCGACGGGGGGGGCTTCCGAGGTAGGGCCATACTGGTTCCGACGTGTCTGGATGTTGACATTAGCAGTTGACATCATCAGCAAGTGGTGAGTACCTGAATCAAACATTGGTTGATCAGGAGCGGCGTAGGTGATTTGTTGTGGTGGCACGTTGCCCTGTGGGGGAGCTAATGGCTGAGTGTTCACCACTTATTGTGTTGGAAAAGGGTTTTGTAGTACCAAAGTTTAAGGTTGTGGTGGTGGAGGGTTGGGTGGCGGTTGAGGAGCCG